>JAJLZN010000002.1:600000-1118638 GCA_030572275.1 Yamadazyma conglobata
TCGAATTGGTCGAGTGCTGTACCTTTATAACCTATAGAGAGAATAACCAATTCGTTGTCTAACACCACAGGTTCCTGGGAGGTGTCCTTTATAATCTCATAAGAATCGTTTGCCTCGACAATTTTATTACTGGAG
This sequence comes from Yamadazyma conglobata, assembly GCA_030572275.1. Lineage (NCBI taxonomy): Eukaryota > Fungi > Ascomycota > Pichiomycetes > Serinales > Debaryomycetaceae > Yamadazyma > Yamadazyma conglobata. Next base: position 600,136 of record JAJLZN010000002.1, read on the forward strand.
AATATGGTTTTGGAAAGAAGCTCAGGCTTCTCACTATTTACAACAAATTCTGTGGGGCTCAATAAATACTTAAACGACCAAGTCTTTTCAGGTTGGAAATCAACCGGGCCAGAGTATTTCTTGAACATGTCAAACCTTCTCTTGTTGACTCTATCCAATTTTTTGGTGAATGGCTCAATAGCGGTGAGGACATGATCATCGATAGGAATGAACTGAACTTTCCTAGTTTTGTTCAATTCAAGTAACTCTCTTAATTCCTTGTTTGTGAAAGCGCTTTCAAGTAACCCTCTTCTGGCCACAATATTCACGTTTTTAACGGAAGAAGTTTTCAAGATTTCTAATGCTTCTGACGAGATGTCAGTGGAGGCCCAATGAGACTCAGGATCAGCGAGCAAAACACGAGCTACATCCAATGCTACATTACCATTCCCAATAATCGTGACACTTTTAACTTCGTCCAAAGCAGGGGGTTTAAAGGAACTGTTGGTGTAAGTATCTGGGTAACCGTTATACCAGTTCACGAATTGACGGGCAGAGATCACGCCGGGTAGCTGGTGACCAGGAATGTTCAATTGGTTATCAGCATGGACGCAACCGTACGAGAATACTAATGAATGATAACTCTTTTCTAAATCGGAAATGGCCAAATCTTTGCCAATATCGATATTCCCAAAAAACCTTACGTCGCCTTTATGATCGCTCATTAAATTGTTCATATACTCTTCACAATTTTTGACTTCTGGATGATCTGGTGCAACACCATACCGACTCAAACCGTAGGGCGCAGGTAGCCTTTCAAAGAAGTCAATCTTAACTTTATATTTGTCTGTAGGCGATTTCTTCAAGATGTGATGGGCAGTATAGAAACTGGCAGGCCCAGAACCCACCATCGCTACCCTGTAAGTAGGAACGTTTAACACGGTCGAGGATCCGAAGCTTCTTGTTGACAATCGAAACATCTTCGTTACAGAAACCTTATACCTGAATTAATCTGCAACAGTGTCTGCAGCAGTGAAGGTTTACCCGGCCACCAGATTCGCAGTCGCAACCGGTACAAATTTTTTGAGACAAACGTACGCCAGTCCAGAAGGTAACAATTGATATGGCTGACATTGAGACCAAAGTGAAGACAGACCCATCCACGTTTTTAAGTGGTAACATAGGTAGTCAAGTGAGCGTGAAGTTACACAATGGAGTCGAGTACATAGGTCAGCTCCAAAGTATTGATGGGTATATGAATATTGTGTTGTCCTCCAGTGCTGAATACGTAAACGGCCAAGCTACAGGAACTAAATATGGTGATGTATTCATCAGGGGTAATAATGGTATGTATAAAGAAAGGTTGATGAAATGATGATTGATACTAACAATTTCTAGTGTTATACATTAGTGAAGTTTAGGATTGTATAATAGAATATATGATGGTGCTAACGTATCGATTTAAGACCTGTAGTTAATTTCTCAAGATGGGGATTCCCTTTCTTTCCATGACCTACGAGCCAAACCAGTTTCGACCGGCTGACTGTTCTTACGTTCCTTGTTGGTCCCCAGTATCTTCCTCTGCTTAGGGTGTTTTTGGTTTTCCCACCTCCACGAACTTTTTGTGTAATTAATTTTCAACCAATTAATTTTGATTAATGGGCGAGCGCTATTTCGGATTCCAGAAAAAAATCAAAAACTTTTCAAAGTAATCCAACATGTCATTTATCATCAGAAGACAATTATCTACTTTAATCCCACCAAAGATTGCCTCTGCTAAAGTATGTAACTACGGAATCACCCGGACTGAATAAGTGGATTGATTTGTGCAACTAAATTTATCGTGTTTATTAGTGGTTCGCCATAGGTTCTCAATTAAAAACCTGCACTCATGAGTATTCCAATTGGTTGTGTAATAAAGGGAGTCATTCAACAAACAATCGAGAGATTAATATCAGAAAACAGCGGTTCCCATAACCTTCAAAGATAGATTCTTTTCTACGTGGCCGAGATTCCTTTGTTATGAATTTATCCTGCCTCTTTCCTACTTCACAAGATCAAAGAAATTTACAATTATTCGGCTGCCTTGACCCATACATGTTTCACTTATGTTATTCAAAGTCCCAATTCATTTTCTGCCCCCATCGGACGACATTTTGTCATTTTACACCACATTCCATCCCTCGAGTACCGACCAGCGGCCCTCCGTTTGAAACACACCACCAGTCCTAGCAATCGTGCATCCTCATTTACTAACAATATTCTAGAACATTGGATCCAATCCAAATGCCAAAAGAATGGCTGAAGTCGTTTCTTTCTACAAAAAATTACCAACTGGTCCAGCTCCAGCTCCAAAAAAGCCAGTCACTCCATTAGGTAAATATAAAGCCGCTTACTTTGATGGTGACAACGCTTCTGGTAAACCTTTAGTACACTTAGCTATTGCTATTGTCGTTTTAGGTTACACTTGGGAATACCAATCTCACTTGAAACATCACAAACACTAAATGTTTTGATGTCTTCTATTCGGTGAGGTCAAAAATCAATCATTCACATTTCAATTATATTCGATTATATAGCTTGAAATATTCATAAATAAACAATTTAGAATGCAGCAATTTGGTTACTTGTAGGACCATCACGATTCAGCATTTAAACACGAATGAAGAGTTTCTGAGTCTCACAGATCGATCAAAGAAATTTGTATGTACCTGAGATACGGGATACTTGGTCTCTATACTGCCGTGAATATGTACCCAAAGAGCTAATTAGACGTTTTTAGACAACAATAGAAATCGGAAGGCCAATAAGTTTATTAAGAGAACAATTTTACTTAAACAATCGATCCAAAAAAGTTGGGTATTCCTAATTGGTATAATGACGAGTTTTTTCTATTGCACCTTTACAGGCCGCAATGATCTACAACTTCGACGGGAGATAAGAGTTTATGGTGCATCAAACACTATAAGCAATGTAGTCTCCATGAGCTACCCACTATTTATTAAGCCTTTTTAAGCACACTACTTTCACCTGCACAATTTCCTCTAGTCATGTACCGCATGGTATACAATAGCGTTTTCATAACCGTAATCATTCGCCTTGTTACTGGCGCCCTCATCCATTCAGGTTTCGCGATTGCCCAAAAAATGATAAAAAATTTACCGTGAAAACCTACTCACGCTGTTCATTGATTAGGGAGATTCCATTAAAACGAATCGTACGATCAACAGTAGGCATTGATAGAGCACTCTACCTACACAATTGCAACTGGGCTTTTTTACTCTGAATACTTGGAATAAAATTCGTCCCATCTGTTACAGTAGTCTATTTTTCATTCGGTGGACCCCTTGTATTAATATTAGGGATTTGTCATTGAAACTCTAATCAGAAAACTTATTTCATATCTTCTGCATACCACTTGGATATTAGATTAGAACCACAAGCCATTTGATTTCAAGTGTTGCACATTTAATTTATCAATCACACTGCTATTGGTCATAAGTGCTGCAAATTGAAATGGAAAATCAGGACAATTACGACAAACGAAGGCAAGGAGCTATTGGAGAACAGCCACTTAATTATAGGTATGGTAATTCCTCAGCGAGTTCATCTAATAGTAACATGAACCCACAAGGAGCCCCTGCTCAGCCAGCCACTCCCAGAATGTTAAGAAGCGTTAGTGGCAGTGTCAAAAATTCCAGGACTGATGTCTCAACACCCGATCACGTATTATCACCAACTCCAAGACAACAGGAAGGTAACCCTCAATACATCACCACACAGAACTATAGATCCCACTCTAGGAATCCAAGCTTCCAACACCAACAACAACAGCCTTTTCCGCAGCAACAACAGTCATCCTACAATTCGCAATCGCAATCTCAGGCATATTCTCAGTCTCAAACCAACCCTGTGCCACAAACTTTTGACCCAAATTTAGTGACGCCCCAGACGCCCATGCATAGACGTAACCCATCTGGTCAAAATCAGCAACCTATTACTCCTCGAAGTGTAAATAGACATCCTTCTGGTCAAGGTCAATATCTGTCTATTCAAACTCCTCAAAGTGCTGAATACCAACAACAACAACAAATGCAGTTACAGAATATGCAAGCTGGGTCGTTTGCTCAGGGCAATGAGCTTTTACCACCGGTATCCATAAATTCACCTGCTGACTCTGGCGCATCCTCGAATTCTAGATCTTTTGTGAAGAGAAATCCATCCACTCATCACCATCCGGAACCTGTGGGGCAACAACCTCAACAACAGCCGCAACAACAGCAACATTATCAACAACAATACCAACAACATCAACCCCAATCACAACCCCCAACACCATCGACTCCTAAAAAAAATCCACCAGAGCAACCATCCACCCCTAGTGGTGGTAGCAGACAACAACAAGCTCATCACCATAAGTCTGAAAATGCACAAGATCAAAAGCCATTCCACAGAAAATCTATTGGTGACTGGGATTTTGTCAAAACTATCGGTGCTGGGTCCATGGGAAAAGTCAAGTTGGCTAAACACAATGCAACTGGTGAAATTTGTGCAGTTAAAATTGTACCAAGAGCTGCTAAATTATATGAGCGGGCTCACCATAACGATCCCCCTCCAAAAAGTAAGCAAGAAGCTGAACACAGACAAAAAGAGTATGAAAAGGAATTGGCAAGAGATAGACGTACTGTAAGAGAAGGTGTCTTGGGTAGATTATTGTTTCATCCATTCGTGTGCAGATTGTATGAAATAGTCCCAATGAGCAATCACTACTATATGTTATTCGAATACGTCGGCGGAGGTCAGATGTTGGATTATATTGTCTCTCACGGTTCCTTGAAAGAAAAACACACTAGGAAATTTGCTAGAGGTATTGCATCTGCTTTAGATTATTGTCATAAAAATAATGTCGTTCACAGAGATTTGAAAATAGAAAACATCATGATCAATGAAAAGGGTGATATCAAAATCATTGATTTTGGTTTGTCCAACTTATATGCACCCAAGACTTTATTGAACACTTACTGTGGGTCTTTATATTTCGCTGCCCCTGAATTACTATGCGCCAGACCTTATGTCGGCCCTGAGGTTGACGTCTGGTCATTTGGTATTGTTCTATACGTTTTGGTTTGTGGTAAAGTGCCTTTTGATGATCAATCAGTTTCCGTTTTGCACGAGAAAATCAAAAAGGGTAACGTTGAGTATCCAGATCATTTGTCAAGTGATTTAGTGCATTTATTATCTAGTATGATTCAGGTGGACCCTACTAAGAGAGCTTCATTATATGAGGTTTTGAACCATCCATGGCTTAATAAAGGTTATGAATTCCCAATCTCAAGCCATTTGCCGGGTAGAAAGCCACTTACCTTACCATTGGATCAAAATATCATTAAAACTATTTCAACCTATGATTTGGGCTCGCATCAAAGTTTGAGTGATGAGTTAACTTCCATAGTTGGAAGTGTTGATTACCAAATGAGTTCCGAAAACTGGTACAGAATATATGACCAAGGTAGGGAATATGCATCTGCCTCTAATGCTCACATTTTACCTGACCCAACTAGCGGATTCCATCCTTTGATATCAATCTATTATTTGGTAGACGAGATGAGGAAACGTAAGAAGGCTAAGGAAGAGGCAGTTAGATCTCAGCTCAAGGAGGTTGAAAACAGGAAATTGCAAAATGCTCCAGATCCTACCTCTATCACCAAAGGGCCACCACCACCACCTTCGAGCTTACCTTTACACGATGCAGGTAGTACTGCTCATGCTCCAGAACCATTGTTTGAAACTCCTAACGTGGCGCAAGTTGCTAGTAATAGAGGTACTCCTGTGATTGTTACTGAACAACCCAAATCTTCAGACCAACCCCAACTGGCACCACCAAGAATCCCTAGAGTTGAAATTGAACAGGCCGAAAGAAGTCAAAAAGATGCTCCTCCACCAATTTCATTCCCAGAACAAGCTCACACCACTGGTTCTCCAAGTAGGGCACCTGATGAAAATTCTAGTAGAGGAGAGATTGGCTCACCAATACCTTCTCAACAACCACAAGGTAGCACTCAAGAAGGTACAGATGCTAGCGGTAAAGGTATCAATTCTCTATTCAGAAAATTGTCAGGTAAGAAGCCTAATAAAGGTTCTTTGTCACCACAGCGTACTTCAGAATCTAATCATTTGTCTGCACATGAATCACCATCCAAGAATGATCCAATGGTCCGCAGGGGTGTTAGTATGAAGGTCACAGCCAAGGAAAGGGCTGCCAAGGAGGAATCATCTAGAGCTTCACCGCAACCACAAACCCAGTCTCAAGGACAGCAGGAACACTTGAGACCTATAAAAGATCCTAAAAAACATAGCAGATCTCAATCAATTAATGTTTCCAACAATGGTAAACATGGATTTGTTCCAGTTGAATACTTACCACCATTGCCAAATATCGACACCCAAACTAATCAAATCGTACCTATCAAAAACCAAGCTTCGTCGGCCTCTGGAAGAAAATTACATCCGACTGCTAGATCTAAATCATTGGGTGGTCATGCCAGAAAAGATTCACAAGGTGGCAGACACAAGCCATCTCAACAACCCCCATTGCCTAATCAAATGGCTACTCAAAATAGTGATGAGATGGTGGGCAGTAAAGAACATGACGTTGGAATTTATGATGGATTTTTCGATGAAATCTTGTTCGACGACGAAACAGAAGTTGAACAAATTCCTCAACTCACGGAAGAGCAAATCATTGAACAATTCAATAATGCCAAACCTAACTCGATGTTGTCGATTGAATACCCAAAGACTATCTATTTGAAAGGGTTCTTCAGTGTTCAAACTACTAGTACCAAATCATTACCTGTGATTAGATACACCATCATCAACGTATTAACAAGATTGGGGGTTAAATTTCAAGAAGTTAAAGGTGGATTCGTATGTGCCCACGTTCCTTCCTTACAGGAAGAATTCGATGATGCTTACGAAGATGACGAGAATGAAGAAGCCAAGCTTTATGGCGACGCTTTCAAATCAACTTCTTCTTCAATTGAACAAGGGTCTAAGACCCCTGAAGCCAATGAATTGAATGGCCAACTTAGTGGAGACAGCTCTGCTCATAACGTTCAAATCAAAGAGCCACATCACCAACCATCCAATTCAAGCTCCAGTTCTCACAATGCAACTGGTGTGAAATCGAGGGGTCCAAGTAGACAGCCATCTTTACACTTGAACACTCAAAACCTTTCCACTCCTAAGGGTCATCACAAACAATCTAGTTCTATCAGTAGTATCGGAAGTGAAAGAGGTCACAGAAGAAAGTTTTCCATTGGTAACTCAATCTTGAGTAGAAGAAAGAATGGTTCTCAGACTCATCTTGCCCCACCAAATACTCCGGCTGCTGCAAGGATTATGAATAGGGATTACAACGAGGACGATTTTGATGATGAACCAAGGCATTTTGTTGAAGATGACTCTATCGATTCGGTTGGTAACTTAATGATTGGTGGTGGTAGTGACATGTTGATGTCCAGTAGAATTGAGCACAGGGCCAGAAATAGGAACAGAAAGTCTCCATTGAAGTTCGAAATTCATGTGGTCAAATTCCCATTAGTCGGGTTATACGGTGTTCAATTCAAAAAATTGGTTGGTAATACTTGGAACTATAAAACTTTGGCGGGTCAAATTTTGAATGAATTAAAATTGTGATTCATTTTACTTTTCGCTTAATATACTTTGCATTACTTACGTAGTATTTAATACATCATATTGCTTTATTAAAAGTCTAGTTAGAAGCGTTACTCTTGTAATCCGGTAGGTCCGTCTACTTTAGACTCATCGGTTATCAGTGTAGAATTATGGCTGTTAACTTCAGTTCGGGAAACTGAATCATCAGCAATTTCAGGATTTCCAGAATCCCCGGCCCTTTGTTGATCCTCTGTGGTGCCATCATCACTGGTTTGCGTGGTCTCTTGTTTTGCTTTAATATCCGGAGCTTCGTCTCTCACCAGATCACTAGTATCTTTTTTGAAATCGTTATTCAACTTCCTCATTTTCAATCTATCTTCTCGGGTCATTCTTGTGGTGTTATAACTGAGCGGTTTTGATATTTGGTTTAACTCGATTGCCAACTTTATCTCTTGTTCCTTTCTGAATTTTTCATCCTCCTCTTCCAATAGCTTTTGACGTTCTTTGGCTTCCAATCTTGAGGATTTTTTTCTGGTGGCCATCAAGTTCAACATCTGATACTCCTTCTTTCTATTTTGAATTGATCTTCTCTTCTTGATCTCGGCTTGTAAGATATTTCTCTGGAATTCTTTATTTGAAAGTTGCTTCAAAGCTTTATTCTTTGAACTGAAATTTTCGAATTGTTCCACTGTCCAACACTCTATATGTAATTCAACCTTGGAGAAATCAACATCGAATTCATCCAAATAGTACGAATCTGGGTCTGCAGGACAATCCTTACGCTTTTTGGGTATCTGCAAAGGAGAAAACTCTATAGTTCTCTTGTATAATTTTGTGTCATTGAAAACAAGAATCAAGTCTTCTCTTTTGTTACCTTTGAAAGTAGATTTCAAGATGTTTGAATTTAAATTGAGGTTTAAATCGGGAGTTTTTTCAATAAAAGCTCTGAAACTGCTCAAACCAGTGAAGTAGTCCAATATAACAAAGAAGATCTCGAACTTGTCTAACAACGAAAGTGATTCGAAGCCGTTGCTGTCGTCCAATGGTGTGTTGACAAAAGTTCGACGGATAATGGGGTCAAACTCACTGTATTGAAATTTATGGCTGTTGGTAAGATGGTGCAAAATCAGGGTCTTTAACTTGTTGATGAATAGGACTGAAGGATCTAAAGGAGGAGGATTCAAAAGATCCAAGAGTTCGAGTTCGAAAAGTTCGTTATCGAAGTACTCAGATGCCAATCTCAAGTACCCTTTGTAGTTGTAGAGCCAATTCGTCACATAGACGTAATAGAATGAGGTTCTCACGGTATATAATTCATGATTTTCCGGTAAGGTATTAACTGCAAGGTTAGCAGGTTGGAATTTTGCCAAAGTTTCAGCTTGATCTTTGTCACCAAACATTCTTAGGCCCTGAAGTAAACAGATAATATGGTGTTGAAGCTTGTATGAATTGTATATGATGCCAGCGTCCCAATAACGCGTTGAACGGTTGTTTGGTACACGGACTACCTTTAATTGACATAGAGGGAGAAGCCTCTGGAAGTGATGATGGATGGATACTAGAGTGAAGAGATATGGGTGACCCTGAAACCAGAGTATAGGCAGCTTGAGAGCTGGGGAACGATCTGCAAGATGAGAGCAAGAAATGACCGAATTTCAAACCTCCACCAGCAAGCGATAAAAGCTTATAGTTGCAGTCATTGATTAAGGGTTGTAAATTTTGAATCATACCGATTATTTTAGTTCTGTAAGAGAACTTAACTTCCAAATTAGTTGGTGACATCAGTAAATAATTACAGTTTATCCAGGGTTAAAGGAAGTGATGTACCCCACATTCGTTTTTGAGATGCAAAAAGTTCTGAAATGGCAAAGGCGGAAATAAAGGAGGGCAAGGAGCCATCAGAGCAACTAACGGTAGTAAAAAGCAGTTCAACTAGTATTCAACCTCAGCCCCGAATATTTTGAACTTAGACTCTGGTAAAATTTATTGATCAAGAGTTTTAGTAATTTCGCTTGCGTTATTCGTCAAATTCATTAATATACACTATAAATATTTTAATTTTTTACAAACTTTTAAAGTTAACCCTGAAATATGAAATCCATTCATATCCTATTATTATTATTATTCAATAATTCTTTTAATTGGTCATTTCTACCCTTTATCCTTGTTATTTCATTAGAAATTTTCATTAAAGCACAGTGCTTCGATAAGTTTGGTAACCCATCTTTGGTAAACTGCTTTCTCTTAGATTTTTTGTTGACTGGAGGTTGCTTAGCATAATTCTCAAAATTAGTTATCAACCTCAAACATCTTTCGTATGCTAGTTTACATAATTGCCTTCTCTTTTGTTCTGAATGAGAATGATTTAGACGTTTTTGTTCAAGCGATAGAAGTGGCTTAGTGCTAGGCTTTTTCTTCTTTCTAGGGCTATCACCTAAGTAATCATTTTGAACACGTTTAAATCCATGAGAGTCTGATTTGAGTTCAAACTCTTCATCAATCGAGTTCCGGGTTGATTCTGGGGTAGGTAATTGAGTATTATCTGAATCATTGGTGGTATTGAAAGAGTGTCCTCTGAACAAACTGGTTGTAGGAGGGTGTGAAAATGCGTTGTGTAGGTCGTTTTTGAATTTCTCTTTGGGTTTGAAATTGAAATCATGATGGTACAACTCAAGTGGATTACTATTGGTTGGATTAGCTAAGCTGTCCAAAAAATTCTCCAAAGCATTTGACTCAGTGTTGGAGAAAAATTTGTCAAGATCTTCCTCTTGTTCTTTTTCATCTTCATCATCCTCTTCTTCGTCATCTTCTTCGTCTTCAACTCCTTTTTCATTATCGCTGTTTTCCAGGATTCTCATATTCAAATATTTTGAATCCTCATAATACACACCTTCATCACGGGGTACTTGCAAATCATTGCTGGGTTGTGAAGTGGCACCCATATGCTGTATTTTCTGCAAGTTTTCAATGGCGTTTAAAGCATTTTCTTGTTGTAAGTGATTATACATCGAGTATACTTGTTCAAAATTCATATCAGTGGAAACCATATCCAAGGAGAAATGGTTCAACATATCTAAATCATCAATATTAGTCAACGACATGGTACTGTAACTTCCGTGGAATCGTGATCCTTGACTCAGGCGAAATGAATTGGAAATTTCGTTAGGTATAAATATCGAATTAGGATTTAAATCGAACTAGAAAAAAAAAAATGTCTCGAGTGAATTCCAACCTTGTTTCTTTATCAAGAAAATAATAAGCGTTATGACTTGATATGATATAGATAAGGGTTGAAAAAAAAACTTATCAAATGAAAAGGGATTTACTTTCTTTTATATTCGGTTGAATTAAATTAAATTTTATGGGGTAAATTTTTTCATTAGGGTCAGATAAATGAAACTGTATGAGTTCAAAGTCAAATAGCAGCTCCGAAGCCGAGTTTTCTTTTTTTTTAAACTATCGGAATGCGAGCTAACCTGTAAAATAAGCTATCACTTAGAATTTTATTCCCGCACCCGACATGATGAGACGTAATTTCCTTAAAATCCCTATTCGATTTGCAAGTCCCCTCAATCGGCTAATGCGCCAGCGGCTATCGAATTGGATTTTTGCTTCTTTACGTGCTGCTTCGAACTAATCTTTAAATCTCACTAAACCGCTAATCAACATTTTTTCCGTGGGATTAAAAATGTGGCCACAACTTCGATAAGACTGGGACAAGGCAGTCTAATGAGTTCATAGAGACTCCTGGAATGAACGGAAGACTGGGAGCTTAGTAATTCAGAGAAGTGGAGTAGAGCAGCCATCCTTTTTGGGGATATCTGGGTCAATGGATGTAATCAATGTATAGATTGCAAAGGTAAATTTCGTCGTCGACCTAACCTGTAAAATGTGTTTGGCTATATGGGCCAGAAAGCGTCAGCCTAATTAGGTCGGTCCAACATTTCCTAATTAGGACTAGTTAGTCTTTAGTTAGAGCTTACTTTAACTTTTGTTGCCTTTATAGGAATACTTGGTAGCCAACTCTGATTAACAAAACGTAAAAATGCAGAATTGACATGGAACAGAACAAGGTGGAGTACACTGTCGAAGCATGGAAACTTCCGAAATAGCTGACTTGAGAAGAGTTGTTTTTTTGAATTCTATCTCTTCTATTCCTCAAGACTATGATAGTATCTCAAGTGATTCGAATTTAGAACTGAGGTCCCATCTGAACACTGTAACAGTAACTAAACTGAGTGTTTGAGATTATCTAATCAACTACGGGGCCTTTCCTTTGTCGACACATCAGGCTTGATGGGACAGATTACAAAAATAGCAACGTACAGTGTTCAAAATATTTCAATCGAAAATTTACAGGTTAGTGCGGGAATGTTGATCAGTGAGTAGAGATGAAGGCAATGTTAGGAAAGCTTAAACCTATCCAATTGTAATGGCTGCTTAAGTAATTAGCTTCCAGAATTTGAAGATTAAGCTTTACAGATGTAGGTGGTTGTGTTCCTGAAGTCTTAATTCTGAATCTGGTTCTATTAACAAGGGGTTATTGAGCGGAAGAGATTAATGTTATCTAGCTGGATATAACTGGATACTATGCAGAAATTTTGAAATGACCGGCTGAATTGTAATAGCATTTACCAAAAAATCTCCTCTTAATTAAGAATCTCTTGCGAGAATTTTCGTTCGATTCGAATATTTGCTTAGTTTTTGGTGACTGTACATGATTGTTCTCCAACTATTTTTGTCTTACCGAGGCATGTATATGGATTTCTATAGATGTATTTGGCGTTTCCCCACATTTCTGTCTTATTAGGAGCGCTTAGTCATCTCTTGCATTTCGATTAAGGAAAAACCGAGGCTTTGATAATATTTTTTGCTCGACCAGCTCTTGAAATTCCCCCCGTTCCGTGCGGAAATAATTTTCGGCTAGAACTTAATTGCGCTTATGCTTATTTCCGCTGATTCACCGTTGCCTGCATTTACGGCTTAGCTGATCACCTCAATTGTAAGCTATAACCGCACAAGTTAGCCTTGCGCTATCCGGGAGGCAGGGACCAAAGGGTTCAATAACGATTAATTTTATTTGGCTCTAACACTATTTGCTCTTTTCTCTTTTGCCAGCAGTGCAGAATTCTGTAATTGAGCAATTACAGTACAATTACATTGAATCTTACTACTTGATTCTAAAAATGGCGACATGATTCACGGACATACCGGAGGCAGAAGATCAACGTCAAAGTTGAAGTTTGCTAACGTTAAACTCTTCTCCACAATTATACCTGATTAGTAATTTATAGCTGGAAAGGGAAATGCTAATTAGCCTAATTAGGCCCTTTATATTTTGCTGCAAATTCACTGCTGCACAAGACCTAGACAAAATTCTCCACTGATACCATGCGCCTCTAGATGGTTGCCTCGTATTGTGGATGCGTTTCTTCAGTCGCAACGGATAAGCTTTGAGAGGCCCGAGTCGAACGCAAGAGTTGCAATGAAATAGAAAGTGGTTACATGGATAGTTCACTCTTTGGCTACTTCTACGACTTTGAAATACTTGTTATTGGCGATAGTTCGCTAATATAAATTAATCAACATATTGTAAGCATAATAAATACATAAAAAGCTGCCAGCCGTCGGCCGTAAATAATTAGTGGCCTTTAGACAGCTATGCAAGGAAGACACGGATCGAATCAATCGTATATTGATGTCCATGCTTAGTCTCAAAAAGGCCAACCAGTACTGTAACTACCTCAAACCTGGAATTCCTAGGTCGATCTAGTGAGCTATCACAGATGAGACCTGAAATCTTTTGAAACGTATGTCAGTTATCTTATCTTCCCATAAGAGATACGCACGACCTCAATAGCCATGAATTCCGGAGTGGAATCACATAATCCTTGAACTTCAATGATTTGAATCAGAATTACGACTAGAATGAGTTGAATCAGAATTTCAAATAGAACGGTTCACCACTCTCCACTTTACAGGCATCTTTGACCTCATCGTCAAGTTGTTCGACCTCTCTCAAAATCCTGTTTTTATCTGCGGGCGTGATACTGTAAGGAAATTGTTTATCAGACCCATTTGCTTCCGCCTGTGATGTGCCTCCTACACTACTTGAATTGATTCCAGCGTGGTTCATAAAAGTACTAACATCTATGAGGTTCTCAGACAAATCATTGACAATGTTGTTAAGTTCCTGTTGCCTTTGCTGTTTCTTTAACATCTCTTCTTGTAATTGGTCATCGGAGTAGTGGTCCTGATTCCTGAGTAAGGAAGATCTTTCGTTAAATTCATCTTCCTCCTCACTGGGACGCAAGCACGATAAGCATAAACCCATGATGTTATATAAGTTTGTAGGTGGCTATTGGTACAAAGAAGATGGACTTGTAGAAAATTGTGGGGATAGTGTAACAGGTACCTTGTTTGATAAACACGGTTCGAACTTTAAGGAATGTAGGTACTGACTAAGGTCGGGCAATCAAAATTTGAAATGGCTGGTTTGATAGTCGCAAATGAATCTCGTGATGAGAATCAGGTCGTGTATTGCCGAGATTCATCGATTAGTATACATGGGCTGCAAGACCCAGGTAGAGTATTTAGGGACTACGGGTCAGGTGTATGGGCGTCTATGACTTTTTGATCATAATACCTGGGCTTTGGTCTTGTTGGATAGTATACTCGTCCCGTTAAATCGAGTTAGCCTTAGACCTAGCAATGTCCACGTAGCTGCAAAACTTTAGTCATTATGCAACGGAACTTCAAGTTTCTCTCAATTACATAGTAGTCCTGTCTAGACCCCTAAATCTGGTAACAACAGTAACTTTGGATTCAAATTCCTTACTCAGTGTTGTATTTCTCCCTTATCAGTTGTTCGCCCATACACTACTACTAGGGATTACAGCTAGGATGAGAACCATTTAATTAGTGCCGGAAGCAACATGTCAAAAGGGTTGTGCTTATTTGCCTTCAACGTTTTACATGCTGACCTAGACCAGGTCCCGGAGCTCGGACTTGACAAATGTTTAACCATCGCAGGGGAGTCAATTGAAGACTTTCCTTCTAAAGCACCCATCTTTGTTACTTGGAATAAGCATGGAAATTTGAGGGGGTGCATTGGAACATTCAGTCCATTGCCGATCGAAGTGGGTGTACAGCAATATGCTCTCACTGCTGCGATAGAAGATCCAAGATTCGAATCGATTCGTTCAAATGAGCTTGAAACATTATCGTGTAGTATAACACTTTTGGCCAATTTCAAACCAATTACAAATCCTTTAGGTTGGACTGTGGGAGAACATGGATTGAAGTTAAGATTTCGAGTTTCGGGTAAATCATATTCGGCCACTTTTTTACCTAGTGTTGCTCAGGAGCAAGACTGGGACAAATTGACCACTTTACAACAATTGCTCAGGAAAGCTTCTTACAGTCAGATAAAAACGAAAAGTGATACTAAAGAGTTTTACGAACAAGGAATTAACGAAGGGTGGTTACATTTAGAATCGTATGAGGGACAAAAATATTCTTTGGCCTACAGTGAGTACGTGGAACTAGTATCGTTATAGGGTGAATGTGATCTATGATAATCTATAAAAAAGTGAATATATAGTTTATATCAGTTTTACCCTCTGGTCTATACAGGTATATTGAACTTATTAAATGTGAAAATGGGTATAAAATAAAATTTGTACTAACTGTACGGCAACAATTAAATTTGGAAGTATTTCACGACACCGTAAAGTGAAAAACCGCCGATGACTGGAATAGTGAAGTTATCATCAATATTATAAACATTCACAAACTCAGAGAAACTGGCTATAGCCCCACAAATCAAAGCGAACACATGGTAGTTAAGTTTGGAAGTGGTGGCAGACCAAATAACATCTTCTGGAGTGTTGAGGTAGCTGTATTGAGGTAAGAAGTAGCCATAGACGAGATAACAGCTGATCACACCGGTAGCAAAGCTGGCCAAAGCTCCAGCAAACGATTTATCTTTAGATATTTGGAAAGTATACTTACCGAATTGTCTACCGACAGAAGAAGCGGCAGTATCAGCCCAGCTTAAAAATAATACACTCATTAAACTGATGTCTTTTGGTAAGAAGGCAAAAACCAAAATTAATCCCACCAAATAATACAAGGTTCCATTATAGTGGTTAATTTCGGATTCCCTGATCAAATAATAAAACTTAGAAACAATCAACTTATTGAGTTCAGGGTTTTGGAATCTGATAAAGTCATTGGTGAATATGATAGCAAAAAGTCCACTTAACGGAATAAGCAACTGCGTTTGGTGGACTCCCAAAGTGTACAAGTAAAGAGTTACAAATCCAATGGATGAGTGTAAGCCCTTTCTGACGATCTCATGTTTGACAAGAAACTGACGGAACTTAGTCAACTCATTAGCAGATGCAATAGTAATTTCGGTAACAGTTTCAGTCGTTGATTTGACCTCTGGCTTGGTGGAGTCGGTTTTGATATCAGTGGTGATGCTTTCAACAGCAGTGGCATTATCATCGTCCAATTCGGTAACCAAATGGGAGGTCTCTTCCTCGATCTCATCTAATATATCGTCATCATCATCATCATTCTCACCATCACTTTCACTGTAAACGTAAGTGTAGTCCTCTTCTTCCACGTATGACTGGTCAAACGTATTTAAAATAGTTCTCTTTTTAATTGATCTTGGAGTCCTTGGTAACTGAGAGCTGCGACCGGCCTTAGGGGTCATCGGTGAAGGAGCCAGCGACATTTCAATAAAACGTTAGATAGTTCAAAAGCGAATAATTTGCCTAATTTTTCCTGTGTCAACTACCGGTATAAAGACACTACTTCTAGTAAACAAATTGTACTTTACCGCCGTCTAATTTACAAAAAATAAACAACCGGACAATTGGAGGAAATAAATAAACATGATAAAATCCGCGCTCATCACTGACGATGATCTGGGCAATTAGTTTTTCTTTGAGGGAACAGCACGGAGCCGCCACGGCCAACCGATGGGCCGACGGGACCGGTGGCTCAAACTAATTTCTATGTATTGAGCTATCTACTTTAAATACTTAATGATGGTAGGGCTATAGCCAAAACCATAACTAGCCAAGCCATTTGTAGTTTATTTCCAGAAGATTTGAACCCGAAAAAGTCAAAATGAAATCTGGAATTATTGTGGCCTCTTGATCCACGAGTTTTGCGGTCTTTAAATTGATCCGAGCTATGCATCTTATACGGTCTATTATTTCTTGGAATTGAGCTCTCAAGTGACTCTTCGATACTGGGAAATTGGATTTTGTGACCTGGACCGTGGGCGTTTGTTCGATTCAAACTTTCTTGCTCCTTCCTGTCATATTCGTCAAGCTCTTCCTTACTTTTAAAGGTTTTGAATGGTGAGCCTGCATTTTCTTGCTGCTGCTCCAAACCATCTGACTGGACCGCAGTTCTTTCGTCCTCATTAGACACATATTCGTAGATTATTTCCAGAGCACTAGGATTGTTCTCTTCGATACTACTCTCCAAAACTTCTGATTGTAAAGCGGTCTGAGCTTCTGTCCCTTCATTCAGCTTTCGAAGCAATTCTGACAGGATATCTTCGCTTATTTGTTTTTGATCTTTACCACTTGGCCCCTCCGCTGTCTTCACTCCTTTACTTTTACTCTTCGGTTCTGGGCCAAGGTTGTACAGGATCTTTGGCTTAGCATAAACTCCTAGACTTGGCTTTTGGGCTTGATGATTTTGAAATTGGGGGTTTACCGATACCTTATATTGCAAGTTTTTCTGATTCACTGCTTTAGCACCAGTTCCATGTTGATTAGCTGGCTCAGTTCCATGTATACCCTTCACTGACAGCTGCTTTTTTTCATTGTGGGCCTCTGAGCTCTTTTGACTATCACCTGTCGAATCATCGGAAACTATGTTCATCCCCGATTTAGGTTCACCAGCGGCAGTTCTGGGTTTGGGAATTACTTCTGGTCTAACAATCTCTTTTGTGGGCATTTCTATTCCAGCGAATGGAGTGACAATAGAATTATGAGTGATATCACTCGTAATTAGCTGCCCATTAACTGAAGTGGTACGTGAACCTACATAAGAGTTGAGCTCTCCTGAAGCAGTCTGGATCACTTGAAGTGTACTCAACACAGTAGAAATGTCTGTTTGGGTTACGAACGAGACTAATGACTTTGTCACGGTTTCAGTGAAATAAATTGTGTGAATCTGGTTTGTAGAAACAGAAGTATGTGTAGCGCTGGATGTGGTTACAACAACTTGCGCTTCTAGTGAAAGTGTAGAGGGCACATCCTGAGATCCCATAGTACTTGAACCGACATTCGAATTATGAACTTGTTCCAGGCTGGTACTAACAGGCAAGTTCAATGGAAATTCCCCTTCGTTGGTATTTGCAGCCACCGAGCTCCATCCCAAATTTTCGAAATTCAGACTTTCCTTTTGTTCGATATGATTAACCCCCTTGACGTGGACATTCTTCGAAGTCTCCGAATCGGTATTAATTTGCTCATGGTCACCAGCTACATTCACTGATTTTCTATTTGTGTCTCCTATAGGATTGGGAATACCGCCCAGATTGAAAGGCTCTGGGCTCAGCACTCGATTGAGCTTTACCACTCCCACATCAGGACTACCATGCGCTAAATGAGCGTAAAGAAGCAGTAGTGATATATAACTACGAAGTCTCATGCCTACGCTTGCGTTTATTGCAGTTATAAATGGTGAAGCACTTTTCGCAGTCGGTTTTGGACCACAAATACTTTGTTTTTTCTTGCAGCCATCACTCAATCGAGTTTGTCTGCAAGCCTGGAGGAAATGTCAAAATATGGAGCCGCTATGGTGCTCTTAGGATCCAGTACAACCACCGGTTTACCACTATCGGACTGCTCGCATACCTTTTCATTTAATGGTATAGAGCCTAACACTTCTATATCCATTTCTCTAGCCTTTTTGACGGCCCCCTCTGTGCCAAATATGTGCGATTCATGGTTGCAATTAGGACATAAATAGTAGCTCATGTTCTGAACCAATCCGAGTATAGGAATATTGACTTTTTCAAACATCGAGATACCTTTAACCGCATCTATAAGTGCAATATCTTGTGGCGTACTTACTATCACCGCCCCATCTACTTTCACTTGTTGACTAATAGTCAATTGAGTGTCTCCTGTACCAGGAGGCATATCTACAACTAAATAATCAAGGTCTGACCATTCAACCTCGAATAAAAGTTGCTGTAACGCTTTCATCACCATCAAACCTCTCCATACCACCGGGTTCTCTGGCTCTATCAAATACCCCATGGACATAGACTCCAACCCATAGTTACTTAAGGGGATCAATTTTCCAGTATCACTCAATCTAGGTTCTCCAGAAAGATTAAGCAATTTGGGTATTGAAGGTCCAAACAAGTCTGCATCCAAAATCCCAACCTTCTTCCCTAGCCCTCTTAACCCCAATGCTATATTCACTGACGTGGTTGATTTACCAACACCCCCTTTACCAGATGCCACTAGAATGACTTTCTTTACGTTTGGAATTCGTTGTCTTATTGGTAATCCTTTAGACATCCGGGGCATGGATGGTGCTCCTTTCTTATCCTTAGGGAGACCAAGAGGATTCTCATGATACTTTATGTAGCCTGCATGTATCTGTCTACTGAATCTACCCCACAGACTATATGTTAATGCCTTGCAGTGTCTAACAGTTGTAAACATTATAGACAGATGATGATGTTATCTCATCGCACTCATTTTCTGAGATGGCTGCATATATGATTCGTTTACAGCAAAGCATGATAAGCCCGTCACAATTCGTGCGATATATGGGCTCGGCTAGCAACTTTCTTCCCACTATCTATGCATTATCCACACACCTTTCCCGGGCTGCAATTGGGGTTGTAAGGGTTTCAGGATCTCAGTCTAGTTACATCTTTAATCAGTTGACAAGATCCACGAATACCCCAAAGCACAGAATCTCTAGTTTGAGGAAGTTATGGTCAGTCAATGACGGAGTATTGTTAGACGAAGCCCTCACCCTCTTCTTTAAGGGGCCAAAATCTTACACCGGTGAAGACTTGTTGGAATTACATGTCCACGGCGGTGTTGCTATCATCAAATCAGTATTGAATGAAATTAAACTCCTACATGATCCAGATAACAATGTGCATATACGATATGCTGAAAACGGAGAGTTTTCACAAAGAGCTTTTTTGAACGGACGATTTGATTTAACTGAATTAGAAGGTGTTAGAGAGATGATAGATGCAGAAACTGAATCTCAAAGAATTGCATCTCTTTCCTCCATGACCGGGAAGAACAAAGAGCTCTTCACCCAATGGAGAAATGACATTTTGAATAACATTGCATTGTTAACCACTGTTATTGACTTCGGGGAAGACCACGATATCGAAGAAGTCGCTAGCTTGTTTGACGATGTTTCGAGTAATATTCAAAGAGTAAAAAGCGATATAAACTCTTTCCTTGAAAAAGTCTCGAGGTCAGAGGTGTTATTAAAGGGAATAAAATTAACTTTATTGGGTCCCCCCAATGCTGGAAAGTCTTCTTTACTCAATGTTATTGCCAACAAAGACGCTGCTATTGTGAGTAACATAGCCGGGACAACCAGAGATGCTATCGACCTTCCACTTGATATTAATGGGTACAAGGTCGTGGTGAGTGACACTGCAGGTATCAGGGAGTTGAGTCTCGCAGACGAGATTGAAATCGAAGGCATTAGCCGTGCCAAACAAAGAAGTCTTGACTGTGACGTTGCCTTGGTGGTTCTACCCATGGGGGAAGAGTTTGAGAATGTCAGCGGAGAGTTCTTCGATCACGTAAAGGAAATTAAAGATAGAGGTGTGCACGTCATTGGGATCTTGAATAAAGAAGATTTGGGCGATGACGACGTCAAACAAAAATTTGTCAAAAAGTTCTCCACATTGATAGATGGTGACATTTTCAAGGTATCTTGTTTGAACAATAGTGGTACTTCAGAATTGATCCAGGAATTGACCAAAGTATTCAAAACCGTTTCGGAGTCTGAAAACGCTGATCCTATAAGTGTATCCGAGAGAGTCAAAGACCTTTTGGTGAATGATGTTTTGTACGGCTTCGATCAATTTGATATGTTCAAACAAGATGACGACGTAGTTTTGGCTACAGAAGGGTTAAAACAATCAGTTGAAGGAATCGGTAAGATTACTGGTGAAGCCATTGGCGTTGAGGAAATTCTTGGAGTGGTTTTCTCTAGTTTTTGTATTGGTAAATAAAATACACATATTATTACATGGTTAAGAACTTTAAAGACTACTACACATAATGTAAAATGTCATTTTTTCCACTTCCCATGACATTTTCATTTGTTGTAATTGATGTCTAGTATGTCTACCAGCTATCTCTTCACTTTCTTCTTTGACTTGGTGACTCTTTTTAATTACTTTGCTGACACTAGGGGCAACCTTACATTCAAAGGTAACGATATTCAACCCGTAGTTTAATTTCAAATCATAATTCAATTTCAAAACCAGAGTTGTGTCTTGAGATTTCTCTTCAACTATATCAGCAGAGTTTTGTATTTCTTCTTCATTAACAAAGAGTTTACATTGGTAATCTTCATCAGAGCCCACCTTGGCAAGTTCGTTATCTTCCTTCAATTTGAATAAGTATTCATGCAAAACAAACGAGAATGTCACAAACGACGAAGAATCAGGAGGTAATGACAAGCTGAAGTTTTGAGTACAATACCCGTTAGCTGGGAATTTGTATTCGAACAATGTGGAGATAGGATCGAATTCCTTTGGGAATAATGAATACTTGATGAGCTGGTACTTACTTGGAGGTTGAGAAAATCTGTAGTTATTTATTTCTCTCGATTGACTCAGAATTTGGGGAACTGTGGAAGCTGAAGAGCCGATATAACTCAGTTTGATGAAATTTTCTTCAACTGGACCCAAAACGTCGGTCCGTCCCATAACGTCTGATTGTAAAGTGGGAATGACGGGGGCTGAATTTTCTTCGTCTTGTTCTTCATCGACCTCCATTTCGTCTTCGTCGTCTTCCTGTTTCTGTTCGATGTCATCACCTTGATCAACTTCATCAATGTCAGCTGGCACACCTATTTCCTCTTCGTCTTCATCTTCTTGCTCTGGTTCAATGACCACTTTCTTCTTTCTGCCCCGCTTCTTTGGTGCTGCGACAGGTGTCTCTTCCTTCACTTTAGCTGGTTTTAATTTAAGCTTCAATTTGGTTTGCTCTACCGGCAAGAATCTAGCCTTCAAATCACCGAATTTTTGTTCGAAAACCTCACTCAAACGAGAAGCATCTTCATGAAGTAAAGATTCCTCCGAGTTGTAAGTTTGAGCATTGGTGAAGATTAGTTTGATAGAGTCATATAACCGGTCAAGATTGTTTGCGACGGAGTCATTCACATCAATGATTTCCCCATCGAGATTATTTAGAACGTTTTTAAACGAAGTGGGCGACTTGATGATTTTGAAGTAGTCGGGATATTCGTTCCTGTCAATGTTTTCGACAAACGGTAAGGAAATGTTACCAAGCTTTGGGAAATCGTAATCGATGAGAGAGTTGACCAACTCTTCACTGGCGGCCAACAAATCTTCATCTGACGACGGAGAAAGTAATTTCTCATCTCCAACAAATTGAGTGGCCTGGTCACTGACAAACTCATAAATCTTGCTGGCATCTTCTACAATCCATGAATCTGGATCGTTGTATGCTTTGGCATTATTGAGAATTAATTCAAAATCACTTAGAAACTCATGGACATTGGAATTGGAATATTTGCCGGTTTTCAACTTTCTTTGGATATCGGAGATTGCGATCGGGTCTCTAACCACTTTGGTATAATCAGGGTAAAGTTTTTTAGAGGGTAATTTTATAAATGGTGCAACCAAGTCTCTCTCGTTGTTATCGTCGCGGAGATTGTGAACCAAGCTCAAGGTGGAAGAGTAAAAATCTTGAAATTCTTCTGGTGACGGAATACTCTTGTGCTTCTTTACCGCTGTGGAATCCTGATGTGTTTTTCTTTTGGGGGGCATTGTGTCGTGATGGGTGAGTTGACAATTGGTACTCAAACTGTCAATACAAATTTGTTTTGTTGAAATTTTATTTATGGTCGCGGGGCCCTTTCTGAATGAGTGCAGTGCGCCGATCGAGATGATAATCATAAAGTATATTTGAGTTAATGTCTTTGGTGAGGCCTTCAGTCACTATCCTATACGGCTCGGATACGGGAACAGCTCAGGATTATGCCATCTTTCTTCTGAAACGACTCAGATACCTCCTGTTGACTCCTAAAGTTGCGTCATTGGACGACTATCCATTGAAAAATCTCGTTACTGAGACTAAATTTTTAATTGTCATATGTGCCACAGCTGGTCAAGGTGACATACCTAGAAACGGGAAGAAATTCATGAAGTTCCTCCTTAAAAAAAAGCTTCCGCATGATCTTTTGAACCATCTTCACCTTGCCACCTTTGGCTTAGGTGACTCTTCTTACCCCAAATTCAACTATGCCATCAAAAAACTCCATAATAGACTAGTACAACTTGGATGTCAAGAGCTTACGGTTCGGTGTGAAGCCGATGAACAAAGTAGTGAGGGTCTCGATGGATACTATAGTCAGTGGGAAGAACATTTGATAAACTCTTTGATGGGCCACTTCCCCAACTTAAACACCTTGAATGAAAATACCGTGCTCAGACCATTGAATTCGACCGTGGTAAATTCCGAACTGGATGACGTGACTTATGAAACTTCTTCCAAGTCTTTATCTGTGACGAGAGCATCCAGCTCTTCCATTTTAAAAGTTGGTCGCATCGGTGCCAACACAAGAATAACCTCTGAAAGCCATTTTCAAGACATAAGACACTTGGTGATCGAATCCACTGACTTGGATTACAGTCCTGGTGACACTGTTGGTTTATTCCCATCGAACGATCCTGCCAACGTCCAGGCTCTATTGGACCTGCAATCTCACTGGCTCGCGATTGCTGACAAACCACTCACCATAAAGGGCACTTTACCATACATTGAAGGGGGTTTGATAGAAACTATCACTTTAAGAACATTACTCACGCACCATCTCGACATCATGGCAATTCCCTCCCGTTCGTTTTTCTTCAGCCTTTGGCATTTCGTTGATTCTTCTAATGAGGATGGGGACAGAGAGAAGCAGAAGTTAAAAGATTTTTGCAACTTCGAAAATAGTGAAGAGCTTTACGACTATGCCAATAGACCAAGAAGGCTGATTTTAGAAACATTATTAGAGTTTCAAAATAATTTGGTTATACCCATACCTCATATCTTTGACTTATTCCCACACATTAAACCCAGATTATTCCTGATTGCCTCCAAACCAAGCCAAACAACCATCGAATTAACGATAGCATTAGTCGAATATCAAACGGTCATCAAGCGTACTAGAAAGGGATTATGTAGCTCGTGGTTGAAGACTTTACAGGCCGGTGATGACATCGTCTTCTCTTTACATAAGCAAAACTTGACATTTATGCTGGGAGGAAAGGCACCACCTCTTATACTAATTGGTGCTGGAACGGGTATCGCACCTATCAGATCGGTAATCGCCAATGAAATAGGCAAAAGAGAGCTCGATCTATTTTACGGGTTCAGATCTGAAGATGATGACTTTTTGTACCAAAAGGAATGGGAGGAATACCAAAAGATAGAAAGTTTCCATTTCTTCCCTTGCATATCTCGGTCGACCAAAATGAAGAAGCAATACGTACAACATGGACTATTTGAACAGAAAGATCGCGTCGGCTCTATGATACTTCATCAAAATGCCATCATCTATATATGCGGGTCTAATGGAGCCATGCCTACACAAATCAGAGAAACGATTTTAGAAATTTTGTATAAAGCAGGTCTCCCGGAAGGTGCCGCCAGTCAGTATCTTCACAGTATGGAGAACAACGGTAGATACATCCAAGAAACTTGGTAACTCTTGTTAATAGACAATATATAATAGTGGTTATTTTTCGAGAAACTCGAATTTTAGAAAATTGAAAAATTTAACCTCGTAAATCATGAGTTTGTTTGGCAGAAGATTGGGGTCAATACCCAGAGCGATAGTCAATGTGCCAAGAGGTATCAGGTCATACAGTGTGCCACCAAAGGTTCTCCTGAGACAATACCCCGAATATTTGGAAGTGGGGAGTGAAAAGTTCAAGACTGACGACTGGACCAATGTTCCACCATTTATCTTAGAGTTAACCAAAAGACAATTACACCAAAATCCTAACCATCCCATTGGAATTTTGAAAAATCTTATAGAGAAGAATTTCCAGGGTTTGGGTTATACCTTTTACAATGATTTCAAACCAGTTGTGACCACATACGAAAATTTCGACACCTTGGGATTTCCTCAAGATCATCCTGGAAGATCAAAATCAGATACTTACTACATAAACAAAGATCATTTATTGAGAACACATACATCGGCACATGAAGGAGAATGTTTCACTATTTGTAAGACCCCTGGATACTTCATCACTGCAGACGTTTATCGTAGAGATGAAATCGACCGGACTCATTACCCAGCATTCCACCAAATGGAAGGTACCAGACTTTGGTCGAGAAATACCCCAAACTTGATTGAAACTCTCGAAAAAGATATTGCCAGTATTCCTAAGACCGACTTGATTGTGGAAGATTGTTCATCTACAAGTGTGGAAAATCCTAAGCAAAGCTACATGACGGACCAAGAAGTAGAATTAGTATCTGCTCATCTCAAAAGAACCATGGAAGCAGTTGTACACACAGTGTTTGAAGCAGCAAGAACCTCCGCCAAATTGATCGGGTCCACTGAAGAATACCTTAACGAGCCCTTGAAAGTAAGGTGGGTAGAAGCATATTTTCCTTGGACAGCACCATCTTATGAAATTGAAGTCTGGTGGAAAGGCGAATGGTTAGAATGTTGTGGGTCTGGTCTTGTTAGACAACAAGTTTATCTCAATAGTGGGTTGGGCGAAGACAAGATCGGTTGGGCTTTCGGAATAGGTTTGGATAGAATTGCCATGCTTTTGTTCGGTATACCCGATATCAGATTGTTTTGGACTCTTGATGAAAGATTTAGTAATCAGTTTAGTAAAGATGTGATCTCAACCTTCCAGCCATATTCCAAGTACCCGGGCATCAAAAGAGATGTTTCTTTCTGGCTTCCAGAAGATTCTGTTCTACACTGCAATGATGTTATGGAATCTATAAGAAACTACGGGGGTGATTTGGTGGAAAACGTCAGTTTAATTGATGAGTTCACCCATCCTAAAACTAAAAGACATTCTCAATGCTACAGAGTTAACTACCAATCAATGGATAGAAATTTGACCAATTCAGAAATCAATGAAATTCATGAAAATGTTGAAAATGACTTAATCAAATACTTCAACATTGAAATTCGTTAGACAACAAGTAGATGTAAATAGAGTATAACCGGATCATGTAAATATATTAGTTTTGTGTAATTTTTCATTTTTCCTTTTACTCGCACCCAGTTCAAAATTTTTCACTAGTCAATACCAAAGTAAAGAAAAGATGTTTAACGTGGGTAGATCCTTACTTGCCGGGGGTAGTGGGATATTAAGCAATATGATCCGGTCTCCATTCCCTATTGCGCCTATGAGATCATCCATGGGTGTCGGACTCTTTGGGGTCAGATTTAAGCACGAGTTTGCTCCTAGATATAAAAGAATAAAGAAAGGTATGAAAGGAAGAGTTGGTGCCAGAACTGGAGGTTCTATTAGTGGTAATAGTTTAGCCTTTGGTGAATACGGATTAAGATTGAAGTCTAATGGGATCCGTATGACTGCCACCCAATTAAAAGAAGCTTTTAATGTTATTCAAAGAGAAATTAGACCATCTGGTGCTAAATTAATTACTAGATTTACTTGTAATGTGGCAGTTTGTATCAAGGGTAATCAAACTAGAATGGGTAAAGGTAAAGGTTCTTTCTCCCACTGGGCTACCAGAGTTAGAACTGGTAAAGTTCTTTTCGAAATCAGGGGAAATATTCACGAAAGAGTTGCTAAGGAAGCATTAAGAAAAGCGTCAGCTAAATTACCAGGTATCTGTGAAATCGCTACTAAAGCCTCACCTATTAGAGTGAGTCCAACAGCCTTAGTTAACAAACCTAGACCAATCAACTACGAACAAAAATTGAATGCTAACCCTACAAATAAATGGGCTAACATCATGGCTTCTAAAGAGCCTATGTATAAAATGTTTAGAGGTCGTTAATTTTGGTATATTCTGTAAATAGTGAAAATATATTTTCTTGTAATAATCGGTCTCGAAAAACTTGACAAAATGAGTTCCCTGAAGGACTCTAGTAAATTAATATATCATGGATTAAACACCTTGTCAGATTTGATTGAATCGGATACAGAAGTTTCCACGGTGGATTTGAATTTGCTTGAAAATTTAAACACTAATCAAGCATTAAATTACATTAAATTAGAGCAGAATTTGAATACGCTTGAGTCGAATTCCAAGTCGTTGAAGCAAGAAGGTACGTCTTAACTTTCATACCAATTTGAAGCACGCATACTAACAGGTGTAGACAAAAAATACGCTGCATACTTGAAGGTGATCGATGATATTGATGAACAAACTACCAAACTAGAAACTTTGGTGGAGGAGCTAGACCAATGGTCCAAAGATCTCGAAATCCAAAATTCTTCTAAACCATAACGTTGTTAACTGATTAAAACACAAAAGGATATACTTATCCATGAGCCACGAATCAAATATACAAACAGTTTATTCTCCTGTAATCTATTATACAATACTATACAAGTTTCTTCAACTTTTCCTCAACAACTGATATTTTTTCAGCTGATTTTTGAACCTTATCAGTTCTGGTTCCAACCCGAATATCGCTCTGGATTCTGACAACCCCAACTTCGTGTAATACTTCATGCAATTGTCCGATTTTATTCATAACAGTATCCCAATTGCCCTCAATAGTAGTACCAGCGGAATGTAAAGTGACAGTCAAACCGTCACTATTATCTCTCAAATATTTGGTGATCAATGTAACCTCATCAGATACAGAAGCCTTTCCTGTTCCAATTGGAACGATACAAACGTCAGCAATACAATTCAAATTAACCATTTTTATCGAATAATTCAATAATTTGAATTTTAGGCAAATCGAGTGCGATTCACTTCTTGGTCAAATTAGGAATCGGAGCTGCTGCATTCTTTTTAGCCCGCTTAGACTTATCATCTCTTTCCAAATCACCAGTGACTTTTTGGAGGTACTGGGGTACTGGTAATCCACTTTTAAGGAAAAACATCTTCCAGTTTCTTGCTTTATCTTTCAATTGCACCTGCGTTCTATTCTTCAACACTTCGGAAATTTTTCCCCCAGCACCAAATAATTCCAAGATACTCGACCAGTGAGGACCTTTAAGCTCTAATGCGTGCCTCAACGCCTTCTCTTCTTCTCTGGTCCATGGTCTTCTGTTTGAAATTCTACTGGTTGGTTTATTGGCCAAATTCACATGTAATTGCTGTTCGAGAATTTCCGATGGTAAAAATGTATCGGTGATATCTGAAGGCTTAGTGAGATTATTCGATTGTTCCTCCCGAAGCTCCTCTTGGATCCGTTGATCTTTTTCTTGCTCACTGGGTGATTTGGAAACAGTTTTGGTGACTTTCTTGTTACCCCAGATTAAAAATAACATGCTCTTACTTACGAATTCGAATAAGCTCTTCAAAAATTGAAACCAATCATACTCTTCACTCAAAGTTGAATTGTCGATATAATTTAGAAGCACATTCCTTCTACCTTTACACCTTTCTATGAAATCCAATTCGGTGGAGCTCAAGGTTTTGATATCTCTTTTATGGAGTAGTAAGTCCTCCAAATTTTCTGGTAATATATCGTCCAAAACTTCTATTCTGGACCTTTCCCCTGCCTCAATAGCCGAGATATAAGCCTGGGTTTTCAAATCTAAATAAAGAATGGCTTGAGGTTTCAACAACTTTCCGATCTTATCACCTATAACATCGGTACTACCTCCTTGTAACATACCCTTTTCGTTACTATTACTCAAGCTATTTTCAGGATCTAGGTTGTTCAACGGGCAGAAAATATTCAAAAACGATTCATTCAAATAAAAGAACCCAACTTCAATAACACCCAAAGTGGCCAATAGGAAAGTGGCCAAGTTGGTTTTACGTAAGGTCGACTCTATACTTTGCTCCCGGTTTTTGAAGAAGATAGGAGTCTTCTCATTCTCTTTCCAAATACCTGGGGCCAAGTGTGATACCGATAAAAAAGGTTCGTCATCCGAGTAGAGTCTTTTGGTGAATTCGAATAATGATGTTAAATCTCTGAAACTAGCTCCCTGTACAGTATCAACGTTAGAGACCAAATCAATGATTCTTTGGTAAGGTCCTACGGTGAAAATCCTCAACACTTGAGTTGCTAAATTATCCAACGTGGGTAAAGTATTTACAAGAAGTTGAATACGAGGAGGTAAATAGTCTGCTGCTACTATGGCCAAAGGTAAGGCTGTGAGATGAGAATTTGGCACCACTGGGAGTGTGGGTAATTGACTGGATAATTCGTTATAAGCGGTAAACGCAGAGCTTTTATTCAAAAGTTCGGAATCTGCCGGTATGGCTATGCCCTGGTGGATGACGGTTCCTATATCATTTTGTGATTCTTCCTTGTTCTGATGTTCTTTGGATTCAGTAACTTTGGCACTTTCTGGTGACTGTACTGGTGAAGATTTATCAGGTCTTTCGGCACTCTCGATGTTTTCGGCTTCTTTTGCCCCATCACTCTGCTCGTGAACAGACGATTGACTTTGTTGGTCGGCCGGTGCCGGTGCTGCATCGAGCCCAGATGGGGCGGACTGCTCATCTTGCTTATCGTGCAGGTCTTCTTGGGAGGGAAGCGTTTCATTAGACCGCAATGCAATGTCAAGCTCTGTATTAAGGTCCATTTCACCCTTGAGCCGTTTCTCTTCTGTTTGTGGTGAGTCTTCTAATGGTCTCTTCTTGAATGTTTCATCGATTCTGCCCTCATCTTGGATTTGTGGGTCAATGGGGGATGTGGAACCTCTCTGTTGATCACCACCAATATTCTGACCCTCTTGTATGGACTCATTGATCATCTGATCAATCTCATCCATGTTTATAGGAAGCTTGTTCCCGTCCTTATTGTCACTCATGCCTCAGTACTGTTTATTTATTTTCCTTTAGATGAGAAGACTTGAGCAGAAAAGTAGTGCGAAGCCCATCTTGGCTGGGACTAATATGCGTACGACAGTTTGTCTGCTTAACGGTCTGAGCTGATCCCAAGTGGAACCGGTTCGACACAGAAGACTTCCTTGAGAGATTTCTAAGGTGAAACTCTAGAGAAGTGAGAGAGGGAACTTTTCGAACTCTTGAGATCAGAGTTGAGATGAATTTCTGAAACAAAAAGTCAAAACATCCGGTCGGTTGAAGGTCTACTTAATAAGGAATATAGATAGTGGTCACCTGACCATCGTACGAAAACACATGGATTAGCCCGGGAAGAAATTTCCTACGTGTAGGCTATTACTTTCCAGATTCAACGATCGGGTGAGAGTAGCCGTATTGAGAGCCCCAAATCGACTGCCTTCAACGGTTCTTATCGCGGGAGCAAAAACTTAGCGGCACTAACCGCTTTGAGTAGAATAGTGCGATTAACCGACTAGCGGATTTCCTATTTAGGTATAGCCGCTAATTGTCAGTACACCTTTGGCATCAGTGAATTATTTAAATGTTGAATTGCCCCATCGTTTTTAAATTTATAGTTTTCATTATAATCACTTTACTTTTTCTTATTCATTAGAAAATGTCTATTGCAGAATTATACTTCCCAAATGAACCTGAAGGACCTAAAATGGTCACTTCATTCCCAGGACCTGCTTCTAATGCTAAAAAAGAATCATTAGGTAAAGTCTTTGACAACAGACCTGCTTACTTTGTTGCTGATTACAACAAATCTGTCGGTAACTATCTTGTCGATGTTGACGGTAACACTTTCTTAGATGTTTACGCCCAAATTGCTTCCATCCCATTAGGTTACAACAACCCTGCTTTAAAAGAAGTAGCCCAATCTCAAAAAATGATCAATGCCATCATCAACAGACCTGCTTTAGGTAACTTCCCTGGTGAAGACTTAGAAGATACCATCAAAGAATTACTCAAAGTTGCTCCAAAAGGTCAAACCCAAGTTTGGTCTGGTTTATCTGGTGCTGACGCTAATGAATTAGCTTTCAAAGCTGCTTTCATGTGGTACCAAGGTAAACAAAGAGGATATGCTAACGCTTTCTCCACTGAAGAAAATGAATCAGTCATGAAAAATCAATCCCCTGGTTCTCCAGAATTAGCTATCTTGTCTTTTGAAAGATCATTCCACGGTAGATTATTTGCTTCTGCCTCTACTACTTGTTCTAAACCAGTTCACAAATTAGATTTACCATCTTTTAAATGGCCAAAAGCTCAATTCCCAGCTTACAAATACCCATTAGATAAACACGAAGAAGAAAACAAATCCGAAGATGACAGATGTTTGAAAATCGTTGAAGATATCTACTCCTCTTGGGCTTGTCCAATTGCTGCTTTGTTGATTGAACCAATTCAATCTGAAGGTGGTGACAACCATGCTTCTGCCTACTTCTTCCAAGGTTTAAGAGACATCACTTTAAAAAATGGCTCTTTAATGATTGTTGATGAAGTTCAAACCGGTGTAGGTGCTACTGGTAAATTCTGGTGTCACGAACACTTTGACATTTCTCCAGCTCCAGACATGGTTACTTTCTCCAAAAAATTCCAAACTGCTGGTTACTACTTCCATGATCCAGAAATTGTTCCAAACGTTGCTTACCGTCAATTCAACACCTGGTGTGGTGATCCAGCCAGAATGATCTTAGGTGGTGCCATTGGTGCCGAAGTGGTCAAGCACGATTTAGCTTCTATTAACAAAAAAGTCGGTGAATACATCTACGGTAAATTAGAAGCTTTACAAGAAAAATATCCTGCTTACTTCAATGACTTAAGAGGTAAAGACAGAGGTACTTTCATTGCTTGGTCTTTCGAAGAACCATCTAAGAGAGACAAATTCTTGGGTGACATGAAACAAAATGGTGTCGTTGTCGGTGGTATGGGTGATAACTCTGTCAGATTAAGACCATGTTTAGCTTTCGGTGAAAAGCACGCTGACATCTTCATCGCCGCCGTTGAAAAGGTGTTGTCAAGCTGGTAAATTATTTATAGGTAATAGTATTAATAGAAAAAAATTTAATGACTTTTTAATTGCATAATCTCAAGTAATGTGGCATCCCCGGATCTAATTGTATGCATAAGGCCCAGTGATATCGGAGGACGGCGAGGGCTCATAAGGCCCTGGATCGGGCTGAAAAAAAAATTCGAAGACGAGTTTTTGTATGCCTTAGAGAGCACTGGTTGGTATCAAAATAGCATTAATGAGCGAGATACAGGGGAAGTTCAAAGCACTAATAAAGGATAATTCCAACGCATCATTGATAGCCGGTGGTGTTGCCGGGGCAGTATCACGGACGGTAGTTTCACCCTTTGAGAGGGCTAAGATATTGCTTCAATTGCAAGGTCCAGGACAAAACCGAGCATATAACGGGATGTTTGCAACCGTATTTAAAATGTACAGAGATGAAGGGTATAAAGGGCTCTTTAGAGGCAATTTGTTGAACTGTGTACGAATCTTCCCTTATAGTGCTATTCAGTTTGCAGTGTTTGAAAATTGTAAGCATATGTTAATTGTCAAGTACCCAAGACAGTCGAATGAATTAAACTCCTTTGAGAGAGTGATATCAGGCTCATTAGCCGGTTTACTTTCGGTTCTTGCCACTTACCCATTGGATCTAATTAGAGCCCGTTTAAGTGTTAGAACCGCGTCATTATCAAAATTGAATAAGGGGAAAACAACCACACCACCAAGCGTGATAGAAACGGCGATAGAAGTATATAGAAATGAAGGAGGTTTGGGAGCTTTATACAAGGGATTGGTGCCCACAAGTTTGGGGGTGGCTCCGTACGTGGCCATAAATTTTGCATTATATGAGAAGATGAGAGAATACATGAATAATTCTGATAAAAACTTCTCAAATCCGATCTGGAAATTATCAGCTGGGGCCGTTTCGTCATTTATTGGAGGAGTTTTGATTTACCCATTGGATGTATTAAGGAAACGGTACCAAGTTGCGGGTATGGCGGGTGGTGAATTGGGATTCCAATATAAGAGTCTTACCCATGCTTTAACCAGTATGTTCAGACATGAAGGGTTTTTTGGGGCCTATAAAGGGCTTACAGCTAATCTATACAAAATAGTCCCGTCAATGGCTGTCAGTTGGCTTTGTTATGATAGTTTAAGAGATTTGATAAACGCCTGGTAACCTGATAACACCAAATATCCATTGTATATAATAATTGTTAAAGAAACAATGCCCATAATTAGAGTATCATTGCAGCCGTAAATTTAATCCGTTAATTTTGTGTCATAAAGATCACCAGATTTCCTCAACCAACCAAATCGACTGGAATATTAAAGCATCTAGTCAGATGTGCTTTTACCAAAACTCTCACTGAAGACGAAAATTTACTTAGTGGGTCGATTATTATTTTCATTTATCACCATTAATTAAGATCTATTCAGCAATGATTCCATCCAGAGTTTTATTAAATGCCGCCAAGAAGTCTAACAGACCTCCTATTCCTGTTGAAATGTACCCATTATTTGCTGCTGTCGGTATTGCTTGTGGTTCTGCTGTCTACTTTACTTACAGACATTTCGCTCATGATAAACAATTAAGATTATGGAAGAATGCTGACTTATCCACTTTGGATAAAGTCCTTAATGAAGAAATCGAAGGAAAGAAATAAGTTCTCGGCGGCTTAACTCTTACATTTTATACGAACTACAACAAATGATTAAATGTTACCAAAGTTTTCGACTTGCATAATATACATTATTTAAAGTGAATATATTGGTCTTGCTATTTACACGTTTAACCCGTAACTTCTATAATAAGGTTCTATGATTATTGTCCAGTTTCATGGTTGCAATTCAATGGTTGTTCAATCTTTGATATTAGTATAATAATCAGTGATCTCTGGAATGTCATCTAACATCTCTAACGCTTTATTGAAAGTTTTCTCTGACTCCTCGGGGAAATCTACCATATTGTCCTCTCCAGCCACATATTTGACATTACTATCCTTCAACCTATACCCTTTTCCAGACATTTGATTCGATATGTTACCCACCTCTGATGGTTCAGTTATAAGTTGGTAAAGAGTTTCCCCACTATACTCATTATCAACATCTTCGAAATTTCCCACATCGTCTGCTCCAACTTCAATCGCCACGTCGAGTAAGTCATCTAGACTTTCCTCTGGGGTTAATGGAGCAAAAATAATAACCCCTTTCTTTTCAAACATGTATAAACATGGACTCAATGAGGCATTGAATTTGGATAATGCATGTTTAACAAGACCGATGGTTCTTGATTTATTGTCAGTTTCAGCTTCCACCACCATGGCAACTCCACCGGGACCCATGAATTCGTAGGTTACAGACGATAAGACTTTTTCATCTCCAACTACTTCACCTGTTCCTCTTTTAATGGCATTTTCGATAATTTTTTTGGTAACATTCAATTTTTTGGCCTTTTCGATCAAAGTTAAAAGTTGAGCATTACCTTCAACCCCTCCAGACTTAACACTAGCAACGATTCTACTGGCCATAGAGTATGCTTCTCTGGATTTTTTAGCATCATTTTTAGCCTTATCGTGTCTGATATTTTGCCATTTTGAGTGACCTGCTAACTGGATGGAAGATGCATGTATAAACCTTGGGAAACCAGCACCCCTGACACGAGTGACCTTATTCAACGCAGCGAAATTCATCTAATGTAACAATAGATATTCAAAGTAACCGATTAAATGAAAAATTCACCAGGATAAATTTGTCGTGCCCCGAGACAAATGAAAAATGTTGATAATGCTCGAAACTGAGACTGAATTTCAACCCTTGGATATTAGCTTCACTGATTTGTAATTGAAACGAGTGTTACTATAACTAGAAACGGTTTCAGTGATACGGAAAGCAATTGAAGAACTATGAGTGATTCTATGTCAAAACGGTCATTATTGGCGGCCATTGCCGATGAAGATTCAATTACTGGTTTACTTTTAGCTGGTGTTGGTCAAGTAAGTGGTGAAGATGGAAAGGAGACCAATTTTTTAACCGTCATTCCTGGTAAAACCACTGCTGAAGATATAGAAGCGGCTTTCGACAAATTTACTAATGAAAGAACTGATATTGCTATTTTATTGATTAATCAACATTTAGCTGACTTGATTAGATATAAAGTAGATAATTACACCAATGCTTTCCCAGCCATTCTTGAAATTCCTAGTAAAGATCACCCTTACGACCCAGAAAAGGATTCTATTCTTAAAAAGGTTAGAAGATTGTTTGGTGAATAGAGGCTTCAATGGCTTGTAAATACATTACATAACTTTCACTTCTTCTATTATGAAAAAATATACAATTAGACACTTTATTATCATCAGTCTATGATGAAATTGTTTGTAAACCAGCCATCATATTTACTTCTTTTTATTCTTTTTGTTCTTCTTCTTGTTCTTACTCTTGGACTTCGAGTCTCCGTTACCTTCCGTTTTGGTTTCTTCAGTTTGGTCTTCTGGTTCAGGGGTTTCCTCGGTATTATTTTCCTCAGGACCTTGGCCATTGTTGACCTCTCCTTCTGTGCTTTGTGGATTGGCTTCTTGAGATTTGACTGGTTCTTCTGTAGGTGGAACAGGATCTTCTGTAGCTACTGCCTTTTCTGTGGATTGGTCAGGTTCTTCTTGTGCTTCGGGAACTGGTTCTTCTTCGGTTTGAACTGGTTCAGTGACTTCTTCTTTTTCGACAACTGGTTCACTGATTTCTTCTTTTTCATTGACTGGTTCAGTGATGTCCTTTTCGGTAGGTTCAGTGATGTCCTTTTCAACAGGTTCAGTAACCTCTACCTTTTCGATCGCTGGCTCAGACTCCTCCTTGACCTCAGTCTTCTCTCCCTCACCTACTTCTTTACTAGCGTCCTCCTCCTTCTCTGGAGTAGGCTCAGTGACCTGGATGGATGGTTCAGTGGGTGGCTCAAGCTTCTCTTCAGCTTGCTCTTGAGCCTGAGAATTTGTTTGAGCTTCTTCCCGAGGCTCTGCAGGCAAGGGGCTGTCATTCTTGGTAGTATTTTGTTTGTTCCAGAAGTTTTTGGCTAATATGTCCGGTAAAACACAATCTTTAACGTAATAGTCTCTTACACCAACGATTCTCTTTTCCCTTTCACACGCCTTCAACCACTCAGGTCTGATTATAGGTATATTCATATCATTGGCCTTAACATACTCTGGATTCTGTTTGTTTTCCCTGGTACAAATGAAATGAGTGGTATCAACGCTGACCTTCGATTGTGCTGGGTAATGAGCACCCATGTTCTTCAATGCAACTTCAATGTCTTCGACCGTGAATTGTTCATTGGCACTTATTTCTCCTAAGCAGGCAGTTATACCCGATAAATCGGTCATTTTATGAGTGGTAACTTCTAATACTTCTGAAGTGTAAACACCGGCTGTGGTATCCAATTTCAACTGAAACTCAAAAGTCTGATCAATTGGTAACCCAGATAATTTAGTGGTTCTATTAGTTAATGGTTGTGGAAGGGTACCCAATTTTTTGCCCCCTTTGTATAAGAATAGATTCTTTAAAGTGGCAGTTCCCAATACCAAATCATCCCATTCCAAAACACAAGAAGTTTGGGTGACATTCTTTATCTTCAACACAGGAGGTTGGGGTAAGTTTTTCCCAAAAGTGTTCAATATCTCGTCTTGTACGGCATGAAATTGTTTTGCCTCCAATTTTTCGGTTTCGAAATCTTGTTCACATTTGATTTTAACTATAGAACCAGCCTTAACACCATTAGGTAACAATATAGTGGGATATTCGATTAAATGATGATCTTGAGTCAATAATAACGCTAAGGATGCATCCAACTTCCCGACGGTTAACGATACTTCCACCATTGCAAATAAAATTCAATTGATTATTAGCGTTACAACTTTCAACGTTCGTTGATCAACACTGAATCGTTCAAAAATTGAGAATTTCGAGTGAGATTGACTTTATGTAGTTACGGTAGGGAGGCTAAAGTATATTATAATGGGTATGGAATTTTACATTGACATTGTACAAAAAAGTCTTAAGTTTACAAAGAATAATACATATTATATAGACAATCCCATGGCCCTCAAATCGTCGGCAATCTCTTCATCACTCGCTCTCTTAATCAATAATTCAGGTACCGATCTATCATCCAGTGACAACCCAATAGCTGAAGGAAACCCGTGTAATTGGAACAATCCATCTATTATACCAACTTCTTGGTTCAAATTGTTCCGTTGTTGAACCAACTCTATTACCCGATTTTGTTTTACTTCTTTTTTGGTAAGTTGAGATTCAGTGGCTATATCGTTTCCATTCATATAGCCGCCCCCATTCCTTATGGCTTCTGCATCTTGTGGTTTATTGATTTGTGGGATATGAGATCGACTGATTACATCGGGAATTGCGCTAAACGCATAATCTGGTGCTAATTGATCCATTTGATTTCTCTCCTTATTAATCTTATACCATTTGGACGTCGTATCCAGTATCATATCATTTTTACAATCCATGACTTTTTTGATATAGTCTTGATGAATTGAGGTCCTGGTAGCTATGGTCTCATTGTTTATGCATCGTAATCGATAATTCAATGTATGATTTGCTAACCGTATACTATCTTGATAAAATCCATTTATCTTGTAGTAAATTTTGGCTAATTCGGGATGACTGCCTTCTAGACATAATTGCAATTCGTGCTCGAGAAACTTGAGTTTATCCTGATAAAGCTTGTCTTTGATACCAGCAAATAATTTCTCGATCCCTATCAAATCTTCTATGGCTAATAGCCTTTGTTCGTTCAAATCTACACCATCTTCCTCTATAGCTTCCTGTCTTCCATTGTCCTCTTCCTCTTCGATCGCCTCCAATTCTCCCTTGCTGTGTCCGTTGGGAACGTTATCTTTTGTGTCTTGTTCTTCATCTTCCTCGTCATGGTCTTCATCTTCATGCTCTTCATCTTCATGCTCTTCATCTTCGTGTTCCAAATCCTCCGGCTCGTCTTCCGGTTCATCTTCATGTTCTTCAACATCACCGTGATGAGCCTCGTCTTCTTCCTCGGGCTTTTCAAGGTCCTTAGCCTCATTTACCTCTACTACTGGCTCGCCATTTTCAATTTTGACGGTGGCTTTATCCTCGACGTTCTTGATCTCCACTTCCGGTCCATCAACCTTGACTGCAGAAGCCTCGCTTAGCTCGAGAATATCACCGACCGTGTTGGGAACTTGTCCGTTGTCATCCTCAAGTTTTGGTTTCTTGAGCCCAGGGCCATCATCGTCCGCCTCGTTGGAGGGCCGTCTCTTGGTTTCGTGAGCAGGTTGTGACACTTTGACATTTGGATCATCCAAATCATCGTCCGAATCGATCTCCTTCAATCGGGCAAGCTCGGTTAACGTAGATAAGGTATTCAAGTCCAGCCCATTTTCAGGATTAGAATTTTCTTCATCTAAAAAATCCATTTTATCAGTTTCTGCCTCCGATTGATCTTCTCCTAAATCACTTAATTCTGAGCTTTCGTATTCTTTAGATTTTTCGTCTTGAAAACTAGAGTCTAAAGGTTGAGGCGTGTTACCAATGGTATCAGGGTTGGAATTTCCGGTTATTGAAGATAATGAAATATGATGAATATCTCCTTCAGTGGGCATTGGAATCTCAAACGGTCACGACAACAATGTAGTGAATGTACGGGTGGTTTTCTTGTGGGATTTGTATATGGGTGATGTTCAACAATTCGAAATCAAATCGGTATGATTATATGAGACAATTCAATTCAACCGATATGAAATATTTATGCTGATGAATAATTCGATTAGATACAAACTTATAGTTCAAAGTTTAATTATATTCGAGTAATACCAATATTAATGTATAGAGTTGGTATCAAACTACTTGTGAACGGTATCCGATAATAATTACACGGCAAAGTTTTTTGTTAACCAATGAATAAATTTAGTTTTGTAAATAACTGGGAAATGAGAATATTGACCCTGTGCATTGAACCCCATCGAGCTTTTCCGGTGGTGGCCACCGCGAGGGTAAATATCGAGCTGGAGTTACTGTTTTTGGTTCCATACACACTCCCAAAAAAAAATGATGAGATGAGATAAAACTGTTTAATTATAAAGTAGATAGAAATGTCAATCTTTAGCTCTTTATTTGGTAAAGGTAAACAGGATGACACTGTTCAAGGCTTGTTCAGTGTAGAAGCCAAACCGGTTGACAGATCTCATTTAGTGAAGGAAAGGACTGTGCTTGAAGAAGTAACCCCTGCTGTTGAAAGTGCTGAACCCCAACCTAGCGGTGATAGCGAAAGTGAAGATGAATCCAGTGAAGTTGAACAACCAGTCAAAACTAAAAAACGTTCTCAAAGAGATGAAAACTTTGACCTCGAAGCCAAATATTATAATAAGTTATTGAAAGAAGAAAACAAGGTGGAAGAAGCTCCACAACCTGAAAGTGATGATTCTTCCCTGGAATCTTCTAGTGATGAGGCTGTTGAAGACAAACCTAAAAAAGACGATAAACCTGTCAAAGCTAAGGTTGTAGACCTTAAAGAAACTGAGCTCCAAAAAGCTGAAAAGACCGTTTTTGTTGGTAACGTACCAATTTCTGTTGTCAACTCTAAGTCAGTCTTTAAGAAATTCAAACAATTATTCGCCAAAGTGGGCCCTGTTGAATCAGTTAGATTCAGATCAATTTCTTTTGACAAGGCTTTACCCAGAAAAATAGCATTCACTCAAAAGCAATTCCACTCATCAAGACATAATGTAAATGCTTATGTTGTGTTTGAGACTAAAGAAGCATCATTGAAAGCCGTTGATTCTTTAAACGGTAAAATTTTCGATGATTTTCATTTAAGACTCGACCATGTTACACACCCACAAACTAAAGATAATAAGAGAACTATTTTCGTTGGTAACCTTGATTTCGAAGAACAAGAAGAAACTTTATGGAGATACTTCAACAAAAACCTTGATAATGATGTTGAATCTGTTAGAATTGTAAGAGATTCTAAAACAAATTTGGGTAAAGGGTTTGCATTAGTTCAATTCAAAGATACTTTATCAGTCAACAAAGCTCTCTTGTTGAATGACAAACCAATTTCCCCTGAAAAGAAGAGAAAATTACGTATAACAAGAGCTAAAGGAAATGCTAAGCCATCTGTTTTATCACCAAACCATATCGACAATTTGAAAACTCCAAAGGGTAAAAAATTCAATAGCATTGTTGACAATTTGAATGAAAAACAAAAGACTAAATTAGGAAGAGCTAAAGTTTTGGGTAAAGCTGACAAAGCCACTATTGGCTCCAGTAAATACGTCTTGGAAGGTGAAAGAGCCAAAGAAAACAAGAAAGGTGCTAAAAACTTGAAAGTGAAGAAACCAAGACATAAAAAACCTAGAATAAGAGACAGATCTACCAAATTCAAAGAGCAATTAAAAGAATCATCTGAGGCTGCTGCAAAAGCCTCCAAAGAGAGACCAAGTGCTCCGGAAGCCCCAGCCAAGAATGCCAAACCTAGAGGCAAATTCGCTGGTAAAGGTGGTAGAAAAGCATAAAATTCTACAAGTTTTGTCTCATATACAAGTTCAATTGGGTACGATAATTGTATAAATAGTTTAGATTTTTAATAAATGATGGCATATCTCGTGTATAATTGTATGGCCTATAAAAGTTTACCTACAAACAACTCCGAACTGAAAAATTCAAGTTGGCGATCTCGAGAACACGCAACAGTGAGAAACTCCATCTATTTGCACCAACCAATTCAGACCCGATCTCAACCCCAATGGAACCAGTTAAAGGCCTGGATGGCTACAAGTTGATAGGTCTAAGTGGTAGCGAGCTTCGACTCAAAGCCCAGGAGCTTCAAGCTCGTTTCAACCAAGCCTCGTCGGAACAAGATTTGTATAACCTTTCAAGCATTGTTGAAGAATTAAACCGGACCGTTGTCCAAGAACTAGATCATTATGTCAAGCACAACCACAGGAAGTTCCAAGAAGAAGTAAGCACCATAGAGGTTCAAAGAGCAAAACTATCTCAGTCGTTGAGCGCCAGTGACAACTTGATGAAATTATTCTCTACCTCGAGTGATTTGGGTGGGTCTTTAACCTACCAATTGAAAGCATTGGATAAAGAAATCAATTTGGTGGATGAAACGACAGTCCATGTGTCGTTGACTAAACTCTTGAAGAATAACATAAACCAAGCAGTGTACGCGTTGGAGCATAACGACTACGAGTCGGTAGCCAATTGTATAAATATTATAAGAACCAAAATTCCCGATTCGTTAATTAATGGAGCTTACGCTTCCAGTGTTATTCCCTCCACAGACATCCCCGAACTACCATCTGTGATGGTAGAGAAGCTTACAAGTCAACTTATCAATCTTTTCAAGGAAAAATTCGAAGAAGCGGCCTCCAAGAAGGACATACCTCAAATCACCAAATTTTTCCAATTGTTTCCTTTGATAGGCCAGGAAGAGGCAGGTCTTGTATGTTATTCGAGATTCATATGTCTGATCATAACCGATACTCTGAGAAACTTGATGCAATTCACTTCGAGTACCGGTGATGTAGCCAAAAGATCCGGCTTATATTCAAGAAGCAGTATGCAACTTTTCGAGAACATCTCTATGATGTTGTCTCAGCACGCTCCTTTAATTAAAAGACATTATTGTCTGACTTATCCAAATGCCATACAATTCGTCATCTCCAAAATCCAACCTGAAATTGACTCTCAGATTGGGCTTATTAGTGATACTTTTTACGATGAGAAGCGAATCCATAAAGTGCTTCAAGACATCGGTCTTTACCGATTCCCGGTATTGAATGCTAGACTCGAACCCGAGAGATTGAATGATGGCCAACGAAGGTCTTTTGAAGATAACGAGCTCGTAACTATTGTAGAATCGGGTGATTTGTTCAACGAGTTTTCGGGAATTTTGAGTTATTGGACATTGTATAACAAATTTCTTACCACAAGATACTTCGATACAAATGGTCCGAAACTTAAGGCGCCTGAGTTGTTACAAAACTCCAATTTTACCAAAAAGGTTCACTCGAAATATCTTGCAGCATTTGAAAGTATAATCAACTTTTATTTCAGAAGATCGCTAGAAAAGGCTATCACCATAGAGGAATTACCTGAAATTGACTCTTACCTTATGTTGTCCAACAACGGTAAGGGCCCCGAGCAACCACCGTGCTCTTCAGTCATAGAAGATTTCACTTTAATCCTCAATACCTGTTTGAGAGGTGTTCTTGAGTCAGGTCAGATAGAATCAGTAAAGAATTTCGTCACCGAATCTATGAAAGTGATTAATAATGACCTCATCAATGGGTACTTTTTGAAAGAATTGCACGAGAACCTGCCTCGGTACAATAGTCATCTCTCGTTATTGAATCCAAAATCACATTTATTGAATAATGTGTCTAGCCCCAAGGGTTCCAGAAGTGCAACACCTCAACAAGAACAACTGACAGGAATGGGATTTTTCAAGGGAGCACAGAGTGCCCTTGGAAATGTTGTTGGTAATACCACTGCTCCTTTAAACGTATCCAGTTCTGCTTCAAATAGCCCCAAACTCATCAACTTTGTCATTTACTTGAATACCGTTGCCGTTGGTCAGGAATATTTGAGTAGAATCGTCAATAATTTTATCAAAAATGATGGCCATTACCTTACGAACTATTTCCCCTTCGGAGATGACGTAACCATAGTTACCAATATCCTCAAACTCGAGATGTTGGATCCATTCGTATCGGCCACTAATAAGCATCTACAAGATTCTTTAATCAATTTCTACAATCAATCAATCAAGGTGAAATTGTTGACGATAGTCAGTGGATTTTTGAATGATACCGAAGAACTGAATTACCTTATATATTCTGCGAGCTACCTTAATGATAATACCTCTATTATCAATTTCTCCACGGAATGGAATTCATTATTAAGACCATACAAGCAGGCTTTCCACCAAGAGTTGATTTTCTCTAAATTGATCAGGCTTATAATATTGAATTTGGCTAATATCATCGAAAATCGCTTGATTCAAGTTTTGAAGAAGTCTAAAATAAATGAACTTGGGGCATT
This sequence comes from Yamadazyma conglobata, assembly GCA_030572275.1. Lineage (NCBI taxonomy): Eukaryota > Fungi > Ascomycota > Pichiomycetes > Serinales > Debaryomycetaceae > Yamadazyma > Yamadazyma conglobata. The sequence goes on from JAJLZN010000002.1 coordinate 643,165, forward strand.
GAAATTAGAAAAGGACATATCTGCATTCATTGGTGAAGTATGTGAAGATAATTACGAGCTTAGAGAAAAGTTCATCAGGGTCACACAACTAGTCATATTGGTAGGAATGGATGATGAAGAATACGAAGAGTCACTTAATGATAACGAAGAGGATTTTAGCGCCATGAACTGGGTGTTAACTCCATCAGAGAGAAACCAATTCAGAGCCTTAAGAATATGAACTTCTAAATTATTTTGATTAAATATACACTAATATACAATAACTAATTACGAGCCATAAATCAAGTAGCCATTTCGACATCTTTTTTATCCTCTATTTGTTTCTTTTCTTCGGCGTCTTGATCAGGCTTTATTCTCATTTTATCCAATATATTATCGAACCTTGGATGGGTGAAATCACACTCAGGACCTTTTGGACAGAACCCAGTCAAAAACATGGGACACATAATCTTCCGAACATGCCTGTTAGTACATTTAGGACCTTCAGGACAGAACCCTCTCAGGTAATTGGGACATTCAGGAATCTTCAGCTGGGGATCAATGTGCAAATATAAGCACCCATTGGTTTGAGTACAATATCCATTTCTCGAGTAGAATAAACACTCGGGCATCTTCCGTAAATTATATTCATGCAAGAACTCACAGTGATCGTTTTTTTTACATAACCCTCTAAGCCAATGCTTACACACAATCTTATTATTATACATAGCAGCTACATGCTTATTAGGACAATTATTACCATTAGGGCACGAATTAGGACTTGATGGAATATAAAATTGACAAATCGGTCTATCTGGATCCACTCCGAAATTGAACTCTTTCCGTAAGAATGGTTCAAACTTAAACCGCTTGTTTCTATTATTTGGATGTATTATTGGGTTGGTCTGTAGCATTATTATATTACAAATTTATTTTCCGTCAAATTTCAATTATTAATTTTCGAGCCCCCATCGCCTGTGCAGGATGCGTTTTGCTGCAGAAGCTTCTGGTTTATCAGGTGACTGCAAATCAATTTAAACTAATAAGGTGACCTTTTCATCACCCGCTAATTTGGTTATATAAGGTTTGGAAAAGGATGAAAGATGAAATTTTGACATCCGTCAATTAATTTAAGTCAAAATTTTTACATTGTACTTCCTTGTTCGTTATAAGTTTTTAATTAGCTGTTGCTTGTTAGGCTTATTCATATACATGAATTATTCACTACCTTCAGCTAAGGAAATGACTGGGAACGCACATACCATTATTGTTGGTACTGGTTTGGCCGGGTTAACGGCCGCCGTAAATTTGGCAGAGAAAGGTAAGTCGGTCATCATTATTGAGAAGGCTGCAAATTATGGAGGTAATTCTATTAAAGCCTCCTCTGGTATTAATGGAACCCCCACTAAATATCAGCCAACAAAAGGCGATAGTGTGGAGTTATTCATTGAAGACACTTTGAAATCGGGCAAGGGCTTATGTGATGCCCATTTGGTTGATCTATTGGCGTCCAAATCTAGCGGAGCAATCAATTGGCTTGTTGATCATGATATCAACTTGAAAGAAGTAGCCCAGCTCGCCGGTCATAGTATGCCCAGAACTCATCGGGGGAATGACAAGCTATCTCCTGGATATTCAATCATCAAAAATTTGATGTCCAAAGTTCAAGAACTGGAAAATATTCAGGTGTTAATGAATAGCACCCTTGACGGAATCATTATGGACAATAAATCGAAAGTCAAGGGCATTGAATACAAAAGAGATGGTAAAAGATTCACTTTGTTAGCATCTAATTTAGTCCTTGCTACTGGTGGTTATGCTGCCGATACAAAATCAGCAGACTCTTTGATCCAACAATATAGACCAGAATTGATACAACTCCCTTCTACCAATGCAGAATCAATATCTGGGGACGGTCAAAAGATCGCTTCTCGTGATTGTAAAGCCAAACTTATCGACATGGCCGAAGTTCAAATCAACCCAACCGGGTTTATCGATCCTAAATTAGTCAACTCAAGAAGTAAATTTTTGTGTGCTGAACTTTTAAGAGGCATAGGTGGAATTTTGATTTCCCCAAATACCGGCAAGAGATTTGTCGATGAGTTAAAGACAAGAGATGTTGTTTCTGATGCTGTATTCGAAAATTGTAGAGTTCCCCAAAGTGAATTCACACAAGGCCAAAAATATATATCTCTTATACTTATTGATCCTCATGATTCCTTCAAGGCCACCTCCCACATTGACTTTTACACTTCCAAGGGATTGCTACAGTTGGGGACTATTGAAGATATAGTGGAATTTGTTAAGAAGATAAATGAAGATTTTAGAAAAGAGGACTTGGTTAGAACATTAGAGGGCTACAATGCTTTACAAGGAGAAGATGAGTTCGGTAGGTCTTTTTTCGGATCACGGTTTACATCTGATAAATTTTATTTTGGGGCAACAACGCCCGTACTTCACTTCTCCATGGGTGGTATAAAGATTAACGATGTTGGCCAAGTGTATAAAGAGACAGGCGAGATAATTAAAAATCTATATGCAATTGGGGAAATTGCTGGGGGCGTTCATGGGAAGAATAGGTTGGGGGGTAATTCCCTATTGGAATGTGTAGTATTTGGTTTACAAGCAAGTGATCACATCAATTAATAAAAGTTACTGTTCTTTATTTCATTATTATAAATTACATTCGTAAAACATACAAAACCTCATAAAGTCTATAATTATGAGAGTGTAGTGGAATTATTTTCTACGCCTTCTAGTTTGGATGCAAGAAGATCGAGGTTCTGGTCATTTAATTTGTTCGTAGCTGCATTAGCAGTATTGGACCTTTTCCTCTCACGTCTTTCCTGCTTATCCTTAGTTAGTAGTCTCTCTTTATTGAGCATATCTTCCGAATTTCCTGTAGGATTGCCTGTGGCAAAGCTCATTAAATTGTTTCTCCTTCTAACTCCTTCTCTAGTCCAAAATTCACTTCTATATAATTCCCATCCCTCTCTGACGTCGGTGCTAAACACCCTAGCATTCAATACTAGTTTGACATCGGCAATTCCAATCCGTGGTTGGCATTGCAGTTGGCAGGAAACAAGAAATAATTCGATTTTGGAATTCTTGTTGTTTTGAGTAGATGGATCGAATTTGTGTAGCATATTCAAACAAAACGTTATCACTTGTAGAGAAACATCCCTAACAATGTCAGAGCATTTATCAGCTAATGGAATCTTAATCTTCACAAGCCTCACGTTCAATTGTCTCAAACCCTTGTTGGTGGAAGATAAAAACTTCCGGGGCATAACAATTGTCTTTTGATACTCTCCGGATAAATAATATAAAACAAGCGTTACAGCCAAAGCTAAAAGCACAAGAGTTTGGACCAACTTCAAAGTACCTGACGCTTTTTGGTCATCAAAGTATAGATAGTGGGATAAAGAAGCGATCAAAGAACAAAGAATGGCCGTAAACGTAAGATATTTAGTTCTCATGGCTTTCTGTTGTATTACCTGTTGACGTAAGCTTTCCTCGAGTATCAAGAGGTTTCTGAAAATCTTACCGGTTACTGGAGCCAGGGAGTAACCTGTACCTATGGGATGACTTTTCTCACTTCCGTCTGACTTGTTTGACTTTCTGCGTACCCTTCTTCTTGGTTTAGGACTAGACGTCCCATCATTGTTTTCTCTTTTCGGGGAAGCTTTCCGGCTTCTGGGACTTGAAGCTCCCGATGCAACACTCTTTGTTTTCTTTGCCCTTGACCTCGTAGGAGAATTATCTCGATCTTCGACCGGCTTGAAAGAATTCCAATCAAGGGAATTTTGAGACCCAATTTCAGAATCAGAGTATATATCATCATTAAAATTGGGATTAGAACTGCATGGTGTAAGGTTGAGCATATAGTCTGATGATGACATAGCGGGCAGATTGGGAGGTAATGAGATAAAATTATCCATCAATTTTTCTTTGTCAGTGCCATCGCTAGCTGGAGAACTAGGTGGAGAGCTGATTTTTTTTGCCGAAGAGTTTACTGAACCAGAATCATGGTCTTCCTCATAAGCTGATACATTGGAAGGCTTGTCTTCAATCTTGGGGTCCCAAACGTTTTCCCCTTCTTCTTGTGACATGCTCAAATGATTTAACGGCCCCAGAAAATTGATGAGCCTAATTAGAACTACAATGGAAGTGAGTGCGTTGAGTCGAATTTTCATCTGCTATCGCCACGCGTTAGATCCAGCACACCCCAGGAAATGGTAGCCTTGAAAGACCAGAAGCAACAGTTTGTGTCAGATTTAGTTGGAAGTTCTTTAATCGAGATATACCAGGTGGTGGGTGTATCTACTTTAAGTTACCTTGCCTTTAAATCGCTCACATCTCATTCATTTATTGGTTATTCCTTTATTCTCGATATTCTATTGAATGTGGTGCTGTTACTAGCATCAATAACCGCTTATGGCAATAACATTGGCTCGCTTTATCAGGCATTGGCTATTCCCATTATGATCTTCGAGATCATCCGTGTTTTCACCAATGCAAATGCTTCTGCTTCGAAAACTAGTTCTAAGCCCAAGCCCAAGTCATCGGCCAATTCAGCATCAATCTTAGGACAAAAGAGCTTTATCACGGCTTACAGATCACATATGCTTATATTAACCAACTTGGCAATATTGGCCGTAGACTTTCACATTTTCCCCAGAAAATTCGCCAAAGTGGAGACTTGGGGTACTTCCATTATGGACATGGGAGTTGGGTCTTTTGTTTTCTCTATGGGTTTGGTCAATTCAAGGTCCATAATCAAGCAAAAGATATCGAGTCCAGAACCTAACAAGTTCGGCTTTTTTAAGTATATTAATCTCATCTTCACCAACTTCAGAAAGGCCGTCCCAATGTTGATATTTGGAGTCATCAGAGTTATCAGTGTCAAAGGACTCGAGTACCAAGAGCATGTATCTGAATATGGCATTCATTGGAACTTCTTCATAACTATTGGTTTATTGCCCATATTCATAGCCATCTTGGACCCATTATTCGAATTAATTCCTCGGGCATTGGTGGCATTTTTGATCTCGATCACTTATGAATTGGTACTCTGCAAAACTGACTTGTTGAAGTTCATATTGACTAGTGACAATAGACTTAACAACATTCTCACCATGAACAAAGAAGGGCTTGTTTCATTCTTTGGGTATTTAAGTATTTTCATATTTGGCCAGTCATTTGGTTCATTTGTTCTCCCAACTTCCAAAACCCCTAATAATCTTATAACCTTTAATTTGAAAGCAAAAGCTAAACTGTGGTTGACAGTCACCACGACCAAAGGCTTAATTATAAGCACAATTTTTTACCAACTTCTTGCCATCCTTATAAAAGAATCACCATTATTTTATAATGTTTCTCGCAGGTTGGCAAATTTACCTTACGTATTGATGATTGTGTCTTATAATTCATTTTTTTTGCTTTGTTATAACTTATTAGACTCCTTAACAGGTGGTGAAAGTACGAATTCTATTGTACTTGAAGCTGCTAATAAGAATGGATTAATTTTCTTTTTAGTGGGTAACTTAATGACCGGTTTGATCAACATGACCATTAATACATTGGCTTGTGATCAAAGAACTTCCCTCTTAATTTTGTTGGCTTATGGCGTCTCCATTACCTCCTTTGTGGTCTTATTGGATAAATTTGGTATATATATTAGATTTTAATGTAAATAAATAAAACTTTGACCAGCTTAATTTTAGTGAAACCGGCAGAAATTGTTTGGCTGCGAAATTTGTCTATTTTCAGTTTAGCACGGAACCTTTGACCTATGACATAAGGTCTGCGGAACTTTGCTTGTGATGAATTTAAACCGTTGGTTGCATACTACAGGTTCATCATTTTCCACGAACTTCTTGCCATCGAATTTCATATACGTTTTTTTGAAAGGTTTAGTTGTTGCAGTTGTGAGCTTCGAGATGAGCCTACCATACTCTCCTTTTTTCAAGTCACAACTAACTCCAGATTTGTAGGATACTGACAAGCCCAAATCTAGTATTGGACCTGAAGGATCTTTCAATAAATTTATCAAGACTCCAAGCTTTAATTGAATGGCTAAAGTGAGCTCCGACGTCTCAGATACGCTATATGAAATTTCTTTGGATATGGTGGCTGAGTCACCTTTTGAGTTGTCGAGGCAGGCCTCAACTCCAACTTCTTCATCTTTCAAATCAAGGTTCAAATCGTAAGTGTGTTTTACCCAAGAGCGTTCGTCTTTATCCCAAAATACACACTCTGTTGTGCCAACGATGATGAATTCATTAGAATCTTTTATTTTTCCAGGATGTTCGTAGATTTCTTCAAGACTATTGAAAATGTAGACCTCAGAGGAGCTGTTCGGTTCTGGTTTTTGGAACAGCTCAAACCCGTAGTCATTCGGGCTCATATCGTGGTAGGCATGAGTTATAATGGGTGTATTAGCTCGCAAATCAATCACAAAGTGTTTGACTAGGAGTTCGGAACTTTTCGAAATATTTACGGATCCCACTCGAGACAAGGTCATGCTCTTGGCGGCGTCAAAAACAGCTAAAGCGGCAGCTAAACTTGACAGTATGGCTCTCATATCTTTTTACAAATAAACCGAGCGTTTATCGAAGTAGCAATCCGTTCTAAATAGTCAAAGCATGGCACACAAAATTATAGAAATGCCAGTTAGTTGGTATGCCTAGTTCGTCTATTTTTTGCATCCATCATGTGCTCGAAACAATTTTTCTACGTGCTTGAACCGGTGGCTAAAGTAACTGCGCCTAAAGCATCGTTGTCAAGATTTCTCGGTACCGGTGGGAATAACCGCACCACCATTTTTCGGACTCACAGGACCTGGTGTAGGAATCCAATCTCGATTGTGGACTAAACTTCTCTTTGCTTTCAGAATAATTAACTCCGTAATTAGGTACTTAATTTTTCCTTGATCGCTAGAATTATATATAAATTGACATTTAGCTAATTATCATGACAAGTATTGCTTCATCGTCATCCTGGACATCATTTTTGAAGTCGATCGCTTCTTTCAATGGTGATTTATCCACTTTAACTGCTCCCCCATTCATTTTATCACCAACTTCGTTAGCTGAATATTCTCAATATTGGAGTGAGCACCCTGACTTATTATTGGAACCCAATTTCTTAAAGCATCCTGAAAATGCTGACAATGCTGAAAAGGAAGCTATGGCTTTAAAGAGAATGGTGGCAGTAGTCAAATGGTTCATTTCAACTTTAAGATCTCAATATTGTTCTAGAAACGAAAGTATGGGATCCGAGAAAAAAGCATTAAACCCATTCTTGGGAGAAGTGTTTGTTGGTAAATGGAATGACAGCTCTGAAGATGGGAAATATGGGGAAACCATCCTTTTGTCTGAACAAGTGTCTCACCATCCACCTGTCACCGGTTATTCCGTTATCAATGAGAAGAACAAAACTGTTTTACAAGGTTACAATGGTATCAGAGCCACCATGTCTGCTACTTCTATCAATATCAAACAATTCGGGCATGCCATTTTGGAGTTCAAAGATGAAGACTTGAATGAAAGTTATTTCATCACTTTGCCTCCTTTGCATATTGAAGGTTTGATCACTGCCTCTCCATTTGTTGAATTGGAAGGTAAATCTTATATCCAAAGTTCCAACGGGTACGTGGCAGTATTTGATTACACCGGTAGAGGATACTTTTCTGGTAAGAAGAATTCATTCAAAACAAGAATTTTTAAAGACACTTTATCCACACAAAATAAAGAGCAAGCAGTTGTCACAATAAGCGGTCAATGGTCTGGTAAAAGTTATGCTCGTAAAGGTTCTGAAAGTCCATCTAGTAAGTCTGATGATTTATTCTATGATGCTTTATCGAAAGAGCCAGAGCATCTTGTAGTCAAACCAATTGAGGAACAACATCCATTGGAAAGTAGAAAAGCTTGGTTGCCAGTCGCTGAAGCTATCAAAAAATCTGATTATGATTTGATCAATACCGAGAAGTCAAAAATCGAAAATGAACAAAGAGAGTTAAGAAAGAAAGAGAAAGAAGATGGTGTAGAATGGAAAACTAGATGGTTTGATGAAATTGATTACGATTCATCTAACATCAAAGACAGTTTCACCAACTTGATTAATTTATCTGATTTATCTGATAGAAACTGCCCATCCGGTAGCTTGAAAACCTCAAAATACCATGAAGGCACTGCTAAACATTGGAGAGTTAATTTAGAAAAATGGGGAAACGAATCTGAGATCAAGGTATAGTTCGAAAGCTCTACTCAACACATATAATAACTTTTGGCGTTTAATATATATCTACAATTTTGTCAAACACATTTTACAGCATGTCATATATTTGCATTACTTCATTTTATTCTAAACTACTTTAGTAAATTACTTAAAAAGCTTTGTTCAATGGAGATAAAAGCTCCTTAGCTTTACCTTTGTAGAAGTCAACGGTCTTAGTACCTCTATCAGCGACACCTTCTGGGGTAAATTCTAAGTATTTGTAAATGTCAGTGTTCTTACCTGAAGCACCGAATCTGCTTAAACCAAATTGTTGGTGAGAGTAGTCAGACCATCCGTATGGAGATAAGACTTCGACAGATAAGATTGGGACACCATCTGGTAATACAGATAATTTGTATTCTTCAGATTGTTTGTTGAATTCAAAGAAAGATGGTAAGGAAACAACTGATACCTTGATACCTCTGTCTTGTTCAATCAATTTAGCACCGTCAACGGAAATTGGAACTTCAGAACCGGAGGCGACAATAATAAGGTCTGGGTTTTCTCTTTCAACTAAAGTGTAACCACCTTTAGATGCTTTTTCGTAAGAAGAACCTTCTTGTTGTGGAAGTCCTTGTCTAGTTAAAGCAAGAACGTGTGGAGTTAAGGTTGAGCCAATGGCTTTACCGTATGCGGCAGAAACTTCATTACCATCGGCTGGTCTCCAAACAGAAAGGTTTGGAATAGCTCTGAGGTGGGCTAAAGTTTCGATAGGTTGATGGGTTGGACCATCTTCACCTAAACCAATGGAATCGTGAGTAGCCACCCAAGTGACTGGCAAGTGGGAAAGAGCAGATAATCTGACGGCACCAGCAGCATAAGAAACGAAGTTCAAGAAAGTACCACCAAAGTTTTTATAGTTGGCACCGAATGCAGCAATACCGTTCATTATAGCACCCATACCGTGTTCTCTGACACCGTATCTGATGTATCTACCAGTGTAATCACCTAAACCAGTATTTGGTGGTTGGAAATCGGTGGAACCGGAGTATTTGGTCAAGTTGGATGGAGTCAAATCAGCAGAACCACCAATTAATTCTGGAATGAATGGAGCCAAAACGTTCAAGACGGTTTCACTCAATTGTCTGGTGGCAAGAGCTTTGTCTTTAGAAGTGTAAGTTGGTAAGTGTTTTTCCCAGCCGTCAGGTAATCTACCTTCTAATCTTCTTTCTAACTCACGACCTTCTTCGGCGTAATGTTCTTTATATTCTTTGAAAAGAACGTGCCATTGGTCGTAAAGCTTTTGATTTTCAGAAACCTTTTCTTGGTAGTATTTGGTAACTTCTTCTGGAACAACAAAAGATTCATCTGGGTTGAAACCAAGAGCTTCTTTCAATTGTTTGACATCATCTGGTTTCAATGGAGAACCATGAACACCGTGGGTACCGGCATTTAAGGAACCGACACCAATGGTGGTTCTTAATCTGATTAAGGTTGGTTTATCAGTGACCTTGACGGCTTCATCGATGGCATCATTGATTTCCTTGAGACTTGGATCAGTGGCATCGATTTCAAGTGTGTGCCATCCATAGGCCTTATATCTGGCCATAACGTCTTCAGTAAAAGCGTATTGGGTAGAACCATCAATGGAGATTTTGTTATCATCCCAGAAGGCAATTAAGTTACCTAATTGTAAGTGACCGGCTAAAGAGGAAGCTTCGGAAGAAACACCTTCCATAAGACAACCATCACCAGCAAATACCCAGGTGTGACTATCGGAAATATCATAGTTTGGTCTGTTGTAGGTGGAAGCAAATTGTTGTTGGGCAAGAGCAATACCAACAGCATTGGAAATACCTTGACCTAATGGACCAGTGGTGACTTCAACACCTGGACATTGGAATCTTTCTGGGTGACCTGGAGTTTTGGATTCCAATTGTCTGAAATTCTTTAAATCTTCAATGGAGTAGTCATATCCATATAAGAATAACATGGAGTATAACAATGCACAAGCATGACCGTTGGATAAAAGGAATCTATCTCTGTTTAACCAAAGAGGGTCTTTAGGGTTGAATTTCAATTTTCTAAATAAAGTGTGAGCCACAGGAGCTAAAGCTAATGGAGCACCTGGGTGACCGGAGTTTGCTTTAGAAACTTGGTCGACAGACAATAATTTGATGGTTTTGATGGCTAAATCGTCAATGTTACTCATGTTGAATACAATTGAAAGATTAATGTATATAGAAATTCTATAAGATGAAGGTTTACAAGTTTATTTATATCTACGGAATATAGCAACCCTTGCTTTATATTAGGAGACATTATTATAACGTAATCAAGAATTTTAATTGCTTTTGATAGTTGCCGCAAAATAATTTGGGAGGGATTCAGGGCCTCGACCTCAGACAATTAGGGATTTTATAGCAAAGTTGCAACCAACTACACTCGGACAAAAATATTGCAGCATAATCAATCCACGTGCGTATACTTAGGGCTTTGACGAGCCCTCGATACAGTCACGCAGTAGTGTCGATATCGCACCCTTTCCAGTAGCTGCCGGAGTAAATGATTATTCGCACGACACTCACTTGAAAGTCGGATCCAAACACCCAAAGTTAGCAAGATTTTTTTGAGTAGTACCGCACTCACAAATTATCAAGAGAATTTTAGTACTGAAAATTTTTTAAATCTTTAAATTATTGATTATTCAATTTTTAGTTAAATAATAGAAAATGGCTGAATCTCATAGATGTATGTTTCAATAGTACCAATACATGGTTAGTTATCATTGGAATAGACTACAAGAATGAACAACTCATAAACCACATCGAATATATGGTTTTAGTTTAAGCGTTGTTGGACAACCTGAGTTGAGTATCCATCATCAAAATTTTATCATCATACCAGGCTTGAAGTTTGAATGTGGAATACAAAAGAGAAATAGAGACATTTCTGTCCAGCAGAATAATAATATTTTTACAATCATTCTGGCATTCCAATACAATTAACTATGAATTACTTTTTTGTTCTTCAATACTAACTAATATTCTAGTATACGTTAAAGGTAAACACTTATCATACCAACGTTCCAAGAGAGTCAACAACCCAAATGTTTCTTTAGTTCAAATAGAAGGTGTTTCTAACCCAACTGACGCTAAATTTTACTTAGGTAAAAGAGTCGCTTTCGTCTACAGAGCTCAAAAAGAAATTAGAGGTTCTAAAATCAGAGTTATTTGGGGTAAAGTCACCAGAACTCACGGTAACAGCGGTGTTGTCAGAGCTAACTTCAGAAAAAACTTACCACCAAAAACTTTCGGTGCTTCAGTTAGAATCATGTTATATCCATCCAACATCTAAATTAACTAATCCTTATTTTTTTTAAAAGAAATTAACGCTTATAAATATAATTATCGTAAAGGAAAAAAGGTGTGTTTATAAGTTGTGAAGTGTGTAAGATTCTTAACATCCTTCTGTATATTTAATAAAACGTCTTTTAATGTACTAGAAAACATTAAAGTTTCAGAAATTATTTGTAGACTAAAACTCCTACTTTAGTTAAATTTATCAGGGCTAAATTACTACCATCGCCTGCCTTCAGGTTCTCAATTTTTCGTTCAAATTGGCGGTGTTTATGTACAGAACGAACCCACCAGCTGTTCTTTAATAAATTTGTGCATCTGTAATTATACATACCATGGCCAAGAATAAAAAGAAACAGAACAAAGCAGTGAAACCAGAGCCTTCCAAAGCTGCTCCAGCTAAAGAGAATGGAAGCTTGAATGATACTGAAGCCGTTGACGAACAAGTAGAAAACGAGCATTCTCCAGTCTCAGGCACCCCAGAAGTCAGTCCAACGTCCAACGGTAAGGAGGAAATAGAAGACACCGATTCACCAACACCTAGTAGCACCATAAACGGGACTAAGGACTCGAGTTCCGAAGATCTAAAGAAACAAATTAGTGAATTGACCCTAGCATTAAAACAAAAGGACAACGCGATCGAGAGTTTGAAAAAGGACCTGGTGATCAACACCGATTTGAAGGCGAAAGTCGATCAATTGACAGCAGAAGTTGAAGACAAACATACGAAGTTGGAGACTTTGCAGCAAGAGAATAAAAGGATCGAAGAGTTGGAAGCAAAGGTTGAAGAGTTGACGCTATCCAGTCGACAAGATCAGAAATCCTCAGGAAGCGATGAAGCCGATAGCGAAATTGACCAAGTGAGACAGGAAAGAGACCAGATCAAGGCATCATACGACTCGCTTTTGGCTAGAATATCATCTATGAAATCTGTCTTCAGCAAAATGAAGGAAGCTGAGGTTGAGGCAGAAGAGCTCAGAGTTGAAGTAGAGAATCTCAAGCAAGAACGAGAAACTCTGAAAAAAACTATCAAGCAATTGAAAGACCAAACTGAAGAATTGAATGGTGAATGCGATCGGTTGACCACCTCTTTAACAACAGCTGGAAAAGAATTGCAGCAAAAAGAAGCAAACTTTCAAGACGAGAAATATGACCTTGAAAATACCATATCGAAGTTAAACAAGAAGATTGGAGAGCTCAAAGGCCAGGTAAGCGAGTTGGAGTTGTCCAGAAGTGAGAACAAGATGGAATTGAAGAATTTGAACGATATGATTGAAGAATTAAAAGAGACTATAACATTAAAGCAAGGTGAAATCGATAATACTAAAGCCCAATTGAATGGCTCACATGAAACCTCCAAGAACTTGGAGTCTAAGATTCGTACCCTCACTGAAGCTCACGACAAAGAAGTCATACAATATCAAACTAGCATTAAGAACTTGCAAGAAGAAAAGGATCTTATTGAAACTAACCTTAAAGACAGTATCAGCAAGATTGTGGATTTGGAAAAAAGCTCAGACAGAATCAAGGAGCTTGAAAAGGAAGTTGACACCAAGCAGATTTTACTCGGTAAGGCCAGGCATGAAGCGATCATATTGAACGAACATTTGAGCAAAGCATTAGGAATGTTGAAGCAACAACTGAACAGCAATAATAACACCATCGATAGAGAGTTAGTGTCCAATGTTTTAATCAACTTTTTACAAATACCTCGGGGTGATACCAAAAAATTCGAGGCATTACAATTACTTAGTTCGTTGTTAGAGTGGGACGAATCCAAAAAAGTGGCAAGTGGGTTGAGTAATCAAAGTGGTAAAGCTACTGAAGGTACAAAGTCAAGAGAAAGTTTCATATCTCTCTGGACTGATTTCTTGGAACGGGAGTCTTCCAAAAAATGAACCTTTTTTTATAGGCTAATAGTTGTATAAGTTATAATACAAATGCATGCATTTCACGAACTCCAATTGCATACGAGAATCATAATTGGAGTGTCAGTTAAGTGTCTTGACGTGATGGGCCTCACCGATCATGGTTTACAGAGCTGCGCGTCTGAAATTAAAAAGTCAAGACGTAGAGATGGTTCTGGTTACAGATTTCTTCAAGAAACAACAAGAATCAAAGAAAGTATGTATATCGATGTCTATCCTCCTGTATTAAAATACTAACTCAATGGTAAAGAGGAAAGCGGATGATGATGAAGAGCCCAGAAAACAGCTGAAGAACTCGAATTCGAATACGAGCAAGTTTTTCAATAAGGGTAAGCCTGAACCAGAAGTAATCGACCTTTCAGACGAGGATGAAATTCAATCACCAGCCAAGAAGAACACCAAGGCCTCTACTTCAGAGAAAGCCTCTCCAAAAAAGAAGCCGGCCCCTAAAAAAACAGTCAAGGAAGAAGACACCAAACCGGCACCCAAATCAAAACCTAAAAAGCAGCCTGAGCCTGAACCTGAACCTGAACCTGAAGCTGCTGCTCCAGCTGGTGCAAGTGCGGAAGAGATCCTTGCAACCATCCCTGACGCCGTATTACCTGATACTTCTGGGTCAGAAAAACTCAATTTCTTTCAGTTGCAGCAACGTAAGAATGCTGCACCACAAGCATCGGGTCTGGTTGATATCCCTGAAGCGAAACCAAATTGTTTGTCTGGAATGTCAATTGTGTTTACCGGGGTGTTACCAAACCTTGAAAGGAGCGATGCCGAAAACATTGCAAAGAAGTATGGTGCCAAAACTCCCAAAACTATCCTGGGAAGAACCACTGCGGTAGTGATAGGTGACGAAGCAGGTCCTTCCAAAATTCAAAAAATCAAGCTGCTGAAGATAAAAGCTATTGACGAAGAAGGATTTCTTCAACTTTTGAGAAGCATGCCAGCAGATGGGGGCACTGGTGCTTCTGCCGTGAAAGCTAAACGGGCCAGGGAAGAAGAAGAGAAGAAGATCATTGAAGATGCTAAAGAGGAAGAACGCTTAGCTGTCGAAAGAGAAGCTAAGAAACGTAAAAAAGAAGAAGAAATCAGGGTCAAATCTTCCGATCCAAATAGGCCACCACCAGAACCGGTGAAGCAAATTAGCGAAGATGAGAAGTTATGGACATCCAAATATGCTCCAACCTCTGTACTTCAGTTATGTGGTAATAAAGGACAGGTCAACAAATTAAAGACCTGGTTGAGCAATTGGTTCGACTATGCTAAGCACGACTTCAAAGATGATGGTTCTGATGGCTCAGCGTACAGAGCATGTCTCATTAGTGGACCCCCAGGTATAGGTAAAACTACAGCTGCACACTTGATAGCTAATGACTTGGGGTATGACGTTTTGGAAAAAAATGCCAGTGATGTCAGGTCCAAAAAGTTATTAAATCAAGAGATCAAGGGTGTCTTGAACAACACTTCGGTCATGGGTTTCTTTCAAAACAGAGATCAAGATACCCATCATAAAAACGAAAGGAAGTTTTGTCTTATTATGGATGAGGTTGATGGTATGTCAAGTGGTGATCTTGGTGGTGCAGGTGCGTTATCACAATTCTGTAGAATCACCAAGATGCCAATGATTCTTATATGTAACGACAAAAGTTTACCAAAGATGAGAACGTTTGACAGAGTCACGTATGACTTGCCGTTCAGAAGACCCACCGAAATGGAGGTCACATCAAGAATAAAATCCATCTGTTTCAGAGAAAAGATCCATATCGATAATTCAGTCATTGGCCAATTAGTTCAGACTACCAACAACGATATCAGGCAAATGATCAATTTGTTATCAACTGTTTCTAAAACTCAAAAACACATAGGGCATGAACAAAGTAAAGACTTCTCAAAAACTTGGCAGAAGCAGACAATTTTGAAACCATTTGATATCGTACAAAGGTTGTTGAATGGGCAAATTTACAGCAGTAATTCCAAGCACACTTTGAATGACAAGATAGACTTATATTTCAACGATATAGATTTTACTCCCTTAATGGTGCAGGAGAACTATCTATACACCAAGCCTAGTAATATGGGGAGTCCTAGAGACCATTTAAATAAAGCAGCATTAGCAGCAGACGATATAAGTTTAAGTGATCATGTCAATTCATTGATTCGATCAAGTGAACAACAATGGAGTTTATTGCCATTCCATGCCATCATGTCATCAATTAAACCAGCACTGGAAGTAGCTGGTACCATCAGTCAACGGATCAATTTTGCCGGTTGGTTAGGTCAAAATTCTAAACAATTGAAGTACCAACGGTTACTACAAGAATTACAATATCATACAAGATTGAGAACTTCAACCGACAAGAAAGAATTAAGATTGGAATATATTCCTCTTTTAGCTAAAAAATTGACTCAAGATATAATAACTAGTGGAGATGAAGGAATTGCAAGTACCATTGATTTGATGGATCAATACTATTTGACCAAAGAGGATTGGGATAACATTCTTGATTTTGGAGTGGGGCAAAATAAAGGGGAGACCATTTTAAAGAAAATTCCCACTAAAGTCAAAACTGCATTCACCAGAAAGTATAACAATACCACTCATCCAATTGCCATTTACAAGACCGGTAATTCCGTGGGGGGAAGAGCTACTGGCGTTGCTACGAAGGTTGATTTTGAAGACGTTATTGAAGACGACACCGGGAAAGACGAAGAAGTAGAGGAACCGGACTCGGATAAATTCGATGCTAAGAAGGACAAATTGATCAAGGAAGTTAAACCTAAAGCTAAAAGAGCCACCAAAAAGAAAAAGTAAATGATGTTACATAAACATGTGATAAATATACGTTACATTAATATACCAACGAGATAAGTAGTAAAACCCTCATGTTGGACCACTAATATAGGCACCTTCGAAACCGTTTAGCAGACTGGCACAAATGCAAGGAACCTTGGGAGAAAGAAATCCGCTGGGGAAAGAATGCTGTAAAAAAAAAAAAAAATGGCAAGTAGTAGCACGCATGTAATATCTGCAAGAATACCTAAGTTGATGAGCAAAGGGTGTCTTAAAAGTTAAGCAATAATGGTCCAACTTTAACTCTTTTAATCTCTACGAACGTCCCACGTACTTGACAATGATTGGCTGACCACGGAGACCACTCAACATTGATGACTTATAGAAGGTTTTAGTTTCAAGAATCTGATTGACTTCGATGTCTGTACAGGAGCATGCAAAGGTTCAAAATCATATAACTAAAAAAGTCTCGTCTCACTCCTTCGAACGACAACGAACATTTTGCCATGAAAAACTGAGAATTTTGAAAAGGGACTGATAAATCATAAACTTTTTGGTATCTCGTGTTACGAAACAACCCTGATCATTTATAGTTAAATTGATCCCTCAACAACTTGATAATTTAACTGAATCTGATTAATTATTGATTTTCCTTATTTCGAAATTTTTGCAGATTTCCTCAGGTTTTGTTCCTTTCACTTCCCATTCAACATCATCCTAAGTCATTTTATTGAGTGCTATATCGAATCCGGCTTCAAACAACTATCCTTTCACATCCACTGTGTCTCTTTCACATTCTTGTATAATTAATGATTCATGTCTAATCCCAGTCCAATATTCAATTGTCCGAAACAATCAATAAGAACTGGTGAATTACCTTCATTATCTTTAAACGTTCCTTCAGTGTCGACAAATGGTGGTTCCGCATCACCTGAAGATAAAAAGAAGCTAAAGAGGAAGCCACCGCCAATTGACTTTCTGAGAATTAATGGCTCTCACTCCTTTAAAGATGATTCTCCTGTTCCACTGGAAGACACTTTTGAAAGCACCTCCAACCTGAATCTCCAAAGTAATCCTTCGAGCAACGCCAGTGGAAACTCCACTCCTAACTATAATAAATTAATGAATAATAATGATAATGATAACGAGAAATATGACAATTATGCTCCTAGTGATGCAAAAATGTCTTTGAGCATAAATACTTCCAATTTGCCCCAAAACCAAACTACCAGCTCTCCTTCACACCTTTTACCTGGTTCAATAATAAAGCCCTCGGGTCCTTTGAGTCCGTTGTACTTTGAAAAAGATTTGAAAGATTTTTCACCCGATGAGTGGCAATTATTGGCAAACAATAACCAAATTGTCGAAATTGATAAATTGGGTGAAGGTAATGGGGGAAGTGTTTCCAAATGTAAATTGAATAAAGGTGATAAAATATTTGCCTTGAAACTAATCAACACGGATTCGAATCCGGATATCCAACGTCAAATCGTCAGAGAATTACAGTACAATCGTTTGGTCGACAGTGAGTATATTGTAAAATATTATGGGACATTCTTGATAGAAAACCAGTCAATGATTGGTATCACCATGGAATATATGGGTGGTAAATCACTCGATGCTATTTATAAAAGGGTCCTTGAGATCGATCCTTCTAATAGAATTAATGAGAAAGTTTTGGGCAAAATTGGAGAGTCTATTTTGAAGGGTTTAAATTACTTACATCAACAAAAAATTATTCATAGGGACATTAAACCTTCAAATATTTTACTCGATTATGAAGGTAACATCAAATTGTGTGATTTTGGGGTTAGTGGAGAAGTCGTCAACTCTTTGGCAACCACATTTGTTGGTACCCAGTATTATATGGCCCCAGAGCGGATCATGGGAAAACCTTACACGGTTAATTGTGATATTTGGTCTTTAGGGGTTACGCTATTGGAAGTGGCAACCGGAAGATTTCCATTTTCCAACGTAGATAATGTGAATGTTAATTTGGGACCAATTGAATTATTGCAATTGATCTTGGAATACGAACCAAAATTAGTTGATTCACCAGAAGAGAATATCGTATGGACCGAGCCGTTCAAAAACTTTATTCATTATTGCTTAATTAAGGATATAGAGGGAAGACCTAGTCCTAGGCAAATGTTACAACATCCATGGATCTTGGCTCAACAAAATACTAAAGTGAGAATGGATAAGTTCGTTAAACAATTGTGGACCCATTAATTGATGAGTTCGATCCTTTGAAAGCGAATTTTTTATTGTATTTAGGTTTATTAGGTAGGAATGTAAATTATTTTAGATTTTAAATAGTAATTACCACCAAGGTTTGACTGAGAAAAGAAAAAATGTAAAATTTGCTCAAATAAACTTCGATCATGGTGACATATTAAATGAAAATACAAGAATATCCCTGTTTTCCATAACTGATAAGTATAGTTTGGTTATGTTGGCTCATGGTCATGGGAGACCATCGCTCTTTAACTCAGTTCTCCATCCCATAACATACATGCAGGTTGGCAGCCGAGCGAAGTTTTGGGCTTCAAAGATCACCAAAACGAATCTAATTCACCTAGGCATCCATTCAATAATTATACGAAGCAACTCAGCATCATTTAGCACTTAAGTGGGATAGGTGCTGGTGACTATATTGGCTGCAAACAAACAAATTTAGAAATACACGAATTGTCGTGTACTTCAGTGCAAACCTGGTTGCGTCTGTGCGAAAAAATTCTCACACTTGGCCAATTAAAGATTGGTTAAAAGTTATATTATACGCCAACTATAATTTAAGATGCCTTTACCATTTGAAGGGTTAATACCTTATGCTATTATGACTGGTTTCTTCGGCTTAGCTGGTTACGGAACCGGTTTCGTCAGATACTGGGACAACGGCTGGAAATTAGACAGATACAACTTGGATGAATTCGATGAAAAGATGATGGACAGAGATTTCCTCTTAACTGGGGTTAAAAGAGGTCAAACTAGTGAAGCCGTTGCACCAGATCATTTCAAGACATCTATACCACAACTTCAAAGATACTACACTCCTTACAGAGACCAATTCTTCACTTTCAGAGAAAGATTATACAGGGGTTATGTTACTGGAAATTGGGAATTTTCTTAAGGTAACTACATCTGAAATAAATTTGCATGTATATTTATAAATAAACGATTATAAGAATTAGATGGTATAATGCTCTATTTAAAATCTTTATATGTCCATTTTTCAGTGATTTTTGGTTTGTATTTACTCTTTTTGACCACTGGACGTCTAGTTTCTATTAATCCCTTATTTTGTAATTTGATCATATTACTATAAAACAAATTACCTTCAGCTTTAACGTTTTTCAAGTTGGAATTCAATTCATCTGAGAGCTTGACTTCTAATGGGGTTTCCATTGTGGTGTATTTGAATAATCTGGTTGGTTTTTTGGTTACTTTCTCGGATTTGACGACAGGAGTATCATCTTGTTGTTTGATTTCATCCAAATCTAAGTTATGAATCTCATGGATTTGACGCTTCAAGTCTTTTAATTTCAATTCTAACTCTTGACGTTTTTGATGTCTAACTTCCCTATTTCTTTGAGTCTTAGTCTTCTTTTTATTGACAGTTGGTTTATTAATTGATAAGTTGAAAGCATTAGTATCATTATTAGTGTCATTAGTGGTATCATCATTATCATTATCATCATTATCATTAGTCTCCTCGTCATCACTTTCTTCATCTTGCTCAGCTATTAATTTGGCAACCAACTCTTGCTTTTCAATCAACTCTTGCCTATTCATCTCCTTTATTTTCTCTATGCCGAACTCTTCATTGATCAAAGCTTTCCATGATTCCAATGATGGATTATATGATTTACCTTCATGAAGTTCATTATTGGTATAGTCTAATTCAATTGGCTTTTCGGTTATGGTTTGGGGTTGTTTGAATTTCAATTGGGACACGGGCAAATTCATTGGATATTCGGATTTCTTCTCAACCTTTTCAACCGGTTCATCCCAAAGATCCTCTGATTTAACATTTAATAACCCGTTCTTATCAATAGATGCCATTGAGGTTGAATTATCTATTCTACCAGAAATTTTCATCAAACGGTTGATGGTTTTACCCTTAGGTTTTTTATTCCTTTCAATAACTAAACCTGGAATTTTGGATTTATTGGTTAAGATTTCAGTGGATTTTAACCGTTTGACATTTGGTAAATCATTACCAGACTCATCAATAACGAAATCCTCTTCAGTACCGAAAAGACGTTGCTTGTCTCTCTTTTCTTCGATGTTACTTTCGATATCCTTCAAATCAATATTCTTGACCCATGATCTCTTAGTTTTACGTGAAGTTTTACTACCCATT
Organism: Yamadazyma conglobata; assembly: GCA_030572275.1. Classification (NCBI taxonomy): domain Eukaryota; kingdom Fungi; phylum Ascomycota; class Pichiomycetes; order Serinales; family Debaryomycetaceae; genus Yamadazyma; species Yamadazyma conglobata. The sequence continues at coordinate 663,805 of JAJLZN010000002.1, forward strand.
ATCGAATTTAAATGCTGCTAGTAAAGGTTTTTTTTTCAGCCTGTTGCATCTACATTCGAGATGAGGTCAAAATAAAAGCGGGTTGCGCACTACCAAATGTCTTCCATGATAATGAAAGTCGTTCCCCAACCTAACGGTTTAAATAGTATGGAAGAGGCGGGAGTTATAAAGTCTAAGCCCATAGTAGGCCGACGCATATACCAAAGCCCGTTCAATCATAAGAAAACTTGCAATTAAGCTTTTGCCTTCTCCACACGATTATGATTAGAAATTTTGATCACAAGCTTATAAAAAAAGGATCTAGAAGTCTGTAATTTAACACTGCCATTTCCAGCCGTAAATGTGCTCTCAAATCGGTCGTATTAAAGGTGGTGTTAGCTCGTTTAGCTAATTGAGTAGGGTTATACAATAGCAACTGAGACATTGTAGAACATGACGTTATTCGATTGGCAGGTACATCTATCGGCGGTGTGAGACATAAAATTGTGTACAAGACAAAGTTATTACTAAACATTTAGTTGACAGGGTGGAGAATATCCGATGGAAACACCGTTTCTCCGTCTAAAATTGATGATTCATCCGCATGCATCTACTAATTAGGAATCATCGGGAATATGTTATATATACAACGTAAAGTCCGATAAAGTCACTTTTCTAAATATAAATAATATAAAGACTTTTCTTTGCCACCTACTCACTGATTAGTATACAATTTTATTATTGTATTGTCAACTAATCAATTAATCTCGTATAAAATTGGAAATTACAACTAAATTATAATAGATTTTCAAAGACATTTCACTTTCCCAACCGTACATTCTTACAAAGTAATACCCATTCAACAGGTCACCACAAGTCATAGCAGAGTTAAATCATAAGGGTCAAAATGGTTTCGGATAATAGTATTACTAATATTACTGAAAATACGAGGCTTAATAAGGACACGGAAGATGTGGAATTTATGCAGCCGAATTCCGATCATTCTCAACCACTCGAAACCGACCGAAGCTTATCCGATCGCCTGAACGGCTCAAGTCCAGCCAATTCAAAGTTTATTCAGGATTTGAATGACATTATACTTGTTCAGTCTGATGATTGGTACTTTCCTATACAAGTGGAGATTGAAAAATTAACTCCGGAGGTTAAGTCGGTGTTAAACGATTTTAAGTTACCTTTGAAAAGTCCTCTTAATATATTCAATAAATCATTATCGGATCAAGTGTTAAATATCTTATTCAAACTAAAAGATGTTCATGTGGAATTGAACTATTCCAAATTCATCAGTCATCCTGGAAACATTTTTGTAAAGAACTTGTCCAAATCCAAAATCACTCATGCACGATTGTTTAAATATTTCAATTCTCAATCACTATACAATTCCTTATCGGAGTTGAATTTATTTAATTCCAACGGCACCAATGATGAAATATGTGCTATTTTGAAGTTTGATAACTACTTGGATGCCGAATTTTTGTTGACCAAAAAATTCCAAAATTCTCCCTTTACCAGCAGTCATTGTCACCATTTGTACTTGAATAAGTATATCTCCAAAAAAGAACGTAAATTGATCAATGATGAGTTTGATGAATTCAATAATTACAACACGTTGGTATTTGAAAACTTGCACAATTTCTTCCCGTCGGACTTCAAATTATCATTAGAGAATTTAACTCCTTTCTTCAACAAGCTTCAATCATTCGGCCACATAAGTTCTTTGTATTTCCCCATACTATACCGAAATCCGGAATCCAACAGTAATGGAAGCAGTCAAGATAATGACGTAGACAAAGAGGCTTCTTTTGGTGTCACTGACTTTGGCTTTGTCAGTTTCGAGCCTCATGAATACTCGAATCTTGATTTGTTGAAGTGCATCTACTTTTTAAATAACTTGACGTTTGATGAATTCATGGCATTTGACGATTCCAAAGAATACGAAATTTCCAATGATTTAAATACCGATAGCCCCTCCGAGCCAACTCCTGTGAACGGTATAAGGATCACGATAGCTCAACACAAACATAATCATCACTTGTATCAATATTATCCTACTCTATTGGAATTCGAACATCTGAAGTTGTCAATTGCTTACGCTGACTTAAGCTACCATTCGGCACTAATAAATAACTTTATCAAATACTTCAACTACCAAGAAACTAACATTTATGTCAACAACTTCCCCACATTATTTGAAAACAATGACGATTTGTGGGAGGGCTTCTGGAAGCAATTTGGGCCTATTAAACTGGCAAAAATCATCAAGCCTCAATTTTATTCGAAGGATAACCAGGGATATGGTAAGATTGGATTTGTGTTTTTTGAAGACTTTCAAATAGCGTTGAAGGCGATAATCTTGACGAACAATAAGTTTATAAACAACGATAAAGGAAACTTTTTAATCAAGACCAGCTTTGCAATTCAAAAGTTGAATAAAGAGAAAAGAAAAAAGTCACTTGATGGAATCGACCAAGCTGACACTAGACATCATTCTCTTCCTCATCCTAAACACTCATACGCTCCTGGTATGATGCCACCTTTAGCGCAGCAAATTAGCCCTGTATTCCACTTCGAGGTTCAAGACTCGACCAGCGGTAGTGAAGGTAGTAACAATGGCGAGGAAGACCATAATCCCAATTATACATATGGACCTTCGGCCTATCCAATGGTACAACCCCATCAGTTCCCATGTAATTCGTTCCCGGTACCCCCACAACCATTTTTCTATCCAATGGTTCCTCCAGGACATTTACCCTTTTATCCCTACTACAATTTCTTGCCAAACTACCATGTAAATAGCAATAAATAGGTTATTTAGTTGAATGCGTCATGTTAAAAAATTGCAGCCATTTTTCTTTTTCGGGTTGGATCTCAGCTGTGGTTGCACCAAGAGATGCCGCAGGTGGTGTTCAATTAGCGTTTATTTATGATCTATATACAAAGTTATTACAAGGCTGGTGGATCGTCACGGGACCTTGGTGTGATGATTGTGGGTTCAATTTTCGTAGTTTGTTCTTCTTCTGGTTGGGCCTGACTGGCGACAATGTCATCCTCTGTTTCGTCATCGAACTGCTCTACCAGCTGAACTTCTTCGATGTAGTATTGTAACATACTTTCGATCCCGTTCTTTAATGTCACTGACGAAGAGTCACAGGATCTACAAGCCCCTTTCAATCTAAGCAACACTTTACCTTCATCTTCAATGAATTTGACGAATTCAATGTCTCCACCGTCGTCTTGAATGGCAGGCCTGATTCTGGTGAAAATGAGTTCTTTGATCATAGAAACCACTTCATCATCCTCTTCGTTAATCTCCATGTCTGGAGATAAATGGGAGTCGTCATTTAAGATGGGAGTACCGTTGGTCAAATATTCAGTCAAGATGGAAAAAATTTCTGGCTTGAGTAATGACCAGTGGATCTCGTTACTATGCTTCTCCACCGTGATGAAGTCACTACCGTACATGATAGACTTGACCCCATCCACGCTGAATAACCTGACGGCTAATGGACTGACCGATGCTTCTCTACCACTGAGAAACTCCCGGGTTTCATTTTCCTTAAGAATTTGCATGCTGGGTAAGAATTTCAAAGCGTGTTCGTTTGGTGTTTCGACAGTTTGTATAAACAAGCTTCGAGAAAACCCAGTAGGCATGAGCCTTACCCGGTTCTGTATCTTCAAGCTTCTTAACGTATTTGACAAAAACATGATTAGCTAAGTATTTGAATTTTTCAATCCACCTTTTGCGGCAAACTTGAGTGTGGGATAGCGATGTGTGCATGATTCAATATTATCTATTAACGAATATTATACAAACTATTGATCGAATAAAATCTTTTCGAATAAATTAGCGGCCTTCTCTTCTATGACGGTTTCATTAGAATCATTACTGATCGATTGATCTAATTGTAACTTGTTTTCTGCCAATTGAAGAATATTTTCTTCGACTGTTTTACTGGAAATAAGCCTGGTAACCACAACTTCTTTGGTTTGTCCAACTCTATGAGCCCTATCTTCGGCTTGCTTATCATCATGAGGGTTGAATGATTGATCGTAGATGATCACGTTGTTTGCAGCCACTAAGTTAATCCCAAACCCACCGGCCTTGGTACTCAATAAGAATACCGGTATGGTATCATCATCGTAGAATGTGTCAATTATATCTTGTCTATTTTCGACCGAAGTTTGACCATCTAGTCTCAAGAATTTGATGTTGAAAACTGACAATACCATTTCTAATATATCCAATACTTGAGTGAATAACGAGAACACCAATACCTTTTCTTTTTTCTCAATCACTTTCTTGATAGCTTCAACCAATTTTGATACCTTCCCACTATTCAAATACTCTTGAGGATCTAACTTGAATTTCCCTAACGTCACAGGGAACTTCTTACATAACCCATCTAGCTCGAAATCTGACATCACTTCCATGTCCTCATGAATGTATTGGGCATTGGCATCAGCATACTCCGGTTCATTGGTGATCAATTTAGACATTTTGGCAAGTTTTTCATCAGTGAACAATGTTCTGAACAACAATGGATGCAATGCAGCCTTTCTTAACAACATCAATACGTTAGAAGACGATAAAATTGGTAATTTTCTGGCCGCTTCAGCTTCTTTTCCTGACAATAATTTCCTTCTTTCTCTTTCCCGTCTAGTATCTTTACCTTCATTCAAATGCTTTTGATAAATTTCCATTTGTTTTTCAGTAAGATCACAGTATTCGGTGAAATGAGATTTGGCTGGTAAATGTGATAAAACTTGAGCCTTTTTACGCCTCAAAACGAATGGCGTCATCATCGTTTTGGCCTTGGAAATCGCTTGAACCGATAAGAGCGGGTTGTAGTTCTCTGAATGTGCGGTGGTAACCTTTTGGTTGAAAATTACTTGCAAATCTTCCTTCTTTTCCGTGAATAAATGGGGCAACATAAACGCCAATAAGGATACCAATTCTTTCAAGTTATTTTGCAATGGAGTACCGGTCAATAAGAGTCTGAATCTAGCATTGAGCTTCATCAACTTGTTATACCTTTCTGAGTTGGAATTCTTCAACATATGACCTTCATCGTACACCACGATATCAAAAGCTTGATTCTTCAAAAACTTGGTATCAGCAGAAGAACCAGCAGCCAAGTTATAAGTCGATACCAACACGTCATATTCGGATTCTCTAAGCTCGTACCTGAGCTCTTCCCTTTCCGCTTGACTTCCATAATATGCTTGAACCACCAACTCTGGGCAGAACTTTTTGAACTCTCTCAACCAATTTTCCAAAGTTGAAGAAGGCACCACCACTAAATGAGGGCCTGATTTGGCAGCAGTCGATTTTAAAAACGCCATAAATGCAATGACTTGACAGGTCTTACCCAACCCCATTTCATCGGCCAAAATACACGATAATTTGTTGGTATATAAGAGGTTGAGCCAATTGATACCAACAAGTTGGTAACTCTTTAACTCATATTCAGAATTAAAGTTTTCTGGAGCTTCATGAATATACTTCAAAGTCTTTTTCTGCTCCTTAACCACTTGAATATCATCATCCTCCTCGTCTTCATAATCTATATCTATGGTCTCTTTTGTAGGCTTAATATCAACCATTTCCATTTCCCCATCTTGACCAGTAACTGTGACTCCCCAGGATTCCATTTGTTTCGAAACCAAGTCTCCCACTTCCGAACACTTCTTGACCAATGAGTCAACTGCTCTGTAACCTTTCAAGTTGGTTTCAATTGATTCTACCAACTTTTGTCCTGGGGGTTTTCTTACGTTCTTACGCTTTGGGGCCGGCTTATTTTCATCCTTTGACTCGAAGTGGTCTTCAATAACCTTGTATATGTCTGTGAATGGTCTCATACTAATGACAACTTCACCTACTTTTGGAGCAACATTACCCATTTCAACGATATCTTGCATGCTGGCGTTATTCAAAAATTCCAAAATCCGGGAATCCATAGAGGTGAACCCGTCGTTTTCTTTATAGTCATCTTCCTCAGACATATCGTCACTCATCTCATCTTCTTCCCAAAAATCAGCGGCCTTCGACTGCTTGCTCTTACGATTCTGCCTAATCTTCTCTTCTAACAATTCAAGTTCATCATCGGGTGAACTAGCCTTTATGACCTTTCCATCCATCGTCTTCTTAAAGTTAGATAAGCCGGGTTCTGAGTAACTGAACGACTTCAAAGAGTTTGTGGGCTCTGGTGAAGAAGAAACAGACGTCGATGGGGTGAGCTTGTTCGAGTCACTCAAACTAGATAGACGTACCAATTTCTTTTTGGGGGCATCTGGTTTGGCACCGTTGTTCTTGCTGCCAAACATGTCCACGATGTTCGGTTGTCTGGCCATTCTGTATTTATCAAGAATGGACATCTTTGGCTTGGTGAGCTCCACCTTGGTACTTTGGGTAGCGTCTTGTGACTTGGTAGGAGACTCAACAACCTTTTTCCTGGACTTGCCTCTGACTTTGATAGGTGACTCTTCATCCTCATCTGCGGCAGCTCGTTTACGTTGCAATTCTGCTTGCTGATTCTTTTCAATCTCTTGTTCCTTTTGCTTTTGCTCGTGTAACTCGTACTCCCGCATGAGCCTGGCGGTGTTTTTGCTTCTTTTCTCGGCCTCTTCTCTCTCCATCTGTTGCCTCTCTTGCTCTCGCTGCTTGCTCAAAAGATCATCTTTGCTGTAATTATCCAGCAACCATTTGCTGATGTCACGAAGATTTCCCCGTCCTTTGACAAAGCCTTTGAATATGGCGCTTTCAGGGAGGTAGGAAAACCGCTGGCGAATCAACGGAAAGTCCTTGTGATTTCTGATCGCCTGTCTTCTATTTTCTAAAGCTCTTTGAGTAGCTTCATCAATGGAAGCATTATCACCAGCTGGGCCGGTAGATTGTACCGGTGAGGACGATTTCATGTTTACAGGAGAAGAACTGGGGACTTGAACGTAGCCTTGTTCCTTGGTAGGTGTCTTTTCTACTTCGATCTTTGACCCAGGCTTATACCAACTCATACCAGAAGCGGTTTTTCACTATCGCGATGGTTTTTTTTACTACGCGTGGGGCGCTTGCACCAGCACCAGTAATTTTACCAGACGTTCCTGGGCCTTAGTGAAGAGTGGGTCAGTGTAAGGCGGTTGAGGCCGGCAAGATTAGAGGTACTGTTGGTGATGGGTTGTGGTACTGAGAGGGGTAAATGCAAAAAAATCAAATATCTCTCATGTTTGACTTTTGGCCTTTTGATATGACGTACATAGACTGGTCCAGTCTACTTCCTGCCCAATCAAGAGTGTAACGTCCATCTGGGGCCAATGAGTTGTGGTTCCTCGACTGGTGGCTGCAACTAACTGATCCAAATTGGGAATGCGACTCCTGAAAAATTAATGAGGATAAGGTCAGCTAACCATGAGTGAGCCGACATTGAACTTCTATATACAAACATCCCTGACGCAGTTCAAGGTACCCACTGAACTTACGAAGAAGAATTTCAAGTCCATACAAAAGTTGATTGAGAAACAGAAGAAGCAGGCCACCAATGACATTGCTAACATCAAAAAAAACTCCAAAATTCCCACTAAACTCAAGCTCGAAATGATTCGGAAAGTGATCAGGGGTTTCGAAACTTTTGAGAAACGGTTAAGAGCTGCTATTAGCAAAGACGAAGAGTACAGGTCCCGGGTGGTTGCCAGGCTCGCCAATCTTGAAAAACTCGCTCAGTATACCATCACCCCTCAGCAAAGGGAGGCTGACCTGAGTGAGTCTGAAGACGAAGCCATTGACGAGATCCAAAAATCCAAGGGTAACATCAAGGTTTTGGATAAGAAGGAAGATAATGACGACAAGGTTTTGGATCTACATAACAATGATTTGATCAATTGGTATAGAGACCAAGCAAATTTACTCATTATCGATTATTTGATTAAATCGAATTCATTGTCCAACAAAAATATGGGACTCGAATTGTTGAAGGTGCTTTCTAATTCAAACCCTAATTATACAAAGCTTATTGATTTCGATCTTTATGAAACGTTGAATAAGGTTTATCTCTCCATAGTCGAAGATCATGACTTGAATTTGGTAATAGCTTGGTTTGAAGAAAACAGAGCTTCATTAAAGAAGATCAATTCCAATTTGGAGTTTGAAATCAACTATTGTAAATTCTTATCATACATTGAAGAAGGCAAAACGGATGATGCTATTACATTCTCTCATAATCACCTCTCTCCTAGTGGTAATAAGAGCAATTACCTGGATGGTGAATTGATCAACTACGAGGCGAACTTGAAAAAGTTGAAAGAGATTGGTGGCCTTTTGGTGTACCTAGCTATTGCAGATCAAGATTCGGATAAGTCTTCAATATCTAGGGACATTGTAAGAAATTCCCCTCGGTTCCACGATTATAAGAATCTTTTGAGCAACTCTCGATGGAGAAATTTGTCGGACTGTTTCATTGATAACTTCACCAGGCTATATGGGGTCTCTAAAAACTACCCATTGTTCATTTACTTGAGTGCCGGGCTTTCCAGCTTGAAAACAAAGTCTTGTTATTGTAATACCAAAAACACCATCTTCATGCATGAAAATCATAATACTAGCATTAAATCTCCTACTGATACAATTTTGAGAGGGCCTAATTACTACTATGAAATTTTGGGTAAAATCAACAATTGCCCTGTTTGTTCACCAGAATTGTTCAAGATCAGTAGAAATCTACCCTACGCTCAACTAATAACCAATATATTCAATAACCCCCATCAATTGCCCAATGGTAATATTTATCCATTGGATAGCCTTATGGCCAGAGATAATGTGCCGGAGGATAAGAACCTGGCTCTTATCACCGATCCATTGACGGGACAATCTTTTGAGTTGTCCGAGTGCCATAGAATATTCCCAGCATAATCTTCTACGATGTTTTATACGCCCCCAGACTTAATTTTCACTTCTATATATTAAATGTGTTACGTTACATGTCACCTAATCGCTATCATCATCTTCTTCATCCTTGCCCTTCTTCTCTGGCTTGACAAAGTCCTCGAATATGTACACTCTAGCATCCCGTTCTGCAGCAGGTTTGGTGGTATCACCTTTACCACTATTTGTTCTTTTATGATGATATTCAGGGTACTGTGACCACTCGAATTTTCCAGACCTCTCTACTTTATAATCGACACTTCTGGCTAAAATTTTGACTGTCCAGGACTCATATGGTTCCCCTTCAAATAATGACAAAATAACCTTGCCCTTAACATCGTTAAAGTTATAGCCACCGAAGGCATCGGTGGATTGGTCATTCACTATTCCAAACAACTCCTTACAACTCTTGAAATAGTCCAACACCAAATGCTGGTGGTCTTTAATGTTTCTGTCCATATCTTTCATACCTCTTCCCGTATGAGGAAAGTTGAACATGATATAATTTAACCGTGTATTCTTAAACACACTGGTGGCTTTACCTTTCTTTGTATTCAACTTGAGCCCATTAACCAACTGTGTTGCATCTATGTCATGAAATACCTTAACCCCCTCTGAGCTCAAAAACTCGAGGTTTTCCTTTGCCCCGTCGTATTTGGAAAGCACTTGCTCATGGGAATCGAATCCAGTTGCAATGAGGTTTTTCGGATTTATATAGTTTTGTTTAACGATTGAAACCGCAAATGAAAAATCCCCTTCACCAACAAGTAAAACTGTATCCTCCGTACCGAAAGGAATTAACCCTTTTTGCATGGGATGATTGTGCTTCTGCTTTGATTTACCCTTCATACTCTTCTCTTTCAACTTTTTCAGTTCAACCGTGCCAGCAAGAGCCTTTTGTTGCTTTTTCTTCGATTCTTCGGTTACATTGTGACGAGCCAAGGCTCCCATCAACCCCTTCTTGTTGACGTTTCTTCCTTTAAGCTTTCTGGCCATGTTAAAATTATGAGATGGGGTGGACTTGATCAGATGAGATGCTCTGCGCTTCGAGTCGCATTTTAACGTTTATTACATTTACATACTTACATATGGAAAGCTCTCTCCTCTCCTACAGAATAGGTATCAGAAGTCTCGGTTTCTTTATCTTGTTGATATAATGGTTGTTCTGTTGAATCGGAATCGTCGTCCTTTTCGTCGTCACTATCTTCATATAAATCTTCTTCAGTTTCTGATTGAACTAGGTTGGGGCCAAACCGAACGTTGTCAGAATTGGCCAGACTCAACTCTTGCCCATTTTCCGGTTCATTCTCTTCGTCGTCTGTGAGATCGGTTTCATCTAAGGGAATTAATTGTTCTTGAACTCCGTTGTTGAATTCGTAAAACAACATGAAAGTTCCCGGAGAATTCAAGACTTCCTCTTCGTTGATGATGTAAACTGATTCGTCACTGATTCTCCACCAAGTCCCTCTGAGTTTTCTATAACAAATGTAATGACCATAATTGTGGGTCCCGTAGTGAGATATCACTGCCTTCAAGTTGTACAATAATCTCGAATCCACTGGCACAGAAGTTTCTGGAGTGGCTGTGGAAGCTGATGCGGATAAACTGGTAGACTCATCGTTCTCATCTTGCTGGTTTGCATCTTCGGTTGAAGTCTCAGCTTCGTCGTGGCTCGAATGGCCATTGGATTCAGAGTTCTTTTTCCCTTCGTCTTGTTTCCTGAAAGGTAATCTGGCATCCATATTGATATCCTTTGGCTCAGCAACATATGGAGTCAAGTTCAACTTTTCTGGGAACGACACCTTACTTGAATTCTTTACGATCATGTATGTTCTTGGATCGAAAACACTTCTATTAATATGCATTGCAAGTAATGGAGGTGGTCTACTCATTAAAATTTGTTTCGACTTCCTCGATTTCTTGGTCATTTGTTTGATAGTCAATTTTTCAAACGCTTCATCAGAGACACAAGGTTGACTTAATTCTTGATCGATCTCCTGTAACCTGGATTTGAATTGTTCAATGACAAGGTCGCTGTTGCTGTTTTCAATCTTCTCAATGATGAACTGTTTAGTATGTTCTAACCCACATCTATTACAATTAACGTCCTCAATTATTTCTGGGGTAGACCAATCGTTCAATAAAGTGTCCAAGCTATAACCAGAGTAATAAGACGAGGTTTGGTTGGGCAAATTGAGACTGAGTCCACTGATCACCGAGTATCTGATTCCACCCACTTCACCACAAGACAAACAGCCAATTCTCTCTACTGACACCCCATCTACTGGAGTGACTAATTCGATTGACTTGAGCTTATGGTCGGCATCGGTTAAATTAGGATCCACTTGGGCAGCCGGCACGTAAATTTTTCCCAAGGTTCCCAAATCTTGACACCCACTGATTAAATTAGTTATCGAAGAAGAGTCCACGTAGTCTGTTTTTGAATTTGACTCTGATTCAGGTTCGGGGGTAGAACGGTTTTGCAAGCTTTTATATTCCTTTTCCATCAAGCTCATCACTAATTGGTAGAATTCTTGAGCATCTTCTTGATTGTACCCCGTGAAAAAATTTTGTTTAGGTCCGTTAGGCATCTTATTTAATAGGTGTTTGGTTGAAAACTCTTTACTTCGACTACCATATTTCCCGTTAACGTTATCGAGGAGAGTTTTCAATGCAAAAGTGAAGGGCAACTTCGAGTTTGGCTTGTTGGATATGAGAGATTCGGTAGTGCCATCTGAGTTGGTAGTCTCGATATTCTCATTGATGTAACTATCAATGAAAGCCATTATATGATTTGACGAGGCAAGGGATTGAATAACTGAATTCATGAAACACGTATTACCCTCATTGGATATACCACCCAATTCACCCCCATTTTTATGGGCAAACTTAGTTTCTTTATTTGATTTAGCATTTCTACCGATTCTTCTACTCTTCAAAAAATTGTTCATGCCAAAAAATTGATTTATGGATTGGTTAATGGAGCCGAAAACTGGGAATTTTTTGTTCAAATAGAAAAGGGAGATGAATACAACGGTGAAACCAGTAGCTAATTTATAAGGTAAAGACTGGTTGGAAGTTAGTTGATTGAAAAACAATTTGTAATAAAGAATGCCTTGAAAATTACTGAAGATTAAGAATAAAATTAAAATGAAGAATGCAAAATATTTTCTTAAAGGCAGAAAATTCATAAAGGTGACCTGAGATTGTTTTATAATTTGTGATACACTTTATGATTTCAGTTAATGAATTCTGGCTATAATAAATGAATAAAGGAACCCAATACGATTAAGTAATTTTTCACATAAAATTTTTATGGATGTGCTGTGAGATTTTACCAAGGTCCGCTATTAGATGCAAATACGATAAAAGGTAATCGAGACACAAAAGTATATAGGTAAGTGTATATAATTAGTTAAGAGCCTATATAGATGAACATTTGCGATGGGATTAGGTGTTGAAGGTAAGGCTGACAAGAAGGCTAAGAAATTTTGGGGGGAAAAGTCGCCCGAATGCCGAAGGTAGTATTTAGCAAAGTGTTGCAACGCAGTCTTCCCTCACCACTCCTTATATCGACTTAATTATCCTCTATTGTACCCATGGGAAGCCATTCTATATTGAGGGGGTTTGTCCTTACCCCATCCACACCTTAATGGCCTTCCATTAAGTGGATAACCCGCCAATTGAATGATGGCTAATGCGGCCCTCTCATGATTATTATATTTGACGAATGCATGTCCTTTTTCTGGGTGGAATTTCAATTCAACAATGTATCCAAACGTTTGAATTAAAGGAATCAATTCCTGGTACGTGGTGAAATGAGCAATGTTCCCTATATACACTGTGGTTTGCCAATTGGGAGTTTGATTCAAGATTATATCATATGTGTTTGGGAGCACCGTAGTTGCTTCTTTATCTCCACTTAAACTCATGTTAGCCATCAGAGACTCGAGCCCATGGGTTAACTTTTGGGGCACCTGTGCTTGATTTAATTCGATGGTTGCATGGATCGAGTCCAGTTCTACTCGGGTAACTGTTTCTGATGGTAAGTCCAATGACACGGTGGTATTTAACTGAGAGGCATCCAACGAAGTCGGTTGAGTCTTTGATACTAACTCTGCAATCTGGTGGGAATGCGATGGAGATGATGGATTATCTGGTGATAGACGGTTGGGATATGGCTGGCTTTGGGGTATTTGAACCAGTACTTGGGCAGAACTTGTAGGCATGGGGCTTTGAATATGTTGGGAAGATGAACCTGCTTTAGAAAGAAATTCTGCATGGTGGAAGTTGGTGGATGAGTCTTTACGGCCGGGAACCACCTGATGGTGGAAATTGCTCCCCTTTTGATGGAACCTTTTGTATCTCGGGTTGTGTTGGTGTTGCTGTTTATGAGCAGCCCAGTTACACCTTATTGTTCTTCCATTGACAGTTTTTCCATGCATGGTGTTCAAGGCTAATTGGGCGTCCTGCTGGTTCAAGAACGTCACAAACCCATACCCTCTTGACCGAGACGTTTGCATATCCCACATCACATGGGCCTCTCTCAAAGAATTGAACTGAGAGAATGCTTTATGGAGCATTTCATCATCTACGTCAGCACTTAAGTCACCCACGAAGATGTTGTAAACTGGCTCGGTAGATTGGACGGAATTGGCATTGGACGAGTTATAAGCCCAATTTACTTGAATCTTGGTATCATTAATTATATGACCATTCAAAGCTTCAAAAGCAGTGGAAGCATTTTTTGGGTCCACGAATTCTATGAAGGCATAATTGTATCCAACCTTATTCTTGTCGGTCAATATTTTGACCAATTTAATAGGCCCAAATTCGGAAAAGATTTGATTCAATTGACCTTCTTCAATGAACCGGTTTAGATTGGAGACATGTAAGATCTTATTGGAGATCTCCCGGCCACCCTTTCTGGCTATGGCACCAACAAGTTGTGTATCTATTGGAACGGGGTCAATTGGTGGAGGCTGAGAGTCGTTCGGCTTCGAAACGTTTACCTCTTCTTGTGGGTTGGTAATGGGAATAGATTGAGAATCAACAGATTCTGAACCTTCGGTAGGGTGTGGTTCGGATGATGGAGATGACATGTTGGGATAGTTGGTGGCAGTGAAGGGAATTACTGATTCGAACGGCTTTTTATCATTCAATTCTTGAAAATCAATAGTAGACTCAACCCTGGGTAACTAAAAGAAAAAGAAAGTGAAGAAGGCGGTGAAATGGAAAATCCAAAAAGAACCAAGCTACAAATGAATTAAACCGAAATTTGAAGCTCAATTGATTTCTGTTGAATTGTTAGTGATGATTTGAAAGTAGGCAAGACAATCAAACGACCAAAAATGAAAAGGTGGGTAGTGTATAAACTCACTTTCAGCTGGGTGAAATTAGAAATTAGTGGGAAATATGAAAGACAATCGGAGGTCACAAATGAGAGGTTATTACGGGGATAAATGGATATAAGGTCAATTGATAGAGTTAAAGGTAAGATACTTGTTCAAGGGTATTAGTTAGACAAAAGGGGCTCAAAGTTAAATCATTATTAACAGCCGATGGGTTGTTGGTCAATAAGCTAAAATAATTATAAGCTACTATTATTTATTATTGAAAAGCTATTTGGGGAAAAAATGATACAAAATGGAAAAACCGATCGTTTCAATGTACATGAACTTATGTAGCGAATAATATTAGAGTTTATAATAGAGACGTGCAAAGCATTCATTGGACGTTGAACAGAAAAATAATTTAGTGGGCTGGCTGCATTAATTCTGCCAGAATAGGAAACAAGACACACTGAAAAAGATGTATCTCGAAGAAGCACAATCTGTTAAATGATGGAATGAAACAGCCGTCGGATGGGAATCTAAAATAGTTTGATTCATGATGCTATTTGGTCCAACATTAGGATCTGATAGAACAAAGAGAATATCCTAATCAATCAAAAGAAAGTTTATAGCTATTATAGAGAATATCGCATGATCAGTAGCTTATTCAATATTAAAGCAATCATACTATAGAGTTTAATTAGAGGAGACGTTATTTTATATGCAAGGGAATTGGTAGTCCGAGTTTAACAAAGATTCTCGACTGTACCGAAAAATTGATCTGACAGTCAGTGAAAAATTCATTTGTTCTAAAACGGTTGAGGCTCATCGATTTTCGGGTGAGACCTCCTATGAAAAAAATGCTTGAGAAGCTTCATGGCATTAATTAGGCTCACAATTAGTGACCGGTCTAACATCAAAAGTATAAAGACATGGTTGGAACAAAATCAGTTATTAAATAAGTCTAAAAGAATTGAAAGTGAAGGGACTTTTTCCTACATATACACCACGGTCCCCTCTGATTCGAGACACCAGTTATCGTGTTTAGCTGAAAAATTCAGTATAGAATTACTGGAGTATCAGTCGGAAATTGAGACGGGTTCGTCTGATACCAGCACCTCTTCATTGGCCCTTGCTATCCATAATTACTATTCCAGTATTGGCAGACAGTATAAACAGGCTTTAGATGACCATATACCGAAGAGGTGGACCATATACCATCCAATGGTGCTATTTAATTCCAATACTTTTGACAGCGAAATATGGGGAAACGAGCTCGAGGAAATTGATTTGGTACATTTCTTCAGTACCATCTTGCAGCAATGCTTCCCTAAATTGACGCATATTGCTGTAAACAAACCTATCAACAAGCAAAGTATCATGAGAGTGCCACTTAACATTCTCCCGTTATTCGGTGATTTTGGTCCCGCTGTGAGCGAACAAAGATTAATGGCACCAACCCAGCATGACTTCGACAAGGCTTTCTGGTGCACTACGAACCAAAACGGGATACGGCAGACTTGGGCTCCTTGTTATACCATGTTTTCAAGAGGAAATATCAAAGAAAAGAAGAGAATTATTGACAATTTCAAAGCCTTGGATAATACCTACGTGCTTGACCTCTACTCGGGGATAGGTTACTTTTCCTTGAGCTATTTGAAGAACAATGCCAAAGTGCTTTGTTGGGAGTTGAATCCGTGGTCTATCGAAGCGCTCGAGCGTAATTGTACGTTAAATGGATTCAGTTCACAAGTTAACAACATTCTGTACAATGAAACTTCTCAAGCATACCTTTTCAACGCCAATAACGAAACGGCTATTGACACGATAAATGATCTCCTAAATAATCCAGACTCAATACCCATCAGTCATATAAATTTAGGGTTATTGCCTTCTTCTAAACAATCATGGACCACTGCCCGGTACCTCAGTTCTAGATCAAGCATGAAAACCATAATCCATGTCCATGAAAATGTCCATAACGACCAAATTGACGATTTCGTGGACGAACTTCTTCAATATTTCAATGGCTATTGCCTTCTAGAAATAACGAAAGTCAAGACATTTGCGCCTGACGTTTGGCATATCGTGTTCGATATCCAGCCAAAGGCCTAATCCACTTACATAGCATTATATAAAAATAAACGATCTCAAAGAGTTATTGAAAATAGAGGTTAAGCTTTTCAAAGGAAAGGATTGGTGTCAAAAAATGATTGTTGGTTTGAAAAGTAAAAAAGAATGAGCGGTACGGGAATCGAACCCATGTCTCCTGCTTGGAAGGCAGAAATGTTAACCACTACACCAACCGCCCTTGTTGGGGAAAGAAGTGAATTAGACGTTTAACACTTGCAAGGTTTGCGTAGTCGGTATAATTGCCTAAATAAAATTCTACGTCCGTTAGGAATTGAAGCAAGCTACATTTTGGAGGGAGTAGCGAGAGGTTTCTCCCCCAAAGGAATGTATTATGATTATCACAAAGCAATAATTATACAATGTCTGAACCTTCTGTGTGGAAGTAAGCCATGATCTTTTGGGAGATTCTTGTTATTCAGTAGTGCTCGATCTTCCCAACGGAATTCACTGCAGGATACCGACATCTGAAGATTTCCGAAGATGAAAAGGAGGCGAAAACAAACTGCCCCGGTATATTTTGGTTTCCATAGAAGATTAATATGCCTGATCCATTTTCTTTTAGTGATCTGTGAATGGGAATGGCTTTCCCTCGGGACCCGGTTTCTCTCTTTTATTGTAAAGCTTTTATGGTACCATCTTTCATCTTGGAAGAGCATGTCACAACGATTGTGATTAAATTCAACGATGTAGTACTTGTGTATTCTTGGATTATTCATGACAAGATTTTCAACAATAGTAAATCCTCCAATTCAGTCATTATATCCGCTGTACCCCACCGTTCTAAGTGACCTGTAGTGGTTTCCGACTTCTTCAGCTCCTGTTCCTTTGCTCGCAAGGCTTTTTTGGGGTCTCCCATACTTAGCCTCACACTCCATAGTAAGAAGTGCCATCATGGGCTGTCTTATTCTCTACCCTGGACTATCGCTATTACCAAAAAGAAACACAACATTGTTACCAGTTTATATTGATATTGGGGCCAATTCCAGATTTAGTTTATTTCACATCTGTATTTAACGATTTGGGCTATCATGTTTCATTCTGACAGATATTGCTTCGAATGATTACCCTGTAGCTCCTCTGCAACAGAAAAACATACACTTCAAAGTACCCGTGTATGGTGCTTTTAGTATGATTCAATCCTTCAAATTCATAGTTTATGAATATATCAAAAAACGGAGGAATAAACTTCTACGAAAGAGTTAAAAACCTTCCAGTATTGTTTTGCAACGCTTCCACCAAATGTGTGTGATTAGGGGACCAGTTTTGAGACTGTGGAAAGGATATAATTTGCACACACGAGAAAGAGCCCCTGAATGAGTGTTAGGCCCTTTGAAATCTCTCTAAAAGAGTTGTCGAAGGATGTAATAGAATATAAGGAAACGAAGCATTATATTCACATAACTAGCTAACGAAGGCGTAAATCATAGCAGATGCTACAACCAACAGAGCCAACAATTTCCAATCGATTAGTATGAATTTGACAGTATTTGTCCCTCTTTTGATCTTTCCACAGTTCCAATATAATTGACTGCTCGTGGCTCAACTACTTTTCTTTGAAGATAACAAATTTTGTCCGTTTAAGGGGCTCACATTCTTCAAAAGTGGTGAGTATAGGTTGTAAACGGGGCATCTGAATAGAGTTGCACTTTGTTCTTCCAATGTCGTTATCAATTTTCTTGCATGTCTCTGCAGTTGCTGAAGTTTCAAAGATTTTGGCTGTCGGCTTACCACTCTTCAACAGGGTGCGTTTACTGCAAATGGAATTTCTGAACACCCAGCACCAGCTGAAACCAGCACCAGCTGGATAAATCTATTGGGTCTGTTCCATTTTCAGCATGTTTCTACCCATTTTCTTCTAGCTTTCAAGCCTCTCTAGTAGCTTCGTGCCGGTCTTATCATTCCGACACAATAACATTGTCCTTTTCGGAAGCATTATTGCAACTAGGTTTAGTTCTCCACCTTTAATCTGATCGACTCCGGCTGACTTCGTCCGTATGATTGCAGTGAGTATGCTTTGATTTTTCACTCGGATTTTCTTGGGTATGTCTTGTATAAAAATATGTACCACTTTTGTCGCTCATCTTATTACCAACTCTCGATGAAATTAGTTTGCTTAACTAAACACGGCTTGCTGATGTTTTCATCAAACTTGGCACAACACTCCTTATGGTCTCGACGGTTGATGATGGTCTACCAGCACTGGCCTCACGCACAACAGCTCTCTTATTTCATTGATCCCAAATTGAAGATTACCCTTTCAAGCAGTTCAATGAAGGATAATCCAATTTGAAAACTTGAAACGTATTCACTATCTCGAATAATCCCTATCTCTCGTCACCATTTATGGATGGTCAATAGGTCTCTTCGATTCAAAGTAAGGATTGAGCTATCATACTCCCCTGACGCTATCACTGCTCCTTCGCATCAAAAGCCCGTCAGTAATCGCCAGTTTCCCCTTTTTTTGACCAGAGAAAACTCTTAGCTAGTCCAATTCTCTTATGCAATCGGACATTGTTCCACACCTGTGGGGGTTCTAGATTTCTAATCATGCTTCATTTGATTATGTGTAAGTTTCATGTTTGTTTCATCGCATTTATCTGGCCATTAGTTTTCCCAATCGGTAGGATTGGCGATCGTCCTGTACATTATCTGTGTTGTGCACGATTTTACCGCATTTATCAGGGGCAGATTTTGCAACCGCCGAATGAGTTTCCAGCTTGAATTCACCTCTTGAAAGCCTACAGTCGGGATACCTGAAAGGCTCATGATCTGCTTGTGACAAATATCTAAGCAATCGCACACCGCTTATTGGTGCTTCCCCTTTTTATAGTTTCTTC
Organism: Yamadazyma conglobata; assembly: GCA_030572275.1. Classification (NCBI taxonomy): domain Eukaryota; kingdom Fungi; phylum Ascomycota; class Pichiomycetes; order Serinales; family Debaryomycetaceae; genus Yamadazyma; species Yamadazyma conglobata. The sequence continues at coordinate 683,016 of JAJLZN010000002.1, forward strand.
GTTTACCCGCATCTCTTTGTTTCGTCATCTGCATGTCTAAAAAATATCTAAAACCTGCATGGAAGTTACAAGTCCAAGACAGAGCGAAAAAGAGTACGGCTAAAGGTATTAACAGAAGTGAACTATCCCCATCAAATGGTGTTAAATAAGCCTCTACGAAGATCTATATACTGCCTCGATATAAAAGTACACTTCAAATTTACTAAAGAAATGTTTGTTCCTAATTACATATCAGATCTGCCAAGGAAGGTCCAACCCAAATTTGAAACAAATCTTGCAGCCTCCAAGGAAACTTCAATTACCAGGGATTTACAGAATTACCACACACCACACGAAATTATTATAAAAGAGGAGAAATCTCTGAATTCAGATGTATCTCAACTTTAGTCAGCGGGTGTAAACTACATCAATTTGATCTGAAGGTATATCAAGTTAAAGAGAGACAAAGCACTTTATCTCAGCATCTTCTGTTATACAGTTTTAGCAGCTCGGAATTATTACTTAATAACCACCAACAAATAAACGGAACATCGCATAATGGAAGGAAATTCTAGTCAAAACATTTCCACTAAGAACAGAGGCAGAAGGGGGCTGAAAAGGAAAAAGATGGATCCAGAACGGAACGAGGATCTGAAAAAGCAGAAGATGGAGGTGGAAGACAGGAATGATGATTTGGAGAAAGGAAGTCTTGAACTGGAAAGAGAGTTGGAAAAGGGGCTGGAAACCTCGAATGAAGATTGGAGAAATGTAGTGTATGACTTGCAAAGTCAATTGAAAAAGCAGGAGCTAGATCGAAAAAAGGACAAGGAGGACTTTGATCTGAGGTTGAAAAAGCTGGAGCTAGATCGAAAAAAGGACAAGGAGGACTTTGATCTGAGGTTGAAAAAGCTGGAGCTAGATCGAAAAAAGGACAAAGAGGACTTTGATTCGAAGTTGAAAAAGCTGGAGCTAGATCGAAAAAGGGACAAGGAGGACTTTGATTCGAAGTTGAAAAAGCAGGAGCAGGACTCAGATTTGAGGTTGAAAAAGCAGAAGCGGGACTCAGATTTGAGGTTGAAAAAGCAGAAGCAGGACTTCGAGAATCCTAAACTAACTGGCCTCCTCTCAGAAATCATGAAAAAGGCCCGAGAGACTAACACCTTAACTTTCGAGCTCGATGATTTCAAGGAGTGGGGTTTAGACCAACAAGGCGCTGCAAAGTTGCGGATAAATAAAAGAAGATGGTTTCGCCAATTCTCGAAAACAATTGATGGACGTCATGCCAAACTGTGTTTTCCTTTTGTTCATAGACTATGTTTGCTGCTGCCACATTTGACAGACGAATCTCCTGATACCAAGAAAGTTCCGCATATCTCAAGTGCACTCGTAGAATTTGACTATCATAACATAACTCCCCATTTTAAGATTATCGATCAACAAACCGTTGCTTACCGCTTCAAGTTGCTTGACGAGCATATTTGCGAGGTCACGAAAGATGAAACCATTTATGAATCATTGTTGGATGGGTTTGTAAGCGAAGCACTCCATCTGGATCCCCGTAAATATAAGGGACCTTCAGAACTCGCCTGCAAAAAGATGTTTATCAATTGCATATTGGAACCATGTAAGGAACTTTTCCGCCTCATGAATTTAGACATTAGAGTAGAAGAAGAAAAGACTTATTCGGCTGTCAACAGAAATGACGCAAGTAATGACGCTAAAAAAAATGTAAGGCCAGATATATCAATACTCTTGGGTGACCAAACGTTGTTGAACGTAGAAATGAAGAATACTGGACTTGAAAGACTTTTGACTGAAGACAAGAAAAGTCTCGATCTGAAAAACTCAAAGGCAAGAGAAGTTTTCGGCCAAGTCACAACTTACATGGAAGCTACCAACTCGAATCAAATGATACTTAGCGACTTTCATACCACAATTTTTTTTGAATCGGCCTCCACAGAAGAGCAGAGGGAAAAAATTGATAAGAGAAAAAATATTGATGACATAAAAGTTAAAGAAGACATAGAAAGCTTTGAAGTAGGCTTCAAGACTTATGTGGTTCACAATACGGATGCACCAATCACATTGCTTGCTTTCGTTCTGTGCACCATTTATTATGTTTTGCGTCTTAAAATAGCTTTGGGGGAAATTGGCAAGTCGGTTTTCGAAGGTGTTGGATGGTTACTCGAGCGCCACGAGCTTGAGCTTAACGACCCGGCTAAGTTCCTCGAGGGAGAGCGGATTGAACTTTTAAAACGCCTACTCAGGACAAATAAAGAAGCTTCAAAAATCAGAGAAATTTTTGGGAGGCAACGTATCGGGCACTTGAGGAACTGGTTAAACAAAGATGGTAATACAGTCGTGGATCATGCAAAGTTGGAGGATGTGGCAGTTATCTATCAGGATCCGGGAGTCATGCACAAATTGGAGCGGCCTCACAGGGTTGAGTACGATGAGTACGTTTTCAATTTCCATGATAATTGGGATCTAAGTCGGCTCTCGGCGAAGCCAGAGCTCGATGAAAAAGTGGTATTGAAGGTTTACAATATGGAAAATGATCCCCCCCTCGATTGTCCTTTCGCAAGGTATTTCTACACCGAGATAACAGCATTTTCTTTGATAGAGAGATATAACCGGCATGCCCAGGAAAAGTTTCCATCTCCAACAATCTATGATTATGGCTTTTTAGTGTTGTGTGAGCAAGAGGCTCCTATGTTCTGTGGGTTTTTCATTTTGAAGTCAAGTGAAAAGGTGGCTGCAGCTCGAATGACTCGTCTGCAAGCAATGTATGCTGGTCTTGACTTCGAAAAGATGACAGAAATTCTCCGTTTGTTGGGCATTGAAGCAAGCCACATTGTGGAGGGAATAGCGACAGGTATCTTCCCCAAGAGAATGTTTTATGATTTTCACGAAGCAAATATTAAACTAGGTCTGGATCTTCTGTCAGATTTTGACACAAGCAATAACCACAGTGATACATTGGAACTGGTTCATGATCTCTTGGAGAGATTTTATCTATCATCCGGTAGTTCCCAATCTTCCCAATCGACTCAATTATTTTCCAGTGACAGACCTGAACTGCAGGATACCGAATTCCTGTTTCGGGGAGATGAAGGAAAGAGTAAACCCTCGAGAGGCTAGCAACAAGCAGCGAAATTCGTCTAATAGACGATTTTTAGGCTTGTTCCCCAAGTCTTTCACTAACCAATTGTTTTTTTGAAGTGAAAGATTTTTGCATCCACGTAAAACTAGTTAAAACAGATGGCTTGTATAGTGTGAATGTATTTTGATTTGTATCGCGAGCTGAATTACTCTTATTTAGGCAACTGGCTATGGCGCCTCCGAATCAACAGTCCCGCCGGTGACCGATGACACTCGAGGGCTTCACAATAACCGCTTTTGTCGTCATTGGAGTCAGCTCATCTCAGTATTTTGCTAGCCGATCGTCTGTCGAAAAGGGGTCTTGAAATCATCGCTATGAAACTTTTCAAACTCTTCAACTTGCAATGTCACGTGAATCGAAGGTTCGTAAACCTATACACCGTGTTAAGTGCCTCAACTACTCGTATCGATGATCATTTACCCGTCATCTTTAATGAGTAGAATGAACCAGTTGTGTAGGTCAACTTTGTGAGACTGGCCAACCAGAAAAGGGCTCTTTGGAGGTTAGTCCTTGACGGCTTTTCCGAGTCCTTCGTCAATATCATGATCCGATCGAGCAGCTTTTGATTTTTGGTTGTATGATCTGTAAAATAGAAAGGAATTTCTTTCGGGACTGAACATTCTTCCAAGCGAGGCGCCTTTGTCGAGCTATTTTGACTAAGAGCATGCAGTTATTGGGTGGTGACGTATATCCGGTTCACCAGAAGCCTTGATCGACTTGTATTTGATCTCGTGATCATTCCAATAACATGCATGCAACTATTTTTGAACTTTTGTTCATCAATGAGCTCGTTCCACATTTGATTTGTTTAACTATGCCGAAAACTTAGATCTTACTACCATGATAATCTTGAAGGCGGTGTATCCGAATATCCGGCAAATGAACCAACTCTCATAGGCACAAGTCGGTCGGCAATAGAAAAATATATCAGAAGTTTCACAACGTACAATACTTTCTGGTTTGTCTTGGTGTATGAAATGTGTGAAACTTTACAATTTCCCTCAATCTCCACAATAACTCCAAAAGGATGACCAGCTCCTGTGGCTATGTTGTCTGTTGAAGCCTACTTATTTTATTTTTCATGACGATACGATATTGACCCTCAGAATAAGGATACTGGTGTACTATCCGGATAACACCCTCAATACTTTACTCAATGTTCTCAAGTGATCGCCATCTTCGAATTTGGTATCATGCACGACCCCAAACGATATAATGCATGTTTTCCTATATGATATTTGACTTGACATCTAAGAGACCACCTTCGATTCATCTAGACGTGCATAAAAGTTTGAGAGAATTACCATTTTGTAGTTTCATCGTTGAACGCACAGAAATCACAAGGGAGGCAGAATGGGACTCAACTTTCTAATTCGGGTGCGACATCTTTCTAAAGGGAGATGCAATTGAGTTGGACAACGATGGAGTAACTCAATGATTGAAATCTCATCATCGAGCCTTTTCCTTACTATTTCTTACCTGGCTTATCCTTACCTAGTATTAAAAGCTATATACGGCCTTAGGTGCAGTACGCACTTCAGATCCATCAGGAAAGTCCTAAAGGTGCAGGGAAAGTTCAACCCATCCGTATTGGACCAAAGGAAACTTTAATTGCCCAGAGAATTCACACACAAATCTATTATAAAGGGTAGAGAAAATCTGTGAATTCAAATTTATTCAACTTTAGTCACCGAGTGTAATTACATCAATTTGGTCTGAAACTCATCGGTTTAGTAATCTTCCACAAAGCACTTTATCACAGTATCTTTTACCGAAAAGTTGATTTGCAAAGCTTTTGAACAATCACAATTAAACAAAACAACTGAACATAATGAGAGAGAGCTCTAGACAAAACGTTTCTACTAAAAACAATCGCATGACAAGGTCGAAAAGGCAGAGCAAGGAACTGGAACTACAAACGCAAAAGGAGAGGCTGAAAAAGCAGAAGAAAAAGCTGGCAAACGAGGAGGAAGAGAAGAAGTTGAAACAGGAATTGACAAAGAAGGGCAAAGAAAATAAGGAGCTCCACATGAAGGTAGCTGAGGTGGAGAAGAAGGAGAAGGAATGGGCTGAGGAGAAGAAGGAATTGGCTGAGAAGAAGAAGGTGTTGGTCGAGGAGAACAAGGTGTTGGTCGAGGAGCACAAGGTGTTGGTCGAGGAGCACAAGGTGTTGGTCGAGGGGTTAAAGAAATCCAAATTCAAGCGAAGAAACCCTGAACCAGTCGGCCTCCTCTTAGATTTCCTTAACATGGCCAAGAACACAACGATCTTCAATCCCCAAACAGAAGAGGAACGTTCTATAAGGAGGAAGGTGGACTCACTAGATGCTGCCCAGTTGCAAAAGCTTAAAAGAGACTGGCAAAAACAAATTGATAATATACTGGAGGGATGTTATGCTGGCAAGTATCTTCGGTTTGCTCATCGGGTCTGTTTACTGTTGTCTCTTTTGACCGCTAACTTTCCTGGATTTTATAAAATTCCACAAATTTCGAAAGCAGTTGTGATGTATGGATACCATAATATAACTCCTAGATTTAAACTCATTGATCAGAAAGCTATTGATTTTCGCTTTAAGTTGTTTGATGACCATATCTGCAAGGTGATGGAAGGTGAAAACAACTTTGAACCATTGGTGGGAGGATTTGTATATCTGTTTTTATCACAGAATCCTGGTGATATCGAAGAGTTACGCAATGGCAATTGTAGCTTGACCTTCGAAAATTGCGTCATCCAACCGGGTATGAAACTTTTCAAACTCATGAAGTTGGACTTAAAATTCGATTATTATGTAACTTTTTCTGCAGCTTTTGATAAAGAGGTCAGGCCCGATGTAACAATTTTCCACGGAAAGACACCGTTGTTGATCATAGATTTGAAAAACAAGGGACTTGACAAACTTTTGACCTCAGACAAGACTCAACTCGATACCCAAAATCCAGATGCAAGAGAAGTTTTCATGCAAGCTTTGATCTATATGGATAAATCGAAGTTGAACTACATAATGTTCAGTGACTTCTACACAACAATCTACATCGAATCGGCCATCACAGAAAAAGAGAAAAGAAAAATCGAGGAGACAATAAGAAAAGCTGGTGACGGAGATTTTGAAGCGAGCTTCAAAACGTACGTGGTACTGAATAAAAAGACACCAAAGACATTGCTTGCTTTTGTACTTTCGGTAATCTACTATGCCTTGCGTCTCAAAATAGCCAAGGGCGAAGTTGACAGCTCAGAATTCCAAGGTCTGTTAGAAAAGTTACTCAACAGTCATAAGCTTCCGCTTGGCAAGTCGGCCAAGTTTTCACTGAAACAGCTGATTGACTATATACCAATCGCTAAAAGGACACCCAAAGAAGCTATGGAAGCTCGGGTTGCTACTGGGAGGCGACACCTCCAACACTTGAGGGACTGGCTTGATAGAGATGATAATACTGTCGTGGATCGTACAAAGTTGGACGATGTGATTGTCGTCGATCGGGATCCGGAGGTTATGGAGGAGTACGAGCAAATTTGCATAGTCGACTTCGATGAATACGACTTCGACTTTAATGACAAATGGGATTTGAATCGACTCTCCGTAAAACCAGAGCCCGATGAAAAAGTGGTTTTAAAAGTTTACAATATGGAAGATAATCCACCACTCGGTTGCCCTTTGGAAAGCATTTTTTACACCGAGATCACAGCTCTTTCTTCAATTGAGAGATATAACCAGTATTCTCAAGACAAGATCCTAATCCCAACAATCTATGATTTTGGCTTTTTAGTGTTGTATGACCAAGGGACTCCCATGTTCTGTGGGCTTTTCATTTTGAAGTCAAGCGAAGAGGTTACTGTAGCACGGATGAATAGTCTGCATGCCAGGTATGCGAGTCTTGAGCCCAAGGAGAAGGATAATATTCTACGTCTGTTGGGTATTGAGCCAAGCCTTATCGTGGAGACAGTAGCGAGTGGCACGTACCCCAACAATATGTATTCCGATTATACAGAAGAGAGTGTCTTAGCTCGTCTGAACCCTTCTGTCTGAAATTGATAGAAGTAATAACAACAGGGATAATTTGGAACTGAGTCATGACCCTATTGGTAAGCTTAAATATCCCGTAGTTCTCCTTTCTCCCAGAAGGTTGCGAAAAACCTGAGCTACTCATAGAAAAGCCGAGGATAGAAGAATGCCATATGAAGGACACAGGAAATATTGCAATAGGTAGCAGAGTAGGCTCAATCAAAGAAATGGTTATACGCCCTTACCATATGCTGTTATCATTCAATTGGTCTTAAAAGTGTATAGGCCTTCAAAAAATGCTAATCTTGAATCGTATCGCAAGCATTACCAGATTGTACCTGTACCGTATTCAAAATTTCACTCACTGTCACCCAATATCTAACGCTTGGTAGTGCAAAAATGTGTTTATCCGAATTTATTTTCAGGCGCGAAAACCCGATTGGAGTTGGTAATTATTTTTGCACCCACTAAAACAAGCTCGAGTCGAGTAAATGTCTATAGAATTTTCTTGTAATGGTGATTTCCAATTCTTTGATGATCCAGACTAACATCCCAATAAATGGTTATCCCCTCTCGATTGAAAAAAGTAAGACATTACTGCGCGATCTCTTGTCTCTCAATAACTTCAGGGTTACGGAAATAGTTTGCCTGTAACTTACTGAGCAACAATTTGCCTTCAACTAGGAAACAGCACTAGAAGAGCTGAGTTTAAATCGTTGGTGATCATGGGAAAAAATCCTGGCCGTAAGAGATGAACGAAAACTTTACAACTTTGACTAATCAATACACAACTCAATAGATGAACTCTCTCTCCGCAAAGAGCTACGAAATATAGGACTAGAATATGGATCGTTATTTGCATTAACGTCAGCAAATTCATACATAGGCGATGTACATCCTCTATATAACGCAACTTCTCGGGCAATTACTCTTCGATCCTCATTCACGATATTTTGAGCTATAGCTGCCATACCAGGTTGAAATGTGAAAGAATAAGTAGATGTCTCCGATAGATTGGAATTTCCTGGTGTATTCCTTCTTCTCATATTTTTATCTCGAGGTGCAAATAAATAATACGCTATAGCATACAGGAACATTATATGAATCCCGTCAAAATACTCGTCTTGTCTCAGTGACATCAAGAACCTTTGACGGTTCTCCACTGGACGGAATAGAAAGGGGACGATCAGATCCCAGGGGGTTATTAAAAGAACAGTCCTAATTGATGATCAAAAGCCAATAATGGCTTGAGCTTTTAGATTGTTTTCTTCAATAAAGAAAACATTTCCCGGATATCTGACTTCATCTCCGGCGATTTTGGTGACAACTTGAAGTTTTTTTCCGTTGAAAGCTTGCCACGTGCTCGATGAACTCATTCTCATCGCATTCAGAAGTTTTGGCCGCTTACCATCATATCAAGAAAGACACAGTTTCATTCACAAGGACTATATATTCTCTGCATGACACGGCTCCTTTAACATCGTGATTGATTCCGGTGTAGTTCACCATCTACCACTTTCTGGTTATCTAAACTTGCCGCAGGCAGAACATGCATACTTATTGGATGCCTTTATAGATTGTAAATTAGTACCCCATATCTTGACCACAGCAGGTCCGGCACTACTTCGAAATTAGGCTTCAAAATAATTACGCGACGCGCGTTAGTTAAGAATCATTTGGTTGCGAAATTATTTTTGCGTATATCCTGGCTGCGAAAACTTTCGTAGAGGGTATCTTGACATCCTTCAGTCTTACTTTCTGGCGCAGTGTACGTTTCCTGGGGTTGCTTTACTTATGTTTATTCAAAATCTATGCCAAGGTGCTGAAAGCTTTCAATAAGAGCAAGCCTAGCTAAATTGATACTGACGCAGTAAATACTGATGTAGCAAGAGGCTTTCATTCCTTTGACTTTGTATATTTTCCCAAGCTACTTATACCCTGAAAATCACTGGTATAAGGGTGCATAATAAATCCGTGAGTAGGAGCAAAACAAAGAGGAAGTTCACTTGGACCAAGAAGCCTCAACAGCAACTTGAAAACCTTCACACAAAAATATTTCTGTCGAACTAGGTAAACCCTTGTTAAAGCTCGAAGCGTAACCCTAGACACAATTTAAAAGATATACAATCAAGCTGAACATTCCTCCCCAACAGTTAGCCTAAATGATCTCCAGCATTGAGAGCACACCCGTCACTCGTACTTGCCTCTTATCTTACAATTTTCTCGTCCGCCACCTATCTCCATTCCATCTGCTCTGCAAGTGTGGAAGGATCTACTTCCATGGAAGCTGCATCTCTCAAATTATGGAGGCTGCATCTCTTGAAGATTGGAAGCGTTAATTTCAAGCTTAGGAACAAAAGCTACTCCATAAGTTGGATCATCACCATCATCAACTCTTTTTCTCGGATTATAACAGAAGATATATATGTCTAGGTATATTATTAGAGTTCATGATACTAGGAAATATGAGTCCTTCAATACACATTCAGACCTGATAAAAAACCCCAACTCTGCAAAAAAGTGCTTCACACTTCTGAAATCTTGTTTGTGAACTATACTCAAAAATAGTAGACTAGCCACAAAAGATCATCATAAATATTTCTCTACTTTAGACAGCCGGTGTAAACTACATCGATTTGAACTGGAACTTACCAAGTTTAATCCCCGTCGTCAAAGCAATAAATACTTCAAACAAAACTGAACAGCTGACTAAATGAGAGAGAATTCTTATCCAAACGTTTCCACTAGAACGAGGTCGAGAAAGAAAAGTATGGAGCTAGAAAAGCCGATGCAGAAGGAATGGGCTGAGGAGAACAAGGTGTTGGTCGAGGAGAACAAGGTGTTGGTCGAGGAGAAAAAGGTGTTGGTCGAGGAGAACAAGGTGTTGGTCGAGGGGTTAAAGAAATCCAAATTCAAGCGAAGAAACCCTGAACCAGTCGGCCTCCTCTCAGATTTCCTTAACATGGCCAAGGACAGAATGATCCTCAATCCCAAAACCGAAAAGGAACGTTCTATAAGGAGGAAGGTGGACCAACTAGATGCTGCCCAGTTGCAAAAGCTTAAAAGAGACTGGCAAAAACAAATTGATAATATACTGGAGGGAAGTTATGCTGGCAAGTATATTCCGTCAGCCCATCGGGTTGTTTTTCTGGTGCCTCTTCTGACGGCTAACCCTCCCGGGTCCAAGAAAACTGTGTATATCTCGAAAGCAGAAGCGACAAAGAAGTTTCCTACCATAATTCCCCGATTTAAGATCATTGATCAAGAAGATATTAATTTTCGCCTAAAGTTACTTGACGAGCATATCTGCGAGGTTATGAAAGACAAGAATAAAATTGAACCAATGGCGGAAGTCGTAAATATGTTACTAAGTCTGGATCCTAGTCTACACGAAACGAATGCCGAAGTCAATTGTAGTAGGAACTTTGTAAAATGCATTATTGAACCGGGTCAGAAGCTTTTCGAGCTCTTAAACTTAGGCGTGAGGTACGAAGATGAGGAAACTTATACTTCTGGCCCCAGAGGAGGCGCACGTGATACTGAAAAGGAAGATGGAAATTATACTGTAAGGCCGGATATATCAATCCTTCACGGTGAACAAACGTTGTTGAACATAGAGATGAAGAATACGGGACTTGAAAATCTCTTAACTCCAGAAACGGATCAACTCAATACCGACGAAAAAACATTGAAAGTTTTAAAGCAAGTATTAATCCAGATGCATGCTTCGAAGGTGACATGTGGGATAATCAGTGACTTCTACAAAACGATCTACATCGAGTTGGCCTCCACAGAAGAGGAGAGAGAAAGAATCAAAAATGGAACTGGCTCTGAAAATGGCTTCGAAATGACCTTCAAGATTTACGTGGTACGCAATACAGATGCACCATTAACAGTGCTTGTTTTTGTGCTTTCCATGATGTTCTATGCTTTAATTGTCAAAGTAGTCTCGGGTGAAATTGACAAATCGCTTTTCTCAGGAAGTAAATTAGAATTGTTACTCGACAGACATGAGCCGGAGCTTGTTAAGCGGGCCGAATTTTTAAATAATCAGTGGAAACACTTCGTGTCATTCTTCAATACTTCCACCACTCCTTCAGGCAAGCAGTGAAAGAAGCCTGGGATGCTCTGGGAAGCTATCTATGAGAAGTATTATGAATAGAATTTATAAATCAATAAATAAATAAAAGGTTAACAATAAAGTCCTAATTATAATCTACGACAAGGTAAACCTATGGACACATTAAGATTCTTAGTGGATGGTACTAGAGTGGGTCCTGATAACACCACAGATTTGGAGTCAGACTGTGATTTGATTGAAGTACGTGGCGGTCATCAAACAGGGTCCTGAAGTCAGCATGGATATAAGCAGCCTTATGACCCTGACAATGTCGAAGGATATTGGTTTGACTCCCAGGGTAATTGGGCTATGAGTCGACTTCGGGAGGAGCCAAAACCTGGTAAAAAAGTTGTTTTGAAAGGCAATATGGAAATTGATCCTCCTCTTGATTGTTCTTTCACAAGCTCTCCGAGTTTATAGCGTTTCCTCTAAATAATGAACACTATCGGCATCTCCAGGACAAGCTCCTACCCCTGACAATCTACGATTATGGCTTTCAGTTTTGTGTGAACAGGGGACTCACATCACCTGTGGGTTCTATATATTGAAGTTAAATGAAGATGTAACAGTAGCCCGGATGACTAGTATGCAAGCTATGTATGCTGCTCTCGAGGCGAAGGAGCTAGATAAAATTCTACGTCTGTTAGGAATTTAAGCAAGCCTCATCTTGGAGGGAGTAGCGAGAGGTTCTCCTCGAAGGAATGTATTACGATTATCACGTAGCAAAAATTATACAAACTCTGGATCTTCTGTCAGATTTTGAGAGAAGTAACTACAGAGGTGCATTGGAACTGGTTCATGATCTCTTGGAAAGATTTTGTCTATCATCCGGTGATTCTCAATCTTCCCAAACGACTCAAATATTTTCTAGTGACCTGCAGGATACCGAATTCCTAGAATTTTGGGGAGATAAAAGAAAGTGAACCTCCGAGGGGTTAGCAACAAGCAGCGAAATTGGTTTCGATAAAAGGTTTATAATTTTGTTCAAGTCTTTCACTAACCAATTGTTTTTTCGAAGTGAAAGATTTTTGCATCCACGTAAAACTAGTTAAAACAGATAGTGAATAATATTTTGTTATCACGAGCAAAATTACTCTTATATAGGCAACTGGCTATGGCACCTCCGAATCAACAGTCCCGCCGGTGACCGATGACACTTATGGGGTTCACGATATCCGATTTTGTCATCATTGGAGTCAGCCCATCTCAGTATTTTGCTTGTCGATCGTCTGTCGAGAAGGGGTATTGGAATCATCGCTGTGAATCTTTCCAAAATCTTCAACTTGCAATGTCGTTGGCGGTGAAGTAAAATCACGAACAGGCAGATTAGACTCAGGTTCCCTCATTTTTTTATTCGAGTGCGACATTTTCTGAGGCAGGTGCAAAAAAAGGGAATGAGGACACTAGCAATTGAGTTACCAGGAAAAACTATGATAGTAGCTCAATAATTGAAAACTACGCTTGTTCTATCAGTAACGGTAAACTTTCAAGCCATCAGTGCCCACATACTTGATTCCCCTTTTCTAACCTGTCTATTGGCTCCTTCTCTTTGATTCTGCTCTTCTCTTTACTCTACCTTAAACTAGGCTACCTCACTAACCCGGGGCAAGGGCCACTGCGACTTTATCTGCGCGGATTCAATTGCCAACGACCAACTAAACCCCAGTATGCCACGATTAGAGAATTGGGAGATCAAAAAGTATTGGGAAATCTTCCAAGGCTTAAGTCCAGTTGATAACAAATTAACCGGAGACAGAGTGTCTCCAATTTTGAAAAATTCCCGGTTGAGCGATGATAAATTGTCCAAAATTTGGGACCTTAGTGACATTGATAGTGATGGAAAACTCGACTTTGAAGAATTCTGCATCACTATGAGATTGATTTATGACTTGGTTAATGGTAATGGGACCCAGCTTCCGGAAGAGTTACCCGGGTGGTTGATTCCTGCCTCAAAAGCTCATTTGATCCAGGCCAATCAAGCGGTCAATACCGGAAATAACAATTTCAATGGTGGTGGTGACACTGATGAAGAGGAGGAAGAGCTGTTATCTGACGCCTTCGACTGGTACATTTCTCCCACTGACAAGGCCTCTTATGAAGCTATTTATAATTCCAATAGCGATACATATGGAAGAGTAAGATTTGACTCTTTGGAAGGGTTATACAGCACATTGAAAAAAGTTCCAAGGTCCGACATTTCATCGGCGTGGAACTTGGTCAACCCTAAGTCATTCGAAACTATTGATAAGGACCAAGTTTTGGTGTTTTTACACATCTTGAACCAGAGAGAAAATGGAAAAAGAGTTCCAAGGGGAGTGCCCGTTTCGCTTAGAGCAACTTTTTCCAAAGAACAACCCAATTATGATTTGACTTCGGTTCCGGTTAATAATCGTCAGCAAAAATCTTCCTCTAGTGGACCTAAAGGATTCGCTGGTGATTATTTGAACAAAATCGGCCAATCCAATACAATTAAAGAGAACGGTACTGATTTCTCTTCAACTGAAGGAACTGACTGGGAAGAAGTTAGGTTGAGAAGGGAATTGACTGACTTGGAGCAGCTTTTAGAGAAATCAAAGTCAGAAACTCAATCTGATCAAAATAACAGTAATGAGGCAACCATCACGAAACATGAATTCGAGTTGTTGTTGAACTATAAAGAGCAGCAATTGAAAAAATTGAACGAGAACAAGTTAGATAACAAGGATTTGACTGGGGTTAAGAATGATATTGATTTAATTGAGAATCAAGTTAATACATTACAAGGGTTCTTGAAGCAAAAAGAATTGGAATTATCAAATTTACAAAGTGAAATTGCTTCATTAAAGTAAATAGTGTGGGCAATTTAAAAATTTTTAAAAATTTTATATTGTGTATATCTAATAATAAGAAAAGTTACTCCCGGGGTAGAATTCATAAAATAGAGTGAATCCTTCGCATGGGGTATTCATCAAAGAGAATCCGTATGGAGTTATTATACAATGAGATTATAATATGCAATTGATCAATTCGATTCTATCGAAAATTGAACAGTCAAATCTATTTTTTATCACCTTCTTCAACTTCTGGTTCAGGTTCTGGAGTTGGTAATTTAAATGATTCAGGAGTGAAATCTTGACCTTCACCAACTTGTTCCCAAGCAGAATGTGGAACGGTGAAAGATCTTGAAGCTTGAGTTAATTCTAATGGTTCATAAACAACTCTCTTCTTTTCTTCATCGTATCTAACTTCAGTGTAACCAGTAGTTGGGAAATCTTTTCTAAGTGGGTGACCTTCAAAACCATAATCGGTCATAATTCTTCTTAAATCAGGGTGATCTTCAAAGAAAATCCCGAATAAATCATAAGTTTCTCTTTCAAACCAATTGGCCCCTTGGAAAAGTGGTACTACTGAAGGAACTGGACTAATTTCATTAGCATAAGTTTTGACTCTGATTCTGGAATTGTAACGAACACTCAACATGTTGTAGACAACATCGAATCTATTGGTTCTTGATGGGTAATCAGCAGCAGTAACATCCATAACTGCTTTAAATTGAGCAGAAGTATGATACTTTAAGAAAGACATGGTAGGTCTTAAAGCTGAAGGAGCAACGTATATAGTTAATTCATCTTTCCACACAGAGAATTGTTGGATGTATTTAGGTAAACAAGACATGATATATTTACCGAATTTGTGTAATTCTTCACTAGTTTCTCTGTATTTTTCAGCTGGGTTAACTAATGGGACATGAATATCTTTTGGTTGTGGTCTTGGAAGCTTGTTCAAGTCGGGTAATTCATGGTCGTTTAAACGAATGGACGACTGTTGAATGAATCTTCTGGTTATAATCCCGGCAAACGGCTTATAAGTATTACTGATTCTTGATCTAATCATTATGGCAGTTAATGAGATTTCAGTAATTTTATTTTCTCAGTTTTCCATTGGCTCAACCACCCGAATGAGAAAATTTTTGAGATTTTTCAAAGAGCGTCTGGTGTAAGGAAGCCCAATCTGGTATATCCTGGTGTATGGGTGATTTGACGGAGACTGCCTTGATTTTTTTGGGAACCTTCCAGGCCGTGTTGTGCATTCGCCCTGATCTTATGAAAATTTCGGATAAACCATCACCGTAAATAAAGTTTGATACCTACCAGACTTGAATACCAATAACCTGCCATATCTATATAGTATCAACCTCACGCTGACCACCACCCATTTACCATACCTCAAACCTCTGCATGTCTCTCGTACTTTCTATTTATATCTGGTTTCGGTCGGTCGCAAATATTCCCCTGATGCATTAATCCGACATTTTCGGGCATGATTCTCAACATTTAATACATTTGTGTCAAATCAAGGTTAATTTGAAAACCGCCAAAAAGTAAACTGAAATCCCTGAACGGCCTTGAGTGTTTGTACTTGATCTCTAGGCATCGTCTTCTAGAAACCACAAAATCTTTCAATCAACCTTTTGGCGTATCAAACATCGATTTATGTGCGTTATTTGACGTCACCCTGAGCCTTCGATTATTCGCTTACATTTGAACTGAGACAACTCGCAAGATCAGTACCATTTTTGAAACATTGTGGCCAAATTTCCCTGGATCCAAAGGTTTCAATATTCTAAGTCGGTGCTATCAGCATTTTTCAGTCATAATAAAGATTCCCATTTTCAACTGGGCCTAATTTTTCACTTGGCCAAATTCTCAGCTCGGGGGTTTTAAACTTCACTTCTGCAGCCCTTCCTCATGAGTTCTAAAAGACAAAGAAGAAGCTATAGCTGTGGGCCTTGTAAGTTATTGAAAATCAAGTGTGATCTTCAATTACCTTGCTCGTCCTGTCAGAAATTCAAACGTGAAGATAAATGTCAAGAGTCACCACCACATCCACCATCAGAAATCGAATTACGGGTAATTCAAGAGAGAAAGGATCGTATGAACAAACGGAAACAAACTCATGATAGACCTCCGCTTCTTGTACCTGAAGGTGTCTCCTATATCTCCCACCCTCCAGTCAATTTTCATCCTTTTCAGTCTAATTACCATTTTGTTGCCAATACTCCCCAAAATTTCTTCATCCACTCCCAGTTCAATCGAGCTGGTCCAAATGCCCCCGCCAATTTTCCACCGATCACCGGTATGCTAAGTACCAATTCTTTGGCCCCCAAAAATTCCATTCAATCGATCAAAGCGTCCATGGATCAATTGCCATTCGAAGAAAACCCTTTCCTACAATTAAAGCATTTTTTCAAAGAAAAGAATATCGAATTCTCGTTCCTTGTAACTGATTGGACTACTTTGAAATTGTATTATTTCCCAGATGGTAGTAGTGTCATTGAGAAAGCTTTAAGAGTAGAAGGGGCTAAGAAGTCTACTGTTAGTCCTGCGGATGTCAATCTTTTGAAGCTAACTTATCCAAAAGTTGATCAAGTATGCAAGTTGTACCTTGGACACTTTAAAAGTTTCAAAGAATATTTATTGAACGTAATTGACTATGTCAGTTTACTCCAATTTTCAATGAGATTCTGTGAAATGATCGAATCGGTTGACTTCAATCAGCCATTGGTCTTGGATGCTTTCCAGCATCGTTTACTATCGCTTTGTTTGACAGTAATGGCCAGTGGACTTTTATGTAACCCTGATATGAAACTTTCTGGTACTTACAAAAACAATGATATAATCAACAAATGGATTACTATGAGTAAAAAATTTAAAGAGATGTATAAAAAAACCGATACTATTCTTGACATCATCTATTTGGTGTTGTGGTATTTTTCAATTGATAACTACTACTATCAAGAAAATATGCTTGTGGAAAATCATTTTGAGTATAATAGCTTGTTGTCAAACTTATTGTTCAACAAAGAGCAAATGGAGTACATCATCAATCCAGACAAAGACTACACTCAGTTAGAGGGAGATAAATTGGTTGAATTCAAAATAGTGGCCAAATTCTGGTTGAAAATCCGTATGATTGAGTTGGATGGGCTTTACTTCCAGTACAAGTCGATTCTTTTGAGGTCCAATAACCTTTTGAAGAATTCTCTTATCGCAAATAATTCCACATTGAATTTTCTTTACGGTGAAGATTTAGAGGGTGTCAATGATGATATCTTGAGAACGATGTACGAAATAGCAAAACAATACTTTAGTCAATATGGATCGGTCACTTGTGTGGGGTCTAATTTGAGAAACGTGATCCGGTCCTACTTATTGGTATATCTGAATACCCATAAGGCCATAGGCTACGATGTGTCTCGATATCAGCAACAAATTAGTAGTGGAAGGGTACCTGAAATCAATTATAATACAATGTTTTTCTACTTCAGAAACCAGTTGCTTCTCGTGACGAATATCAAATGGTTGACATTGCTAAAACTAGAGCATGGGTACTTCCCATCTATTAGGTACTCCACCTATTTGACAACCATTATAACCATGATAAACCATTATGATTACTTGGATTCGATAATCGATACATCTTCCATTGGAAAAGACAATTTTTTCACTATCTTTGAAGACCACTTCCTGTATCATCCGGCCTTATACATTTTCCACTCAGTTGTCCTTATGCAATTCTTTTTGATCTTCTTGAAAGGGTACGTGTCGCCTGGGCGAACTTCAACCTATATAATCGACCTTGAAGATCTATTCAATTCATTGGACGGAAAATTCCAAAAGTTTTTCACCAAATTTCGGTCTAACTTTAACGATAATTCAATCAAAAACGTTCCTGTTTTCAGGAACTCCATGAGTGTTTTGGAAGATTTGAACCTTCTTCAACATGAAACCATATTTAACCACACCCTTCATTCCGATGAGGTGCACCAATTGCTTAGCTCCAAGATTCGTCATTTCAGCTTGTTCGTGGATATGTACTTTGGCTGTAAAAGCACTCTCATCAACTACATGCACAAAATCATATACTTATTGAAATTTATCTCCAATACACCAAATACCCAAAAGGTACCCATAACCAAAAGTCTCGATTTCACTAATGACTTGATTCTTGGTTACAAAGATAAATTCGTGGGGTTCGGTTATACTGAAGAAATGATTGATGAATACTTGGAGGTTGTGGTTGATCCTGTAATTACAAAGCCTAATAAAGTTGTATAATTCTGTAATAATAGATACTTTTTTATAGTAACCGTTTGTCTGTAGAAGCTGAAGGCTCAGCGGTATGTACGAGCTGCAAAAAAAAGAGATAAAAATAATGAAGGAAGCGAGGTTCGAACTCGCGCGGTGAAACCACCAACAGATCTTAAGTCTGCCGCCTTAGACCACTCGGCCATCCCTCCAATTATACTGATTAAATATCTACATTTTTCAAGTAGGTAGAAGTTTATCAATTTTAAGCTAAGTTAATTTTTATCACCATACATGCTGTCTGCTTTAGCTTTAAACCCTTTATGTGCTTCAAAAGCTGGTCTACGAATTAATTGGTTTTTTTTTGACTTGACAGCGATTCTCGCAACTTCCACAGTTTCCCTTACGTGATTCATGTGGAGTAATGCGGAGGATATCAACCAACATCCACCTACAAATGACAGGGGATACCGCTCAAGCTAGCTACCCACCTGCAACCACAGACAGTTCAACAGACAGCATTCCCGGTAATAAAATCTATTTAACAGCAACAAAAACTGCAAAATTGTTATCAGGTGACCATTGCCGAAAATGGTCAACTGACAAAATTGTGTGCAGCCAAAAAATCTTGGGAGGTATAATCACTCCTTGAAGGATTGGTAAAAATCGACAATTATACTACTTAAAAATGAGTTCCCCTAAAAGACGTATGGAAAAAGATGTGATGGATTTGATGATGAGTGACCATGACGTACAGCTTATAGATGACTCCATTCAACAGATGTTCGTTATATTCCATGGCCCTAAAGATACTGCCTATGAAGGGGGTACTTGGAAGATTAGGGTGGAGTTGCCCGACCAGTACCCAATAAAATCGCCATCCATAGGATTCATTAACAAGATTTTCCACCCTAACATCGACGAGAGCTCCGGGTCAGTGTGTCTTGATGTAATTAATCAGACTTGGTCCCCGATGTTTGGCTTATTAAACGTATTTGAGAACTTCTTACCTCATTTGTTAAGGTATGCCAACCCAAGTGACCCATTAAATACCGAAGCATCGAATTTGATGTCCAAGGATGAAAAACTATATAACGAGCGGGTAAAGGATTATGTGGCCAAGTTTGCTCAGAATATAAAAAATGATGATAATGAGGAACTTGATGATGATGTTCATGAAGATGAGGATGACGATTTGAGTGATATAGGGAGCTTATCGAGTGATGAAGAGGAAGAGGTTGTTGGTGATATTGAAATGTAGGTGGGTTATAGCATGGGTATTAGACAGTGTGAATGTCAAAGCGGGCTTTTTATGAATCTATTTAGTCATTGTTTAATATATACTTAGAACTGAACCAGACGATTATTGACTTGTGTGGCTGTTACGGTCTGTGCGTTCATGGGTTGCAATCGAGAATCCGGTTTCGGGGCTTCGGTGACGTCAGCAAGTGGCCCTCGCCATAGACAGTTTCGTTTGACAGTCTCCCCACACACCTAGACACCTGAAATTTGGAAAAATTGGGTCATCAGCCAAGTCTTATATTACAAAGATATATTACGGGCGTGTGGCGTAGTTGGTAGCGCGTTCCCTTAGCATGGGAAAGGTCTCCGGTTCGACTCCGGACTCGTCCATTTTTTGCTGAACCGACTAAAGACCCAACAACACACGAGGAAGTCAATAATATACGGAGACCTCAATATGACCAATGATCCCGCTAGCATCAGTGTAGAACAATTGTCAAAGATCTGTATTAGTACAAAAATCTCCTCCCGTTTGTCGAATCGTCCTTGTATGCAGAGTGCAGAGTGGCTGCAAATCTGGGGCTAGCAATTATAGACTATGATTTGAAACAACTAACAAGAAATGGTTCAATAAGATTAGCTCATGGATTACCTTCGATAAACCTGACCCGAGCCTTTAAACCGCTCAGTATCGGACCTATCAGGACAATCTATAAATGACGGAGTTGGAAACCCTAATCAGTTGAAGCATTTCTGGTTTGGGAACGCAATCCTATCTCCCCAGCAATTTTGGGAGTTCCGACATTTTCACTGATTCTACCACTAGTGCTTCTGCTAAAGATTGAATGATGTTACAAACAAAGCCATTAGTGAATAATTCCAAAGCAATCGGGGTATATGTCACTCGGTCATTGACCACTTCAATTGATGTGATCAAAAATTTCCGAAATCCGAATATTTTTCAGACTCAAGGTTACATAAATGGTAATTATGTTGATAGTAGTAATGGAGAGGTCTTTGATGTCAAAAATCCATCCGGATACCCTCTTGCTGAATCACATATTGGTACCGTTCAATCCATGTCGCCCGAAGATTACAATCGTGCCGTTGAGAGTGCTGAAACTGCGTTTCAGCTGTTCAAAAAGACTTCAGCCGATTATCGATCTGATCTCTTGCGGAACCTATACTATTTGTGGTTGGAGAATCTGGACGATTTGGCCAAGTTGATAGTCTTGGAGAATGGGAAACCATACAATGATGCATTGGGGGAAGTCAAATATGCTGCATCGTTCTTTAAATGGTTTGCGGATTTGGCTTCCACCGCTACCGGTGATATCACCAATTCCTCTCTGTCCAGTAAGAGAATCTTGTCATTCAAGCAGCCAATTGGTGTTTGTGGTATAATGACTCCTTGGAATTTTCCGGCTGCTATGATCACGAGAAAAATGGGGGCCTATTTAGCTGCTGGTTGCACGGGTGTGATAAAACCAGCTTCAGAAACTCCTTTCACTGCTTTGGCTTTGGGTCATCTCCAAAAGGAAGCAGGGATACCTGATGGGGTCGTGAATATTTTACCTAGCTCTAATGCTTCAGAGGTAGGTAAATTGTTATGTGAACACCCTAGCATCAAGAAGGTTTCTTTCACAGGAAGTACAAGAGTGGGTAAAATTTTGATGGCCCAGTCTTCTTCTACTTTGAAGAAACTTTCTTTCGAGCTTGGTGGTAATGCTCCTTTCATAGTATTTGACGATGCAGATGTAGACGCTGCGGTTCAGGGAGCCATTGCCGCTAAATTCAGAAGTAGTGGTCAAACTTGTATTTGTGCTAACAGAATCTTTGTTCACGAATCAATTTATGAAAAGTTTACCGAAAAATTTGTGGCCCAGCTTTCAACTAGTACCAAGCTTGGTGACGGTCTTGAAGAGGGAACTACTCACGGTCCTCTTATCCATGAAAGATCGGTCGAAAAAGTTAGACACCACATTGAAGATGCTACCGAAAAGGGAGCAGAGGTTGTCTTGGGTGGTAATCTTCGTCCTGAATTGGGCCAGAACTATCACGACTTGTCCGTATTGACCAACGTTAATGAAGACATGGCCATTTTCAAAGAAGAAACTTTTGGACCGGTATGTCCTATCTTCAAGTTCAGTACAGAGGAAGAAGCAGTCAAGTTGGCCAATAAGACCGAGGTAGGTTTGGCCGGGTACTTTTACTCTAAGGACGTTTCTAGGGTTTTCAGAGTTGCTGAGGAACTCGATGTTGGTATGATTGGGGTAAATACTGGAGCTATATCTGAAGCAGCATTACCATTCGGTGGTATAAAAGAGTCAGGATTCGGAAGAGAAGGATCTATTTATGGTCTTGATGACTACATGGTCGTGAAATCCGTTGTCCTCGGCCTTTAATATTAATGACCTATATAAACTAAATATTAATACACAAATAAAGACTAGCCTTCCAGGTTTCCAGCTGTAACTACCCACCTAACTCATGTTGATATCTTCGTCACCTTGAAGAGAAAAAGGCTGCTGTGGGGAAATCGTCATAGCAGGAGAGCCACCAAAATTGAGCCCCGAACCTCCAATATGGTCAGCGTCGACATCGGTGATACCAGCCGCATTCATATCGGTGATGGCATCAGTTATAACTGAATCAGTAATGGCAGCATCAGCGAGGACCGGTTCTTGAGGAGCAACTATGGTGGCCCCCGATCCATAACCAACGTCAGCATTCGAGGCAGCTGTTAACCCGTGCTTGGCTGCCTCATAAGCCGACACGTCCAAGTTTTCCACCTGCAGTATATCTTCAACCTGGAAATTGGGCACATCGATGGCCACTTTATTGTACTGGCTTGAGTCCACCACCACTTCAGCACCCTTGGATTCATGCTGGAGTCCGGAAACCACGTCTTTGAACTCGCCGATTTCGGCCCTTTTTTGCAAGAGAAGGGACAATTTTTCATTCAAGTCGACTATCGTTTGAGATTCGGGCTGGTTGGGCTGGTGTTGTTTCAAGTGCTCGACGTCCTTGATGAGCGTATTTAAACGGGCGGTGGCATCAAAGACTTGATCATTGATTCTGCTTAATTCACTGGGAGAGCTTTGGAACAAGGCGTCCCGCATTAATTCCAACTGTTCAGCGTATTGGGTGTAGCCAACCGTCTTGAAGGTGAGAGTTGATAACCCGCCGTCTTCGGTTATTCCCGAATTTAAAGCAGAGTATTCACCCACCAAGCTGTGGGATGGCTCGGGATAGGCTCTCTCCACTATGGGAGCTTTATCTTTGAGAGACTCATCGATCCTGTCACTGAACGATGGCATGTTGTTTGAAAAATTGGTGAGGATTGTCAACGCGAAGAATGAAATGCGAATAGTTCAACTACATTCGATACATAAACTACATTAATATTACTATATAACAATTACGAATGTCCGGTATAGTTTATATCGCCATCACTTAACATGTTCAAGCCTTATTGGCATTGGCTTCCATCAAAGATTCTTCAATGCCATCGATTAAACCATCGATTTCGTCGATATTTAATCCACAACTCAAACTTATTAACTTTCTATATTTATACATTTTTTCATCAATCCCGTAAAATTTAACCTTTTCGATCAACTGACTTAATAAAGTTGACCTTTTGATTTGTAAATTGGTTAATTCAATTGCAAGTTCTACTTTATTTGAATTATCACCATTCATATTCTCTTCACTCATATTCTTTTCATTTTTCGATACCAAGTTGGCTAATTGGAATGCTTGCACTTGTTCCAACCCGTTGACCAAACTAGATTCTTTCCCTTTGGTGATGTCTTCTTGTAATTTACTATGCTCTACAAGTAATTCACTAGCTTCTTTCAAAGATGCAAAATCCTCGATTCCAATCTTCGACAAATCTAGAATTGTCTTACCCAAAATAGTTTCGTTGGTGGAGTCGTTAGAGGAAATTTTGTCTTCGATTCTTTGCTTGTCCTTGGATAAACTCGCTATATTCTTTTCGTGAGTTTTGGTCAAGGAACTGATCATACTTTTGAATATATCTGACAAGTCAGAAACTGGCAATGCTGGTGAATCTGAATCCTCACTTTGCGGGTCCACGATCTGACCGTCATCATTTAACTTGGGAGGTTTGATATGATGTGATTCGGTGACATCCTCTGTTTTACCCGTTTTGGATTCATGTATTCTGTCAGCAATCGGAGTGCTTTCGGCAGTCCTCTCCGATATGACCGCTAGCGGTTGCTGAGATAAAGAAGATGTTAAAAACGAGTTCTTGCTGGGTTGCACCGGCGTCGACATCGAATCAAAAGGTTTGACCGACTCAAGAAAGATGTTTTCTTTGTCATCATCTGCTGTGTTTTTGAGTAATTGATTGATGTGTTCCTTGTCCACCCGGGCATTATAACGGTCATCATCGTCATCATCTTGAACAGTAGTTCTTTGAGTATCGGGAGTTTCCAATGCAGGATTCTGCTTCGATCTTGTAGGTGTTGACATGATTCTTGGGGGCATTTGATTGGAATCACCAACATCACCAATTACGCCAGCATGGCGGGAAGACATGTCAGAATTGACTTGCTGTTCAGAGAGCAAGTCACTCTTCAAAATCAAGTACTTCGCCGTTTCCTGGCCTACGTTATATAAATCGTCTCTGGCGTCATAGCTCAAGAGTAATTTCACGATTCTGGAACAGTCAGCTTTAGCAGCCAAATGAAGACAAGTATCACCATTGACATCTTGATGGTCGAGAACATTTTTGAGTAGATTGGTTGTGCTATTGGAATTAGTTAAATTTGTCAATTTGTTCAAAATCACTTCCAAGTAGTACCTCAAACTCTCATATTTAGAGCCGACTTTGGAGAATTGACACAAGTAGTGCAATGGGGTTCTGCCGTTGATGTCAGTATTGATAAGGCAGATCTCCAAATCATCCAATACGTTGGGGAAGTTTTTAAGCTCGTAGCAATTGTTAAATGAGATTAATCTAGACAATGGGTTCAAACCGTAGTTGTTGACCACCAAAGGATTGGCACCTTTGGCTATCAATAAATGTATCATGGGGAAGTTACCTATAGAGGAAGCCCAATGTAACGGAGTGTGACCTTCATCGTCAATTGCTTCATTGATGTTGAAGTCGTAAGGAGGGTTATGAATGAAGTAAGGAATGGGCGAGTTTTCCTCGTTGAAGAACTTGAGGAGCATGGATGAATAAGACTCTTTTGGTTTATTTCTCATTTCGTCGTTTGAAGACATCGAGGTATCGGATTCTTTATTATTCTCTTCTTGTGACCAATTAGTTTCATTAGTGGATTGGGATGACGGCAATTTGGAATGATGGAATTGCCCCATGATCAGTGGATGTGCTATGGGCTGTTGATGCATTTGATTTGGAATGTGACCCGGTTGTTGGTGATTTTGAGGTTGGGACTGGGGTGGTATTTGGTTGTACTGATACTGTTTTTGTAGAGCCGGTTGAAGTTGGAGCTGTTGTTGAGGAGCGGATTGATGCATGGGCTGGTTAGGCATTTGGTGATGATTGATGGGTTGCTGTTGTTGCTGTTGCTGTTGTTGCATTTGCATTTGCATTTGTACCTGCGCTTGGTAATTTTGGTAATCATTGGGCACCTGGGGCTGGCCAAACGAGACGGCCGGATTATTATTGAAGTCCTGTTGCCCAAAAGAGCCCATTGGATACTGTGGAGGCATGTTGGAGTTGGAGAAACTGGATAATTGTGACGGCATTCTGGACACCGAGTTGAAGGAGTTATTGGGGTTAAAATCGGAAAATGAATCGCCTTCGTTCATCTTCATCTTCTTTGGACTGGATCCTTCAGGCTTCTTTTTCTTGACGTATTTCCGCTTGACGGGAGTCCCGTCTTTGTTGACCTCTTTGGCCTTTTTCTGAAGCTCAAAGCCAGGATTGGCCGGATCAAAAAATAAGACGGGAGCTATTTCCAGAGTTACCCCGTAACTTGCAGCCAATTTCTGTGCATCTGGCAAGGGGATCCAAGTCCCCTGAAACCGGCCGTAACCCCCTTGAATCTTTTGATGTAACCCTTGCTGTACGCCTTTCTCTAAAATTTTTGTCCGCTTAGCCTTGGGAAAATTGCAACATTTTAAAATCTGGGTGGCGTTGACCCAGTCATCATGGCATCTTCTCATTAGAGGACAGTTGTTTATTATGGACTCATAAACATCGGTCTAGGATGGCGGTTAGTAATGGATATAAAAGACGCGTTACCTTACCCACGGTCTTCACCTTAAGCATGATGGGGGCTGACATGTAGAAGGAGGTGGGGGAAATGGTAACACAAATACACGAACAACATACACTCGAATATGTGGCTAGGTACACCTTGGGTTCTTCAATCGACATGTTGTACAGAATTGAAGATGTTGAGACCACAAATTTACCAGGGAAATTTAATGGGCTTTTTTTCTCAGGTAGAAGTTAAATTTGTGGTACAGGAATTTTTCACGAGTGTGATAGGCGGTGAAAAATTTTTAGGAACGCGTTGGGCCAAGTGGGGTGAGACGGAGGTACGAGCGGCGGAGCGCCGGTAGGCAAGTGAAGGTTGATTAGGTATGGGGGAGGTAGAGGCGGCTTGGGGGGATTATATGGATTATACATTTCTATACGATTAACGAGAGGCGTAGATGGATTCTAGTACCGGGACGGATCATTTTGCAGCAACTTGGCCGAGCCTGCACCGCCAGAGTTTTTGCAGCTGCGTTGAGAAATTTATGGGGTTGCCTACTTGGGTCCAGCCTTAAATGAGGCCTTGTTCGGTCAACTTCTTTTCTACAAATTCGAAAGCTTTGACGGTGATGTCGACCATTTCGTCGACGTCTTCGGTGGTAATGACAAATGCGGGGGCGAACATGACGAAATCTCCTCCGACGCCTCTAATATTGTCAGTACACCCAATGATACTGAGACCCAATTCGTAGCACTTATTGGACACAAGATGGCACGCATCAATCTCTTTGGCAAATGGTTTCTTGGTGGTCTTGTCTTGGACTATTTCAATGGTCCAGAAACCCCCTAACCCTCTGACTTGACCGGCAATTTTGGAATTGGCCAATTTTTTGTCCAATTGACTTCCTAAGTAGTTACCCTTTTCAAACATGTTTTTGGTCAATTGTAACTTTTCAATCTTTTGTTGAATTTGTAAAGCAACGTAACAGTTGAATCCATGAGAAGCGTAAGTTTGACCTCCGAGAACGATGTTGGTACCGTCCACAAACACTTGTCTAACCGAGGGAGATACTAAAAGTCCTGCAATTGTCACGTATCCTGATCCTAAGGTTTTACCAACGGTTTGAATATCGGGACCTTCGTTGGGTGGTAAAAAGTTTTCCCAACAGTTCAAGCCTCCGTTTGGACTGATACGGCCAGTACCGCACATGACTTCATCTAAATGGAAGATGATATCGTATTTGGTACATAACTTTCTCAACCCGTAGATATAAGTAGAGGTGGGACATGGCGTACCCATTGAGGTACCACTGATGGTTTCTACTGTTAAAGAGGCAATGGTGTCGGGGTCTTCCTTTAAGATGATCTCTTCGTATTGGCTCAAAAGTCTTTGAGAGTACTCTTCATCGGTCTCGTCTTTCAATTTGTAGTGGTAAGGCAAGTATTCGGGTAATTTAACCATCTGGGATTCGGGGAACAAGATGTCGTTGAATGGGAACCCTCTGTTGGAATGACCAATAGACAAGGCCGCAATGGAGTAACCATGGTATGAGGTGTACCTCGATAAGTTCTTGACCTTTTTTGGCTGGCCCCTTTCTAACCAGTATTGTCTGATTGTTTTCAAAGCCATTTCGTTAGCTTCTGAACCAGAGGTGGTCCATAAAGCGGCAGCGAAAGCACCTGGTGGTGACCGGTCAATGTAAAATTTGGCAAGCTCTTCAGCGTATTGGTTACCAATGGCAGCAGGGAATTGGTACACACAAGCTTTTGCAGCCTTATTGATGAATTCTATAGCATCTTCATCACCCCATCCCAAAGCACCGACAGCAGCCCCGGTCATACCATCTAAGAGCTCTTTGATCTCGCCGGTGTTAGGGTCTCTGACTTGGACCCGAGTGCCCAGGCCTGAGACGACCTCAGGGTTTCTCTTATCAATTTTTGCAGCAAATACATGCGACATTGGTGGTTCTTTAATAGAAGGACTTGGTGATACCGAAGTATTGGGGGTTGATTCAACACTCATTTTTGGTTGTAATTTCAGTAGATTTGGAATCTAGAAACGGGCAGAATAGTGGGTTTATATATAATCGTAGAGATAGGACGGGAATGAGTTTCGCATCATTAACCCAAACAGGAATAACAAGGCGAACTTGACAGCGTCTGCGGCTAATCCGCAGTGGAGCCAGAGCGGAAAGTTTTTGAAAATAAGCTCTGAGGGTCTCGAGACTTGTAGCTGAACATGGCTAGCAGCTATATGCCTTCAAACAGTGTGGCAGTTGAGCTAAAAAGCTTGCTCTTAAGGTAGATTAGCGTTAGACTCTATGTCTAGGGGCGGATCTATTACCGTGATAAGAAGCCTCCTGATAAGGACAGAGATGCGCACTACTGATAAGTCGGTTGCCAGAAATAGAAGTATGCGAAATGTGGTTGCAGTAAATTCCGCTCGGAGCGATCATTTTTCGGAGCGCAGACCTGGACATGCGAGAAGCTATATAGTGGGGCCCTGGGCCACAGAAATAAAATGATGGATCTGAATGTTGGAATTATGTTGTCAAGACGGGAAATAAACACAAGAAATTTGTGGTAAATTCTTATTGTGAATGTCGCGTTAAATGACTGTTGTAGAGACGAACCTGGAAGCTTATTGGCCATAAGCAGTATTGGCATATACAACGAATCTCCTCTTCTCGGTTGTGTTGTAGGTCTCCGTGTTTGTTTGTAAATTTCTTGACCGCACGTATTGTTTTGGTCACTAACATGGCACGAGGAAATTTCGTACCTGAGCTGCGACTCATAATTACGACATCGATAAAAATAGACTGACCACGGAGATGACTGACCACGGGGACCAGTAGGTAACTATGGAATCGACCAGCTGCCCAAACCTTGATCCAGCCGTAGGTGTCACCGACATTTTGGCCCCATTTTAACCGGCCCCATCTGCGCACCGACCCAATTCTCTGGTGGGGTCCATGTTTTGATTTCATTTTCCCATCTCGCAGTTAGTTGCATATACAAACCCCGAATTTTCTTTTTTACCTCTGCAATATATTCTCAGCTACCGCCGGAATTTTGAATTTGTTTGTACAAACATCATGCCTTTAGGAATCAAGCAGCCTAAACGGAAGAATGTTACGGGGACCATCGTCATGCTTGAAAATGATGATGAGTCTACCATCCCTCCTTCTCATCACGACTCGTTATCATTGAAACGCTCCGAAACTGGGATAGTGTTACACCCACAACCGCACGATAATCCTAACGATCCTTTAAATTGGCCCATATGGCGTAGAGATTTGTGTCTTTTAATTGTGGGATTTCAGACCTTCTTGGGTGGGGGTCAGTCGCCCCTTTTAGCCGCTGGGTTCGGTCAGTTGAGTACTGAGTTCGATCTCCCACTAACCACCATTTCTTATTTGGTGGGGGCCTTCATGTTGGCGTTGGGACTCGGATCGGTGTTCGCTTCACCCACTGCCATTCTTTATGGTAAGCGGTTAGTTTACCTCTTGGGGATTTTGTTATTTTTGGTCGGCTCTATCGTCGCTGGTAGCGCCGAATCTTTTGGTGTTTTGATGCTTGGTAGAATCATCACCGGGTTTGGAACCTCTCCCACCGAGTCTTTACCCTCTGCCACCATTGCTGAAATCTATTTCGCTCATGAAAGAGCATACCGGGTGGGGATCTACACCATGCTCATGTTGGGAGGTAAAAATATTGTCCCGTTACTTTCGGGATTGGTGTTTCAGTACTTGGACAGACACTGGTTATTCTGGATCTTGGCCATCATGTTGGGAGTCAACTTGGTGTTGACCTTTTTCTTTGTTCCTGAAACATTTTGGGACAGAGACCCAACGCCAAACAAACGGTCTGTCGAGGAAACTGAAGCTGCAAAGACAGTAAAGAACTATAAACCTCCTAGCGAAAGACCCAATGCCTTTGCTCTTAGAAGACCTACGACCGATAATGTCCTAGACATCGAAAGTTTATCATCCTCTATCAACGATACTCACATGCAGATAAACGATCAAATTGATGCACCAGTGGGCTTGATAGATGAAGTAAATCATCATGATTTGGGGCATCAAGAGAGTCCCAGGTCCTTCACCAGTAGGCTTAAAATCTACTCAGGTAGACACACTATCGACAGTTGGTGGATGGTGGCATTGAGACCTTTTGTCTTATACCTGTACCCATCAATTTTGTTCGGGTCTCTCATCTACTCGTTTGCCGTGATTTGGTTAATTATGATCTCAGAAACAATCGCCGAAATCTTTCATGGAGAAGGGTATGGCTACAGTCAACAATCTATCGGGTTATTCTATATTTCTCCGTTTGTAGGCGGTATTTTGGGATCCATGAGTGCAGGGCTTATATCTGATAGATTGAGTCGGATATTCATGGCCAGAAATAATGGGGTATACGAACCAGAGTTCAGATTGGTTATGCTTATCCCATCAACGTTTTTTATGGCATTCGGATTATTGGGGTTCGGCTGGTCATCTCAGAAACAGGATTTGTGGATTGGTCCCGTGGTCTTCTTCGGTAGTCTTTCATTTGGCTGTTCCATGGCTAGTACCACAGCCATCACGTATACCGTGGATTCTTATAAAGTCTTTGCCTCTGAAGCGTTGGTGTGTTTGAATTTTGCAAAGAACTTTTTGGGATTTGTATTCTCATTGTTCAATAACAGCTTCTTACACACTCGTGGTGAGAGAATCACTTTTGCCACTTACGGTATTGTTCAGATCTTTATTTCTGCGTTTGCTATCCCATTATATATTTATGGTAAGAAGTGCCGTTCCTGGACAGACGAGAAAGAATTATTGAAATTCTTATATCATGCTGACAATTCTAGTAAAGCAGTAGCCGATCCTGACCCTGACGACACTTTGGACACTTCTTTCGAAAACGGTGCTAACGGGAAATTCGGATCATCTGAAGATCAACAAGCTAATCAGGAAGCTAAAGAAAATGATATACTCAACAATTCGGATTTGACTGCAAATGATGAAGGAGCCCAGAAAGAGCCTTCGACCGAAAAGCATATACTTGAAGAATCAACAAACAAATAGATGCTGTGCGTTCGGTTCTATTATATTGATTCATTACATTTAGTTCATTTCTCCTAGCTCAGTCTAGTCACTTTCATACACATTGCATTTTCTATATATTCAACCAGCTAAACTGATTTCTATTTACATCTAAACTTTTATTAGTCTCTAGATATTTCAAGACTCTATCTTCGGTGGACATTTTGTTCCAATTATCATGATCTTTTATTGGCATACCCAACCTTTCTATAATACACCCGCTGGCAATGTTCCCACAAATACCTCCGACCACAAGATCCCCCGACAAGTAATAGCCTACCATGAAGCCCCCACAGAAGGAGTTACCACCTCCAGTGACATCAACAACTTTCAGCGGATCCTGGTGATAAGCAGGCAAGTATTGGCTCACAGACTTCGAAGCAACTACGCATCCAAGTGGCCCACACCTGAGTACACAAGTTTCAGCCCCGAGCTCAACGTAAGTCTGGGCTACTTTTTTCAATCCGTCTAATGTTGTTGGTTCAGCAACGTTCAATATTTGGCACCCTTCGTTCAAATTGGGGGAGAATACATCGAGAAGAGGAAGAAGTTTGACCAAGTCCGAATAGTTTTCATTCACACAATCAGATGGCAAAGGTTCATATATAAACTTAGCCAATGGATTGTGTTTCTTGATATCCACAACCAACAGATGGCACCTTTCGATGGAGCAGATAAGATGGAAGCATTTGGATGCCATCAACGATGGGTTCTCGGTAAGATCGTTGATCTCAATCCGTTTCTTATCGCCGATATAATCGAAATGTCTGATCTCGTTTTCATCGTAGGTGTTTCTTCCTCTCGTAGTTAACCGGCGTTCATCCGTCCTGAACAAAATACCTGTATCCCAGCTATCCAATTCTTGTTGGACACTTGGAAGGAAATCACGACCTCTATCAATGATCCCAGAGATGCGGTTGCCCAATTTGTCACCACTGATAATCCTTGCGCCAACAATTGAGTAAGGCCCGGCACCACCAATGATGTTGTATTCAGCAGGTCTGTTCCAGGACTTGGGATACTCATTATCATCGATAATAAGCATACCCAAAGAGGTAAATATCGGGTCAACTGTCATGGAAGTATCACACAATCTTTTCGCATCACTAGATTCCGCGATTGACTTATATTTAGATCCCCCACATAACTTAAAGTTTCTGCAAAATGCACGAAATTCCTTTGAGCCTTTTTAACGACAAAAGAGGGGGTGTACTTCCTCAGCCTCATCTTAGCATTGATCTACACCTGCCAAGGCCGCACAAATTTGTATAAATAGGTGATAGTTAGTAGGGAACAGAATCATCCTCAATATGGTTGAAGTTAGCTCTATTGCAGGTATTGTGGCAGGCAGAAACCCGTTAGAGTATTCTGCTTCTGCTCCATATACATTATTCTTATTCCAATCAGTGTTCATCACCTTGTTCTGCAATTTACTTCACGTACCCATCAAAAAGTTGCAACAACCAAAAGTGATATCTGAAGTAGTAACGGGTATACTTCTAGGACCCTCGGTGTTGGGAAAGATACCGAATTTCACCAGTACTTGTTTCCCCACCCAGTCTATCCCCGGATTGACATTATTCGCTAATATCGGTATCATTCTCTTTCTTTTCATCGTTGGTTTGGAAGTAGATTTGAAGTTTATCAAAAAGAACATGAAAGTCGCTTTAACGGTCGGTCTAATTAACATGGCTATTCCCTTCGGTCTTGGATGTGCCATTTCCGTGGGCATTTACAATCAGTACAGGAAAGACGACCCCGATAGTGGACCCATAGAATTCACCACTTATATGGTGTTTATTGCAGTAGCTATGTGTATAACTGCATTCCCTGTTTTGGCTAGAATCTTAACTGAATTGAACCTTATTTCCGACCGAGTCGGAACTATAGTTTTAGCAGCTGGGATCACTAATGATTTGACTGGATGGATATTGTTGGCTTTGACTGTCACCTTAGCCAATGCTGCCAACCCTGTGCGGGTAGTTTACATTCTACTTCTTACCGTAGGTTGGTTCTTATTCCTTTACTTCCCAGTGAGATATGCCTTGAGGTACTACCTCCGAAGATTCACCAACGACTTGAACTCAGGCGAACCAAACCAGTTGCTGATGGTAATTATTGTGGTAATGGTGTTTATATCATCTTTCTACACTGACATTATCGGGGTCCACCCTATCTTTGGAGCTTTTATGGTGGGGGTCATAGTCCCAAGAGACAATGGATACGTTATAAGAATCACAGAAAAATTGGAAGATGTGGTTCATATCATCTTGATACCCATTTATTTTGCCCTTGCAGGTTTGAATGTCAATTTGGGACTTTTGAATACCGGTACTGACTGGGGGTATACTATAGGAATCATCAGTTTGGCCATGATTGGAAAAATCTTTGGTGGATTCATTGCATCCAGGCTACTCGGTTTATTCTGGATTGAATCTTTGGCAGTAGGTATCCTTATGTCCTGTAAAGGTATTGTTGAAATTGTTGTGTTGAATGTTGGTTTGAACGCAGGGATAATCACTCAAAGAGTCTACTCTATGTTTATCGTCATGGCGTTGGTGACTACGTTCATGACGACTCCTTTGGCCAAATGGGTGTATCCTCTTTCATACAGAGAAAAGAGGGCTTTGATAGAAAATGCTAAAGGCGATAGCTTACCGTCTCAAGAAGGGGAAACTCTTATCACGACCAATTTTAGAGCTTTCACACTCGCTGAGTTGACAGAAGTATCGTTCCCAAAGATTTCAGTTTTGTTGAGGGATACGGAAACATTAGAGACATTGTTGTCGTTATTGCACGGATTTTTCTTCGGCTATAGCGATGGTCATGTTACGGGCCTATACCTTAAAGAGTTTGGGTCAAGAACGTCTCATTTATTAGAGGCGTCAGCTGCAGATTCTAACAAAGATGAGGAGCAGTATAAATCGAACACGGTTTTATCGCTTTTCAAAATATTCTCCGGACTCATGAACATCCCCTCTTCTACTCATACCTTGATAACCCTCCCTCGAAACCAGTTAGTAACCATCAATGATCAGGTCAGTGGGGACTCCGAGCTTCTTATCGCATGCGACAAGCTAAGAGACATGGTTGACTCCCCATTGAATGATACCACTGGGTCCGACAACGGAGTTTTATACCATCAATTGTTCAATGAAGCAAAATGCAATTTCGGGCTTTTGCTCAAACCACTCAGTGGTCAACAACCTGGTTTCAAAATAGTCGACGACTCTGCTACACTTGCCGACGAAGAAAACTCTGTCACTTTGGTCATTAATAACGATAACTCTTTAACAGCTTCGGATAAATTGGCTATTCATATGGCGTATAAATTATCGCAAAGGGCCGGCCGTCTCAACATCGTCATCAAAGAAACGTCCAATTCGACCGGCTTGAAACCAGAACTCGAGTCGATCTTCAGACCCCGTGAAAAAGTCAATTACATCACCATTGACGCTTCCCATTCGTTAGAGGATGAAATTTCTAGGACGTACTCCAAGTTGAAGCATAACTTGTTCGTGGTAGCCAACAATGTTTCCGATACAGACACGTTGTTCTCCCCCGACGTTGCCAGGTTGGCCACATTATGCTTGAATGAAGCATGTGAGCTTTTTGTACTTAAATGTCCACCAGCTAAATAATCAATCGGTAAAGTAATGATAGCATAAAATTTGTCCTGTATAGATATAGGAATAATTTTTAAATTTTCATTGTGATCGTGCCCGCTTGGCCAAGGGGTAAGGCGCTCCACTCGTAATGGAGCGATCGCCGGTTCGATTCCGGCAGTGGGCATCTTCATTTTTGCCAGTTTTATTTTTGGCCTTGGGTATTGGTACAGTACTTACAGATTCTTACATTGACTATAAACAAATTACTTACTAGCTTTTGGCGGAGGTGGAGGTACTGGCGAGCCATCAGCCTGTTTAGGTGCGCCCTGGGTGTCCAACTGTTTGGACTTTTGCAACTCTTCGTTCATGTAGTCGTTCAAGTCATTTAAAGCATCGGGACGGGCCGAGTGCTTCTTTTTTTTGGGAGCAGATTTGGGCGGTGGTGGTAAGCTGCTACCAGCCATAGGGGTAAACAGTTCACCTGAAGGAGGAGGAATAACTCCGGCTTGGTCTGCCAACTGGTCAGAGCCGGGAGAGTCAGTTTTGTACGCCACGTTTTGGTTCATTTCGAACAACAAGTCGTCAGTGAGCTTCTCGTTCTCGAACTTGCCCACCACTTCAGGGATCCGGTGGAGCAAGCCGTAGCCCACGTCGCAGCCGAGAATTCCCTTATTATGGCCACTGCCCCATGACCTGGTCAAGTTGACCGTTACCGGACGTAACACGTCGTAGTCGTGGTTGTAGACGTACAAGGTGATTGGTACGCATCCATCGGTGGTACGGTCGTAATTGTGGTTGTAGTAGCGTAACACCGTGTTGGACAATAACGACTCCCCGCCCTGCGCTAAAAGGCCCTTACCGTACGGGTCATCAGCGAAGGCCGAGTCACACCCAATGATGTAGTCAGAGTATGGCACTAGCTGGGCCTGGAACGCAGGAGATCCCTGGTGGGTGTTAAGAATCCGCCAGACGTAAGTGGCAGTGTTGAGGTGCTGGGACTGAACCGTAAGCCCAAGCGTCTCAAACAGACTGGGCAAGATCGAACCATCTTCGCCACTGCCCTCTTGCAACGGCAACACCACCTGCCTGATCACACCCCCCTTGGCGTTCCATACGTCGAGAACCAATTCTTTCGACCGCTGGCTGATGGTGCCAATTTCCTGCTGAATCAACTCAAAGTTCACCATGCCCACCTGTTCCTGGGTGGTGTGGCCGCCGTAATTGATGGTCCCGTCCTCATTGATGCTGTAGGAGTAACTGGAGAGGGCCGGGTGGGCCATAGGCAATTCGTGGTGGTTGATGCGGATGATGTAGTCGAACCACGATTCCAACCCGGCCTTGTTTGCAATTGAGTGAGGCTTGATCTGAAGCACCCGCAAGCCGTAGCCTTTGTTGTTGATTTGGAGCGCCTGTTTGAAGTACGAGTCGTCGCCCGACTCTGGCGTGTGTTCAAACCTGTCTACGAGTTTTCTGGCAAAGGAGAACATGGAGGTGGGTTTGGTTGGGGAAGTCGCAGTTTTGGGTCCGGTTTTAGGTTGAGGTCGCAAGTCGTGCTTTTGGATCGTGTTTAGGTCGAAGCTACTCTGAACAGTTAAACTAATCATTTATTACTAATATACAAACATAAGACATAACTAAAGGTGACCTAGGAAGCGTTGAGAATACCACCAGAGAAAGCCAAACTCCAGGTTCTACTTTGACCGTTGTCTAAAGTGACACTGAAATCGCTGGCTGCGAAATAATTGTAAGAGCTTTCGGGGTCGAATAAAGCTTGATTTAACCGGAGAATAGCGGCCCAGCTACCATCGAGACTGCCGATAAATGAGCTGATAATTTCATCCCATTCTTCTTTGACGTAGTCTTCACCTCTGATTAAGGCAGCAGCTGCCGTCATTGGGATCATGTGAATACCGTGTACATACTCTGGGTATTCCTCTGCAGATCCGAAATAGGTGGTGTAGGCAATCTTGTTATCGAATAAGATACCTGACACTTTGTTTGGAATCATTTCTTCTGGAACAACGTCGTTGTCGTCTTTAAAGTAGAAGTAATCATTCATGGCTCTGTTCATCACTGCCAACATTAAATCACCTCTACCTTCCATTGAAGAGTCTTCGATAACTCTACCCCACAATTTCATACCGTAAGAGAAGTGGTAGTCTTCGGAACTGGATTCTTCGTTACGACCATCTCCACTGACGAATAAACCACCGGCCCATGAGTGACCTGCAAACCAATCAAACATTCTGGACACTGGGAAGTATTCATCGTCTTCAGATGGATTGGCAACATCTCTGATTAAAGTGTTGACCCAGTCTTTGTTGTCTTCAGCCCAGGTACCGTTGAATTGTTTGTCGATGTACCCAACGACAGCGGCAGCGTGAACGTAGTAACCGTAATGGAAGTGGTGGTCATTGTAGTAAGCAGAACCAAAATCGGCTCCAGTATCACCATCTTGAGCGGAAGTTGAAGTGACACCACCAAACTTGGTATCGTACATCAATGGGAAGTATTGCTCATTATCAAAGAAAACTTGGAAAGCTTCTTTCATATCTTTCAAAACATCTTCGGTGAAGTCTTTGTCACCAATAACATCGTGGACAATCAACATAATGTTGGCATATTTATCGAGAACTTTACCGGAGAAATAGGTGGAGTCCATTCCGGAAACAGTCAGTTTAATATCGGCATCTAATTCTTCTTGGGCAGCTTTGGCCAATAACTTGATCTGGGTGGAGTTGTAGCTTAAAGAATCTTTCATAATAGGAGCCCATGGTAAGAATTGAACGTTGGATTCAAGTGTTTCAATCAATGTAATTTCGTTGGTTAAAAGACCAACCATGTTACCTTTGGTAGTGGAAGCCAATTTAATTGGAGTCTTTTGAGAGGCAGTGTCACTAGACAATGAGTCGACGTGATGTGGTAAGGCAAAAACCATGGTGTTGTTGCTGTTTGAAGAACCTCTAGTTTGATATTCGAAAGAATACAGAGCAGAAGTACCGGAAGAAGAACCGGAAACAGCAGCAGAAACTGGGTACATACCAGCAGCTTCATCATAGTAGCCGTCGTATTTGGAGCTACTAGGAGCCACGGCTAATTGAATGATCAATCCGTCAATTGCTTTAGAGCCGTAAACGTGGAAAGAATCGTCAACCTTCAAGTCGAAGTCTTTTCCTTCTGGAACAGTGACATAAGCAAGGTATTGGACCCCATCGAATAAGGTGATACGGTATTTCAAAGTGTTGCCTAATCCTGAAGAGGATTCTTCCTCGACGTTTTGTACTCCGATTAAAGTATTAAGTTCAAGTTGCATGTCACCATGGTAGATGGCAGTTACAAAACCCATACCTTGGACAATTGGAATTTCAATATAGTCAGAGCCAACATTTCTAGTGGTTGATAAAGTAACGGCAACAGACATTGATTTCATGTCATTGACACCCATGTAGGTAGAACCATTCGTCAAAGATTTACCGGAGATAATCAAGTCAGCAACATTGGTTGGGTTGAAGAAGTAAGAGTCCCCATCATTGTTGTCGTTCTTTGGTCCGAAAACTCTATCACTCGTGTTGGTATGTTGAACTCCAATACCGTAGTAGTCTTGGTTCTTGAAGTATAAACCATATGGATAAGACCAGATCATACTAGTTTGGTCATCTAAGAACAAATTGGCGTAAAACTTGTTGGTTTGATATGGGACCCCATCGTTATCTACACCATCTGGAATTTCTAATGGTAACTCTTTCCTTTCGAACAAAGATAATGGTCTGTCATTGGAGATAGCTTCGAACAAATCAGCACCTTCAGAAACTGGCAATTTTGCAAGACTGAAAGCACTTGCTTGGGCCAGGGCGGAAGAAGAAGATGATGAAGCGGAAGAAGCAGATGAAGCAGATGAAGCAGACGAAGCGGAAGCAGCAGATGAAGCGGCGGAGACAACAGAAGAAGATCCAGCAGTAGTGGAGGCTTCAGCAGAGCTTACGGCAGAGCTTGAAAAAAGGTCTGATGAAGCAGCAGAACTGGCGATGGATCCAGATGAAACATAGGAAGATCCTGAAGACAATTCGGCTGAATTGTTGGAATACATTCTTGCGAGAGTGGTAGCTGGTAAGGAACTGGATAAAGTACTACTCACTCTCAAGTCGATAACATTAGCTGAGGTTTCGTTTACAGCCTTAGATCCATCTGGTCTTACAAAGTAGGTGTCTTCGGCATCGGTAGTGTAGGAATCTGAAACTGATTCAGTGGAAGTAATTGGTTCTGAACTGAAGTAGCCAGAGTAAGCATCTGAGAGGGTAACACCATCAGATAAATCTTCGGTAGCGACTGAAATCTTTCTGGTTCTAGTTTTGGTAACAACAGAAGCAGTAGAGACAGGATTTCTGGTTTTAGTGACAGTTTCGTAAGAAGTCGAACCTTGGTAAATAGTTTTTGGGACTTCTGTGGCAGTGAAAATAGTCTTGGTGGTAGTTTGTGCAGTTCTAGTCAATTCTAAGTAAGCGTTTGAAATCTCTGTGTCGGTTTCGTATTGATAAATAGTTGATTTATCTTCAGAAGTTTTAGAAGGCTTGTTTGAACCACGAACACCGGTGGTTGTGTAAGCAACAGGAGCAGTCGAAGTGTAGACTTGATCACCACTTTTGACAAGGTAGGCCATGTTGGTGGAAGTGACATA
This sequence comes from Yamadazyma conglobata, assembly GCA_030572275.1. Classification (NCBI taxonomy): domain Eukaryota; kingdom Fungi; phylum Ascomycota; class Pichiomycetes; order Serinales; family Debaryomycetaceae; genus Yamadazyma; species Yamadazyma conglobata. The sequence continues at coordinate 722,162 of JAJLZN010000002.1, forward strand.
AGTTTCAAACTCTGATGCAGAAGTGGTTGGAGCGAAGCCATTAGCAGCAGAGACGTAATTGGTATTAGATCCAGTTTGAACTTCAGGATCTACTTGAATTTGTTCGGCATTTACAAAAACGACCTTGACGCCGCTTTCTTGGTTAGCTGGATTTTCAACTAAGGCAGTTTCAATGGAATCCATGAAACATTTTGGAGTGATATAGTTAGTTTCTGTGACAGTAACATCCTCTTCAGATTTAACGAAGGGAGTTAAAAGTAATAACAAAGGAAGGAATAAGTTTGATTTTATTAGCATTGTATCTTACTGCAATATTAACGAAAGTTGTGGAATCTGGAAAGAAAGACAAAAGTTGGAAAGCTTTTAATGAATGTGGTTGCTAATATGGCAGAAGTGCTTAATTAAATTCTAGAGGCAGAGGATTTACACTTATTTAAATATCAACATTTTTGATTTGCAATCGCCAGCATCATCACTGATCAGGCTAAAACTACTAAATAATTATTCGTTAATGCAGTGCCTCGATGAGTGGTTAGCCAACCTCTAGCGGTCCCATGCTGGTAAAAAATTTCGCAGCTATTGTTAGTAACCAGCCATCGAGCAAAAAAAATTAAATGTTGCAGAAATGATCTACAGGATTTGCAAGATGATTTCCCGGATAGGAAGTTTGCCAGTACCGAATCTTATAATTGAGCTCATAATAGCACAATTGGACGAGTCTACCATATTTCAACAAAGGGACTTTTGTTGGTTGGACCAAAGATGGAATATTACATCATTGATCGAAAAAGCCCCTGGAAATTGTTTCTTTAACACACAACTCTCTTCGAATAGCGCTATGTCGAGTTGCATCTATTGATCCCAGATCAAGTGTTATTTTTTCAGGCAGAAAAGCCGATACGACAGTGATGAGATATTTTTTAGACAAACAGATAATTATGCACCCGCCTTGTCGGAATGTCGCATACTCTCCCACTTCTCTTAATCGAAGTTTCTCCTTCTCTTATGATTCATCGAGGTAGATCACTGCTCTACTCTGGACAATAGGCATGTTGACTACCACACAATTGCTCGCACGAATATTCTTGCGGTCTAGTCAGGTCAAGCGCTAGATTGAGACCTCTCCACATTGAGAGAACGTTCGAAGATCAGGGGATACTAATTGTTTGGCTCTTCAGATCCATGAGATCTAACCGAAATCATCTACGTTAGAGATCAAGAGATACACAAGATCATTTCTTTGGGACGTCCTGTCAGTATTCTTCGCTCCCAAAGAAGCTGCAAAATTCGAGATAGCTGGATCAGAGAATGTTACCTATTGAGGCAACCACTGTAAGCTTACGTAGATTTAACTCTTACAAATTCAACGAGGACATTACAATAAGGTGGTCGATTTTCTTGTTTCCAATGATATATTGAATCAATCTCCAGAGATATTCTGCATGGGGCAAGCACCATGTATACAAATTAGGCAAAAAGAGAATTTGATGTGTCGGTGAAAATGTACAAGGGTCTTCAAGCTAACTTCTGTACATAGGGTAATAAATTAAAGCCATCGTGATCTAAAGCAAGGCGTTGGCGTCGAATCGGGATGCGACATTCAGCTTATACTGGACAACTGCTGGCGAGCCGCGTGCGGTATTCAAATGATTTGGCCCAATCTGGTTTGATCTTCACCGGACTTCTACTTCTAGTAAAGTAGATTTTGAAGAATTATGAAGAATGCTAAAGTCGTCGTAATCGGGGCTGGTGTCAGTGGATTAACTACTGCGGTGGAATTGAAGCAAAAGCATCCATTGATAGATGTAACTATTGTATCGAAGAATCTCCCCGGAGACAGAGACACTACTTACATTTCCCAATATGCGGGAGCAAACTGGCATTCCTTTGCCTCACCTGAGGACAAAGACTTACAGGAGAGTGATAAGGAGGGGTACTTGAGGTTAATGAAGTTGGCTCGAGAGGAACCCGCATGTGGGATCCACACGGTCACTAGTCATAACTACATTAGTGACTACACTTGGAGGGAGTTGGGCAACAAGCCAGAACACCTCTGGTTTCAGGATTTGGTTGAAGACTTTGAGGTAATACCAGAATCCCAACTCCCCAAAGGCACTTCTTACGGGTACAAGTTCACAGGTGTAGTTATCAGCACGCCAATATACCTCAATTATTTGATCTTGAAGGCACTTAGCTTGGGTATTTCTGTCAAGCGTGTCAGTGCCCTCAAAGATGTTCGCCAAGCTTTGAGTATGCACTCTTCAGGCAGACAAGCCGATATAGTAGTCAATTGTTCCGGGTTCTTGGTCGATCAATTGCAGGGCTTCAAAGAATCGAAAAGACTCTACGGTGTCCTCGGGCAAGTGGTGCATGTCAGGAATAACACAGCATCGGACATTGTCGTCAGCAGTTTAAGCGAAGAGGAATCAGATGAAATGTTGTATATCATGCCTCGGAAAGAAGGTGGGTGTATAATTGGTGGTTGTTTCAAAGAGAACTTTGATAAGGTAGAAGAAGACCCTGAATTGACCGAAAGGATTTTAAAAAGAGCTTTGAGGTTTGCACCCCAGCTTATTGATACTTCTTACAAACACAATCCCGATTTTATTGATATTGTCCAAGTAGGAGTTGGGCGGCGACCATTCCGGGATGGTGGAGTGAGAATTGAGCAAGACCCTGACCACAAGTGGTTGGTACATAATTATGGAGCCGGGGCCGGTGGCTACCAAGGAAGCTACGGATTTAGTAACAGGACCATCAGGGTCATAGAGAATATCACTGGTGAAATCCTCAACAACCCTGCTAGTACCAAGTCGAAGCTATAGATTAGCACAGTTTATATTGACATTATTATACAGTATCTATAATTCAATTCAATTGAACCGTGATACCACGGCTTTAAGACCCTCTGGGTTCAATTACATATTTGACGAACCAAAACATTAAAGATGTGTTTACCGGCTCTTTTAGCGTATTTCTTTTGATGACTCTTGTCGGTTTTATCAGCGATAAATTCAGAGGCCTTATTCTGCTTGGCTGATAACGGGGTGGGGTCATCCTTGTATTTATGGGTTTTGACATTAATGTCTTTGTATCCGTGTTGCGGTTCGAAGAACTTATCGTCACTTGGTGTCTCTGGTATACTCATGGTTTGGTTGCAATGGTTATCAATTGAATAGTAAGAGTGACTAAAACTGAAATAGCAATAAGGAAGCCTCGTGCAGCGTGCGTATAGCCTGCATATGACAGATATCGAGCTTCGTCAAGCAGATAAAGGATTTTGAGGTCCCATACGAACTGTTAGAGCCCCTCCGAGACTTGGGAACATCCGTTACCGCTGACCTCAATAGCTGCCTCATGGTCCGGTGACCATTAGCCATATATTTCAATGGTTGCAACTGCAATATCTTATTTAGGCAAGGACAATCATTGGTTTTTCCACACCAGCGTAAAATGCGACGTGAAAAACTCATGGTGAAAATTTTACCCAGTCAAGATCGATAGAGTAGGATGAGAGCTTCCAGCGTATTGAACTTCCAAGCATCCGCTTCTGCCAACTTGAGAAGACCATGGCAAACATTTAAAGACGGTCAAATATGGTACGGGGTCATAAAGAGTGGTTCCAAGAGACATGCGTTGACAACCAAACAAGGGAACAAAAACTTCTATAAAGGGACCCGGTCCTCAGGTGTTGGTAAATTGAATAATGCTGGTAACTATATAGTGAACTGGTCTAAGGTCAGAACATACGTGGTGCCAGCCGACCTTCACTCCAGCAACTTGAAACCATTAGTTTCCCCAAACACCCCTCAAATCGAACAAAGGTACGTAGGCTACAGTGATGGTCCAAAAGATGGAGAGTTAGCCTGGAAGAACGTCGTTGACTTTGTTGAGTACGGTGAAAATTATGACAATCAAGACATCGAACAGAGCGGATTCCAAGAGGAATACATTAACCCCAAGGTGGTACAAAGTCACGAAGAATTACCAGAAGAAATCAAACAGTAAGGTGACGATGCCCAGATTGTAGAGGTGTTTAATGATGATGTTAATAGAGTATAATTTTGTACATAGTTAATTATAAGAGTGAATTCCGGTCGGAATAAAGTTGATAATTTAAAATTCGAGGGTGATGCGTATAAACTGAAAACTTAAGTTAGACCTCTCTTAATGTCGAGCCAATCATTACCCCCTGACATCCGGATGGACGAAAGAGAAGATACCCCCACAACCACGCCTCCAGCACCAGATGTCACATCCAACCCAGACCCAGTAGAGGAAATGGAAGTAGACGCGGATGATGAAGAACAAGTATCCATATCATTACCAATCTCCAAGATTAAGAGAATCTTCAAAATGGATCCCGATTATTTGGGAGCATCTCAATCGGCAGTATTTGCAACCGGTGCTGCAACTGAGCTCTTCGTCCAGTATATCACCGAACAGGCATTGCTTGTGGCCAAAATGGAAAAGAGAAAGAAGATCTTATACAAAGATTTCAGCACGGTAGTTAGTACCCAAGATCAATTGAATTTCCTTAGCGATACCATTCCCAAAACCGTCCCATTACGAGAAGTTTTAAAAGAATCAGCCAAAGACGTTGTCCCAGAAGATGCAGATATTGACGAAACCACCGCCTCAGAAGTTCCAGAGACTCGTAAAATCGATATAACGTCCATGCTCCCGGTGCTGGCCCACCCAGAAAAGGCTCCCGAACCACCTATAAAGAAGGCCACCATCAATAACTTGGTTTCCAATGACCTGCCCAGTAGTGATGACGATGCTATTGTTGTAGATTGAACTATATAATACATAATGAATACACCTAAACCGACTCTTTCAACTGACCGAGCACCCAGGCTATGTTTCTGGCCTGTTGGCCATATGCAACGTCCTTAGCCCCGAGCCTACTCACAAGTGACACTATCCGTAATGCAAGGTTATCCGGGATCACCCTCTCGTAATTGTTTAACCCGGCCACAAGATAATGACAGAGAGCATCCACCAATTTGTGGCTGACTCCCTTTCTAAAAGAGCTCACCTTGGTCAACTCGGTCGATTGACGGGTGGTCTGGAATCTACCCAACACTAAGTACGCCAGCTCGATGAACCTTTTGCTGAAAAAAGTGTCCTGTTTCTGGTTATCGGTGTCGATAATAACTTTGAGGAACACAAGAGCCTTGACGGCCACCTCGTTGGAGAAACCGTTTCCCACGGGGAACAATGCAAGAATATCGGACCAGCTCTCAGCCACGAGTGGGAGAACGAGAGGATAGTTCGTACTGAGCAACGGGTAGATCTCGTGCAATGTTCCAAGCAACTGCACCTTCAATGTCTCTGATGGGTGTGACAAGAGCCGGAGCCCATAGATAAACACTTGCTGTACAATCATGTATATATGCTTGGGAATGACGCAGACCCATTTCTCTTCCTCGGACGCTTCTTCTTGTGGCAGAGCATCATCCTCGTCGTCAGAATCGGCTTCAAGCTCTGCAAACGGGGCATCCTTTTTCCGGTGAAAGTACTCCTTATTGGGGTCGTAGCCCTGGAACGGGTCCACGAGCTTTCCGGACTCATCCACCAAGTCTCTGACCTGGTTCCACGACGACATGCCCCAGGGCTTGTACAAGAAGCTAGGCTGATCTAAAAGCTTCGACTCGGGGTCCAAATACTTCTCCCTTAATTGCCGGACCAACTCGTCGAACAAGACGAAGAATCCGCTCACTAACACCGAGTACCCATGGTAGGAGTCAATGAGAATGAATATCTGGGAGATTAAGTCGGAAAGTTGGTTGCTGAAGAGTAAGTCTAGACCTGAAACCTTGAGAATCACCAACAAGATTCCCGGCACCGAGGGATTCATGGCTCCTGGCACCGACAACTTGAGGCTCAACGAGTCGATGAGGTAGTCCAGGTTGTCGACGATCAACTCCGAAAGCGACCCCCCGTAGTAGTTTTGGGCTATCAAAGAAACTGTGTTACGTGCATGCGATTGGATATGAGGGTTGGAGTTAAACGTTAATGCCTCAAAGATCGGGAACAAGTACTCGATCAACACCACCTCCTTGTACTCATCCTTGGGCAAGAGTCGAGAGAGCATTCCTATGGAGTCAAGAGCAATGGAGTACGACTTGTTGATGGCCTGTGTCTTGCGCTTCTCCGGTGAGTTGGTTCCCGTTACACTGTCCAAGCTGGGAGAGATGTTCAGAATCAATTCTTGTGACTGGTTGACCAACAAGTAGGTCATCTCCTCGAGGTCGACATCCTCACTGACCTCCTCGCCAAAGTCCAAAAACTCGTTCATGTCCACCTGCTTCTCCTGCTTGGTCTTTGTAAAGTAGTGGTTGGCGACCCATAGACCAAACCCCCGGTCTAGGTCTGGGTCCAGGCCACTCTCGTGTGAAAATAGAGCCTCGAGGGTGGCTAGGGTGTCGCTAGCATCGTGCAATTCCCCAGCAAAACGTAGAAACTCTTCTATTTGCACCTCTACGCTCTTGGTGTACGTCTCTTCGAAGTACCGGGGAACCTCTCCCTGGTATTCGCTGAGTGACCACGACTTGGATAGGTGGAGCAAGTCAAGCGAGAACTCTGCTCGTGATGGGGCCTGTGAGGTGTTGAGTTTAGTGATGCTACTTGCGTCAATGTACGGAGGAAGCTCAATGGAGTCGAGCTTGTTCTCCAGCTCAAACTCAGACGTACCTCCCTGGTACGCCTTCAAGAATTCGTTCTTGCTTCCTTCATTCAGACTCACCGGTCCTACGCAAGTATCTATCAACGACGACTTGAACAGCACCAACGCCCGTTGCACTAGGCCAGAGCAGTCGCCGTTTAACTTCTTCACCATGACCAAGTGGAACTGGAGGGCCACAATGAACCGAAGGATCCTGTCCTCCGAAGCAGACCCCATGACCACCCCCAATTTGTTATCGATCAAGTCTTCTGTTTGGGCCATCAACACTTTGAGCGGAAGCTCCAGGCGGTGCTCCACGATGGGAAAGTAGACGTCGTTGGCCGTGGTGTCCATAACCTCTTTCTTCTTCACGTAGCTCAACGCCCCGTTGTCTGGGTAGCACATGTCGTAGCAGAGAAGACTGAGAATGTCGATATAAAGGGGGAACATCTGATTGAATAAAGACCAGAAACAGAACTGCAAGAGGTCCAGGTTGAATATGGTGATGGCCTCGACTACCTGGGTCTTTCTGATTCTTGTGTTGGCAGCATTGAAGAAGACGCTCTTGAAAAACGTGTTCAACGACATCTTCAACTTGTTAGAGGTGGCCTTCAACCACAGCTCGTCGAGATCGTAGCTGTTGTCAAGGCTGACGTGGGCCGTAGGGGCAGTGGTACCGTCAGAGTGCTTACTAGTCTCCCAAATCAGGTTGAAGTCGTTCAATCCCACTCGGTGGTCGGTGAGCTTTACGTTAAGCGTCTCGTCATTGAATACTTTCACCACCAACACCCTCATCAAGTCGATTAACGACGTGAGCTGACTGAAGTGAAGCGTCTTGGACGCCACGCCAAAGTTTACAAGCGCCGATATCGTACCGGGGAAGATTCGGGCCAATTGGTCGGCCGTGATGGCACTAGCCAAATTCTTGATCGTACCCAACACCATCTCAATCAATTCCCAGTGCTTGGTGTTGGACAACGACGTGAGGGTCGAGAGTACCACCGAGAAGGCGTCACCAAGCATGGAAAGCCGCTTGATATCTCCGGACCCAAAGTACGACGGGGCCACGCTTCGGCTAATGGCCGATAGCACTCTGATGGACGAGCGATTGAGCTCTAATGAGCTGGTGGTAGCACCCCCCTCGCCCTTGATGAGGTAGAGCATCACCGGGAGCAATTGGTCGACCATGGCCTCATCAAACACCCCGTTGGGCACCCAGCAGTAATCGATCAAGAACGCAACGATGTCCAAGATGCTGCCCCGGACACCCTCGTTCAATTGGTTTTGTTTCAATAGCGACGATATGGGGAAGAACACGTAATCGGCCAAGGACCCGGTCAAGTAGTACCACAGACCATCGGCGGTATGGGTCTGGTGATGAGCGTATAAGCAATCAGCCAACTGACGGACATTAGTGACAAGCTCATGGGCATCGGCATTAAAATGCTCGGCCAAAGCGGCGGAGGAGATCTCAATACATATAGGCTTGATCTGTCGGAATAACGAAGTCGTTAAGTTACGGGACAATTCGGTGACGGGTGGTACACCTAGTTGACCTTTAGACATGGTAATACAGTTAATAGTTAGCAGCGGTCCGTGGTTTACTACTCCGGTGCGTAAACGGTGGCACCCAGATCGCCTAGAGTTTTTCACTTCTCGCCCGACTGAAAAATTTTTCTTTAACCAACACATCAAGAAGTACGTCAGGATAAGTCTGAGTGATGGGTGAAGGGTAGAGCCTTTGGCCTGCTACCTGTCGCCGTCGAGTTTCTTCAATCAAAGATGGTCCTAGAATCTGGAGCCTTGAAGTAGTTTGTCATCAGTCTAACAGTCTACGCTGTTATACTGAGAATGAGCCACTTGGCCCAAGGTGCCAGGGTTTCAACAACACCGGTTACCTCGAGGTTCCAGATACCTTTGGCCAACTTCAAACTGGTTTGAATGGACTCATGACTCCATAATGTTATGGATACTCATGAGACTTTAATTTGATTTGAAGAAAGTCTTACTAACCAATTTTTAGTGACCAGAACTTCTGTATTAGCTGACGCTTTAAACGCCATTAACAACGCCGAAAAAACCGGTAAAAGACAAGTTTTAATCAGACCTTCCTCCAAGGTCATCATCAAGTTTTTAACTGTCATGCAAAGACACGGTATGTATAAATAATCTATGGACATTATTTGATTTAAACTTTTTTCCCCGAATTGATAACTGGATGGTTTGATCGGTGTTCAGTCCCTTTCTGTCTTTTAAGTATTCGGAAGATTAATGTCGAGAAATGCTTCTTACACGATGCTATAAGCTGTTACTTTTGATGTCGTTTACTTTTCTCCAACATCTTAAATCAATTATGTCTTGATTAATTACATATAAGATTACTAACATTATTAGGTTACATTGGTGAATTTGAATACATTGATGATCACAGATCCGGTAAAATCGTCGTTCAATTAAACGGTAGATTAAATAAATGTGGTGTTATCTCTCCAAGATTTAACGTTAAATTCGGTGATATTGAAAGATGGACCGATAACTTATTACCAGCCAGACAATTTGGTTACGTTATCTTGACCACTTCTGCTGGTATCATGGACCATGAAGAAGCCAGAAGAAAGCATGTTGCTGGTAAGATCTTGGGTTTCGTCTATTAGGTACGTAGTTTGTATATTAATAAAAGTTTTGTATATTTATCTTCCCCAGTAAAAGAATCTCACTTTTCAAAATTTTTCACCATGCAATCCAAACTCAAATTCGTGGCTACCACCCTATCGTGGACATTACGAGCCGGTTGCGTGGCTCATTTGATCCACGAGTACGTCTATGAGTTCACGGAAACCAGAGGTGAATCCATGTTGCCCACGCTTCAGGCTCAAAGAGATTACGTTCATGCCTTAAAGTCGTATCGTTATGGTCGCAATTTAGACATGGGTGATTGTATAGTGGCTACCAAACCCAGCGACCCAACGCACCGGGTATGTAAGAGAATCACTGGTATGCCGGGCGACATCGTGTTGGTGGACCCGTCGTCTTCGTCTGACTTGACCAACACTCCAATTGAAAAAGTTCAACATGATGGCTTCAATAAGTACATTAAGGTGCCTCAGGGCCATGTGTGGGTCACGGGGGACAACTTATGTCATTCGCTTGATTCCAGGTCGTATTCAGCGTTGCCCATGGCGCTTATCAAGGGTAAGATCGTGGCGGCTAATTCGTTAGATAAGGGAATCATTGATGAACAGGGCCGGTTTAATATCTGGGGGTTCAGATGGATTAAAAACGAGTTCGATTCGTAGATGTATAATGATGAGAAGTTATTATGAATGTATGAGAGCAATGTATGAGTACAGTTAATGAACGTGTAGAGTAGCGGTTATTGATGAGTGTAGAGTAACAGTTATTTATTCATAAGCTAGCTCAAGCTTTACCTATACTACGCAAGTACGCCAAGTGTCTGAAAGCCCTTGACCCGTAAAACACCGTTGGTACTGCAATGATAAAACTATGGAAAAGAGTAGTGAAGATTGAAGTGCCCAAGTAGTATCTGACAAACACGATTTCGTACCCAATCAACCCCAACAAGAACGTGATGTTGGAAGCAAGTTGTGATGGTGGAGTGTTATTAACCAATCCGTATAAGTCGCCGCCAATTTGGAAAGTCCACACGCCCAACAAGCCTAAGAACACAATGATATCGGCCCCAATGAACACAATTGGCACGAATGGGTTGACGGTCTTAGGATCGGATTTGAATTGATGATGAATTTCTGGTTTGACCCCAATTCTTTCTGATGGCTTGTATGGAACCAATGCCTTAAATTCTTCAGATGGCACCAATTCACCCAATGATTGGATTAAGTTGGCGCTATCTCCAGCGGAAGCAACAATCAATTTGATGAAAATTCTGTCCAAATTTCTGATGCTAACGGGGATTTTACTGGCACTGAGGGACAATTTGACGGCTTTTTTGTTCAAGTTGAATTTGGGGAACAAGGTGAAGTCAAGACCCTTGCCATTGCCCAAAGTGAATAACACTTGATGAGGTTGGGTGGTGACGTCGTTGAGGTAAACTTCAAAGTCGATTTTATCTTTGGTGGATTCGAGAGACAATTGCTTGATTTCCTGGGTGGTGATTTCGCCAAAGTGAATCACGTCGTCATTGACTTTGACGGTAGCGGAGTTGATGGATACAGCAATGGCTGTGGTTATCCACAACAAGACGTATAGTAATTGGTTGACGATCATCGTTGGTGAAAAATTGTTGAGTTGACGTGTCGGAAAAAGTGAGGGCTGCAAGTGAGCATGGCGGTGGGCTGGTGGTACGGGTCGTTGTGTGGTACTGTCTGGTCATTGAGTGACACTGTCTGGGGACTGTCTAGTCATAGTGTACTGTGATGGTCACTGTGAACTGTTTGGTGGTCACTGTGTTCATTGTGTGGTGCTGGGTGCTGGGGCCGCTTATATACTGTAAATACTTATATAGTAGTCTGCGTTTCATCAGAGTAGGTGTTGCCGCTCAAGTCAATGGCTTCAGCAGAGAGAATATTGGCTCTGGTCTCACTGATAGACATGGACCCCGTATCCCCGACTACTTGGTACCCTTGTTCGGGCCCTATTAGTTGAGTTGGGGCGTTTTTGTTCCGAGGTTTAAACGATAAGAACCGAACGGTTATGCTTACAATAGTTAAAAACACTCTAATCGCTGACATGACGAGATCTGGTGCCTTTTCAAGGGGGTACCAAAAGAAAAAGGGCAAGACTTGGAACGCAATTAGGATGGCCACCACGGGGAGAAACAACGGGGCGGTAAATACGAAAAGCACAACTACACTGTTAGTATATATCTAGTGACGAGCTGCTAAAGCCACGTACCTAAAGCCGCAAGTACTGGTGGGACCAAGAGATAGCTCCACGCAAACGGAGGCCAGATAAATGATTCCATGGGGTACAGAGGTAAGAAGAGGTATTTGTGGCAGTAAAAAGCGGAAGGAGAAAGGGTTTAGCCACAAAGAGAAAGTTGGTTCTGGCAGTCTGTGATCATCAATGTCGGTTATCTTCAAGCCCATGCTTCACAAGCACCTTCGTTATAACCCCAGATCGGTTGCCTCCCTCACCGCAGCCGGCGACTTCTGCCTGTCAATTTTTCTCTCGCAACTCTTCACTTAACTAGCCATGCAATTTTTAACCTCCAGAAGCTTGATCTACATCAGGGTGATTCTTCTCTTAACCGCTGCATTTTGGGTCGCCACCGACTCCAAGACCTTGATCCATTCCAACTTCGTGTTGTTGTTGGGCGAAGCCATGAGGTTGCCCATCATTCCAGTAGATGAAAAATCTCCATATAATGGGATCATTGCAATCTTGTTGGCCTTGACTGCCATTGGTGACTTGATCCCTTGCTTAGCCGACAATATCCAATACTTCGAGTCAATTGTCCCTACCAGATTGTTTGGTTTCTTTATTTTGGCCCTGTACACCTATCTTATTGAAGACCGGATGTTTAGCAACAATGTCACTTTTGTATACTCGTTTATGGAGATTTGGATCAACTTGTTGGTTTACAACAACTTGAGAGACGAAAAGTATCAAAGATTGAAGAAGTACATCAACGAAAATGCCGAAGAATTACAAAGAGCCGACGCCGAAGAGGTTAGAGTGATTGAAGATTAGTGGAAAGTGCATAAAGCATTACTTGTAGTCAAATATATATATGCCTGTATTAATATAAACCTATTCCGATATAAACTTCTCTATAGACCATTCAATGCTTTGACCGATGTCGGTGAAATCATTAAACGTCAATTTCAACACATTGGTCCCCTTCTCATTAGCATCCAAGTTCTCAACCTTCTCATACCGTACCACCTTCAAATGAAGTATCAAATTGACGAAAATTTCACTGGTCACTTCAATGTCAATCTTGAGGTACTTGTGGTTCTGCTGATTCTCCAACTTGAGGGTGAACTTGCTGAATGGTTGCTCAATTGACTTGACGAACGGCGAGTCTATGGCATCCAAACGCTTGATATTCTGGTACGGAATCACGTCCATGTCCACCGCCACTTTGGCCTTGTACTTCTCCAGGATCTCCCGGACAATGGCGGACATCTTTTTAATTTGAGCCTCATGCTTTATATGGCCTATCAACGGCCTCAAGATCAATGGGTGTGAGTTGTTCTGCTTGAATTTGGTAAACTTGGTGGGCACCTTTTGCTTCAAGCTCAAATTGTACTTGTAGTATCCACAAAGCATGATCTTGAGGTAGTTCAATATCAATTGGCACCTCTGAGTCTCCTTGCCCGATTTGACGGTCTCGGGGTACTCCTCAGGCGCATCTTCATCGTGGACTATCGCCTCAATCTCCATGATCTCATTGTTGATCTCCAAGATGATCTTGTCGCTGATGATCTGTACGTTGTAGTTGAGCAAGGTCCGAGCCTCTCTGGTCAACTGGTAAAAAAGGTCTTCTTCAAATATAAAAAATCTTGCCTTCTCTATGTCATTGATAAGTTTATCACCGGAGTCGTTGATATCGAAACTGAACTTAGACTGGTCCGTCAACATGTACTCGTTATCGACCTTACTCAAGATCTTGACCCGCACGTATTTAAACGTTTTATTGATAAGCTTATTGTCTGATTGCAACAACGGGTTGAATGAAACTTCCCCGGTTTTAGCATCTCTACGGAGAATCGCTATACCCTTGTCATGGTAGCACGAACCCGAGTCCCCGAACCCGTACTTCACCCCAATGGCTTTTGAGTTATCCTGTGGGTCTCTCATCTTGATCAAAATCTCGTTGTTGCTCAACGCCTTATTGATCATGTTCCAATACACCTTCTCCTTCCTCACCTGCAATGACAACTCATCCCGCTTATTCTTGAACATGTTCTTGATCTTCTCCAACGACTCGTACTTCCACCCTTGACCTATCTTGCTGACCTTATGATCGTCTCGAACGGCCGTTTCCTCTTGGTGTAATCGGTCGATATTGAAAGACCCTAACGGCACCGTTTTGGCCAAATGGGGAGAGATGGTCGATTTGGCAAGGTTGGGCTTGCTACTACTGATGAGCAATGACACCAAGTCCAATGCAAGTCCGGTTTCATTCAAAGCTTTACCCACATTGGTGGTCAACTCCATCTTGAGCCGTTGAATCTTCTCTTCTTCACTGGTCCCATCCTGTGCACCATCAGCCAGCTCAATTCCGGCCAACTCTGGAAGCTCCTCCGAACCAATCTCCACCTCTGCTGCCTCCATTTCTCCCTTAAGCTCTTTCTGTATATTCTCCTCAGTGAGGTCGAGGAACCCTCTCTCGGTGAAAATTCGACGGATTAAATCTGCCATCGGGAGCTCATCTCTGGTTTAAGTTAGTAGCTGACGCGTCGTATCGGGTTACAATGTAACATACTCGTTTATGAGGAATGGATCTTTGGATCCATTGAATAGCTCATCTTCTATTTGCAATCGTATATGGGGGTCTTGTGACATTGTATGAGTGAAAAATTTAGAGTCGCTTTCAAAATATTGAGGTCCCTGATGTGCGGGCCTGGTGTAGAGATTCGATCGGAATTAAAACAATTATAATTTATTACTATACGAATATACACCTATCTGCTTAAAGTTCATCTTTAGCATTTGATTCAGATTCTTTTTTGGCTAAAAATTCTTGTTTAGCCTTTTCTCTGGCCTCTAATGACCCATTCAAATCATTTTGAATCATATTTTCTGTCACCCCATTACTGATGAGAGTTCTCCAGGTTTTCAAATTAGAGAATCCGTTTCTAGCGTAACTGTAGTCTTGGAATGCTTGTCTGATTCTTTCTTGATTTTTGGCCACAAATTGTCCATAATGTACGGTGTGTTGGTCTAAGATTTCACCTCCGACCAATACCAAATCGATATCTTCACCGTCCTCTGGGTTGCTGGCTTTAACAGATCCCCCATCAGTTTTGAAGAATACGGCGTCATTTTGACGAGTACTAGTACCGTCAGCTAATACCAAACCATTACCCTTCATGATATACAAAAAGGTGTTGAAGTTCAATGGGAATGGTTGTTCGAAATGAGCACCAGGCTTTAAAGTGTAATGATAAAAGTGCACTGGGGTATAAGCCAAATCTTTCAAAGATTCAACTCCGTATGATTTTCCACTGATCACCTTTACTTTTAATTTACCATCTTGTTCAGACACTTCTGGGATCTCGTAAGACCTCAAGTCTCTGTATCTAGGGTTGGTTTCTTTGAGTTGATCGGGTAAATCAACCCATAATTGAATACCAGCAGGATCAACTCCATTTTCTAATCTGACCGGCATTTCAGAGTGGACAATACCCTTACCGGCAGTCATAAATTGCAAGTCACCTTCATATAAAATACCTTTGGAACCAGTGAAATCTTCGTGAGCGAATGCTCCTCTAGTAATATAAGTGATGGTCTCTTGACCTAAATGAGGATGTTCAGGGAATCCACCTTCACCACCACTGAAATTATCGAACATCAAGAATGGGGTGAATTTCCTCATACCTTCTACACCAATGGCTCTTCTAACCGTAGCACCTACACCTTCAGATCTTTCCATGGCATGGACAATTGTTTGAACTGTTCTGGCACTCATATTTTCTGTTTGACTTTGTTGAATTTTGTTTAAATTGATTATACTATCGAGATTAAATGAAATAATTAATTGACTGAAAAAAAAAACCAAAATTCCAACGGTTGGGACTTTCATTCACTTATTTATACCCAACGCTAAAAGTTATGATAAAAATTATAGATACGGCTGTCGCTGGGGTTTATAATTAATTGGTAATTACCATTTGTAAAAAATTACTAAAGCGGTGGTGATGTCCGTTCGATTGGCGTGGATTGTGATTATTAATGGAGGATCGCATCGCATGCTATTCGCTTAAGTGATGGGCGGGGGGTCCGTGATTTTTTCCAGATGGTTCCTGGAAGCGGGTTTAGATTGTTTGACACAGTTTTACATATATATGACTAAATTATCTGAGATAATGTGTGATCCAGATCACCAAATTGTCTGCGGGCTCAAATAATACCAATTGCTGATAGAGCGAAATGGGCAAGTTTACCCTAAGCGAGATTGCTTTTTGACGAGAAGTCCAAATTTCTGTGGTGCAATCATCGGTTGCAGAACGGTTTCTTTCAGGTTCTACGATCATCATTTGTTTTAGTTATTTATTTAATTATATAATCTAAACCTAGACCCATGTCGAAACGAAATAATATGTAAGAAAAAGAAATTAGTGCACAGTCACTCACCTATCCAAGGCAATTGAACAAGATTGTGGATGAAAGCCTGGCCTTTATGAAGCCCTGGGCTTGATGAAACCTGAGATCAGCATTTTGATATGTGATCGGGAATGTATTTAGTGACAGCCACTAAATTAGTAGTTGAGTGGAACGTCAGCTCTTTTGTATAATGGCTCAACAACTCTGGTGGAGTTGGTGAATTGTTTAGCAGTAGAATTGGTAAATCCTCTGGTAGTAGTGTTGGTGAACTCTCTAGTTGAAAGTTTTTGTTTTGGTGTAATGAAATCCCTGCTGGTGATGTTGCTTCTTCTGAAGAAACCTTTGACTTCAGCAACACCATTATCACCAGCTTCAACTCTGTATAAGGAAAGACATTGAGCGGCAACTAAGAAGATAGTTAAGCTGAATAAGTATTGGAATAATTGCATTTTAAGTTGGTATTAGATAGGTATTAAGAGGGATAAACTGTTGGATTGAATTGATTAAAAAAGTAGAGATTAAGAGGTTTATCTAGGATATTTATAAGCAAAACAGCCATGGTAGTTTAAATTGCCATATGTAGAAATTTTATTGTACCTACGTTTTTTTTCATCTATAAACGTTAATTTAGCTCCTTTGGCAGACACAATCCCTTTCAATTATCTGAAACCCAATTATACAATAACCATCAATTAATTAGTTCGAAATCGGTAAGAAGGTGCTGTTCGTCCAATCTTATTGATATACTCAATCCGGCTTAAGTGAAGACTAATTAATAGTTTACTTTAAGGTGCTACTATTGTCTTGATATCAATCGGACAAAGCAATAATGCTATAAGCAAACCTAACAATAAGTGATACAATCTTCGGAGATGCGGTGTGCATAAAGCCTTTTTAATTTTTGCAATCAAAGATGCTGCACCAGACAGAAGCTCGGGTCCGGTCCATACACGTCCGTACCTAATAGGCTATGCCAGCCATTCTCTACAAAAGAACTTTGGATTTTGCAACAATAGAATAATCCAATTAAACTCTATTGTTAAATTCAACTTTTCCTAAAGATGAGCAAAGTGCTTATTCAAGGAATACGGATTCATGGTATCATTTAGTCATATTAACCACACCATCGAGGTCAAGGCCATACAATTGACCGGAGCAGCCACCACCCCTTCAAGATCAGAGTCAACAGGGCTCTGATAAAGTGAAGGGGCTGCCGCCTGTTATCAAACGTTCTCAGGGGTCAAAACATTCTCTTCTTCCATGAACCTTTGTCGACTAACTCTCTATTGTTGGTATGTTCTAGTTTCGTTTAGAATTCTTAGGTTGTTCGATTGTCTCTCGAGAACGTTACTCTACTACTTCGAATTTCACAACTTTTACTAACTTGTTCGCTGCTCGTGTATTCAAGTAGTGAACACCAGCTGAGGCTCTATTAGAACCACTGTTTCAGTGATGTGATTGTTCTGTGAGATTTAGAGGTAGGCTAATAATCGGGCCACCATAAACGAGCCCACCTGAAATTCTGTATTTAGAGCTACCTAACCTTTGACCTGTTCCGGATCGGGAACCACTATAGTTTAGACGATCTTATGCCTTTACCCTGCAAGAAGTCTCGGGGCCTTGGATGATGTCAACTTCTACTCAATCAATTTTTATTCCTTATTGTAATTATACAACAGCAATTTACTGCCAATTGGCCCCTTTGTAAGTCCTGGAGCAACTGAAAAACTGCTGTACCCCAACCGCAGTTACTATTGTGCCAAACAATCAAGTTTGGTCTACAAAGTCTTGAACTAATATTGTATTTAATATACAAACTGAAATGAACCTATGGTCACCATAGGAGCAAAAGTCTAATAATTATCTAAAAGTGATGTAAGTTGTACAATAAACAGATGCAAAAATGAATTAGCAACGCTGACCAGATACCCACCAAAAAAAAACCCACTCATAAAATCATAAACATACACATGAAGTATTACACATAAAACCAAGGTCAGCTAATAATTCATCGGTACAACCATTCACCATATCAACTACAAACTAAAATATACAAGGGGACTAAAACACAAACTTAAAACACAAACTGAAAGGCAGACGTAAAATGAAGTATCATAAAATCATTATTTAGAAATGGCAGGAGACCCAACTCTCATTTTGGTTTGAGGGTTGATGATTTCAATCGGTTTCCTGATTCTAGGAGTGGCCACCCGTGGACTTTGGGGATTATTGGAAACCGGCGAAAGCTGGTCCGAATTGGGGGTATTGGGTGAGAACACCGATGCAGTGTAAGGATTGAACTTCTTTGCTGTAGGACTTGAGCTTGAGTAAAATGAATCGGAGTTGATCTCTGGACAAAACTCCAAGTCATCTTCAATGTCAAATGATTTGGACAAATAGTATCTCAATCTTGGATTGTGGTAGGAGTAACTTGAGGAAGACGACATCGAAGAAATCGAAGAACCCAAGTCGTAGTGATTAAAAGTGGGACTAAAATTTGTGTTTTCATGTTTGAACTGGCCCATACTACTACTGGAATCTAACATGATATCGTTAGATATTGGAGGAGAATATTGTTGTGAGGAAGTGGGCGACGATGCCAGCTGGTAATTGTAATATTGATTAGACATTTTTGGGTGAGACCTTCAAAAAAATAAACAAATCAATAAAGTGAGAAATTTATAGCGGGAAAAAACTCAAGGGGAAGTTGGAGTCTAGATGATTTATGGTTATTAGGATGAAAGTTATAACGTTTAAGATAATTGAAATATTTAGTAAACAGCTTGAAATTTAGTTTTGGTTTATCTAAAATTCAGGGATGTGGAAAATTGAGACTTTTTAGGAACCGACCGTCAGCTGAGTGCGATACTCAAAACTGGTCAGTGGAGTTTCTTTTTCTGGCCATTGATTTTCTTTTTTTGGTGGTTTTATGCAGGAGATGCGTGGGCATAATTGAGGGATAAGAAACTGGTGGACCAGATCGATGGTAGCATAAACGTGGTAATTGGTGTGGAGTGGTGTTTAACGGTATGTAGTGCGGCAAATAGTTAGTACAAGAATTATGGCGAGAGGTTTGGTTTGAAGTAGTTGGGGTTATGTTGATAAAGTGTGTCCGATTGGGATGGATGCAAAATTAATCGCATTTATTTCTAATCTCTGATAAGCATGTCGGTACTGGGCCACAGGTGACCATAATTTTAAAATACAGAAAATTCACTGAAACACAGTAGGTGATAATTAGTACCAGGATGATTCATTTCCACCGTTTTTGGCTGCGAGTTTGTACAATTTGAGTATGTAATTAATGTATCGATGTGGATGCAAAATTCACAAATTGGAATTTGTGAGTTGGAGGTAATGTATTTTTATTCAATTTCAAAGAGCCAACAGTGTCTACCTACAATAACAGTACCCAAGCAATGTCATATCACTCAGTGCCGATGGTCATGGAAGAGAGCGGAAAGCAGGTATTGGAAGTCGGTGAAGAAAGCAAAGATTTGAAAGAGATCAACCAAGTTGGTCATAGACCCTAAATGATCAATAGAATCTACTTACATAACCTTTTCCGGCCAGGATCTGCCGGACCAGATGGAGTGAGCCTGCCATATAATGAAACCTCGAGTCTCTATGCCACAGCAATGCACTCATCCTCACACCAGAACCAGCCACATACCCATGTCTTCATATCCCAGCACCACCCACATACTCATGCCCTTTATATCCCAGCACCATCCAGCACTACCCACACTTCCAATACTCTAGCTAATCTTCAACACACATATAGCTTCCAATTATATGGCTCAATTACAAGTAGATGCAAAACCTAATTGTCCGCAGCCACGAAGCTCACACTAATAAACTTGTCATATAGTTCCACACAGCCCTCACCCCTACAATTCAAAACCAATAAGCAACTCTCTCAATTATCTCTCCACCCCCTTGCAACCTCATGGTCCTCTCCCATCCTCTTGCAACCAATTCAAGCACTGCCAGTGGCCATCTGCTGCTGCATCTCTAGTGCGAATCAATGTTTATGTTATGACCCGCACACTACGTTTAAATTTTTTCCCATTGAGTAATACAAGATTTGGTCGTCAACTTTAAAAAAACAAATAAACCTGATACTTTTTTAGTGTTATCATCCAACAACTTGGTCATTAAAGGTGTTACTATAACTATCTTTTGTTTCAAGGCTGTACCCACCCAACCCCAGATACTTATACCTATTGTTTGGAGTAGATCAGTGCCAGGATTTTTCTAGCGAGCCATACTTATCAAATCAATAGATCTATTACGGCTACCTCCCATAACCACACATTCCTTGATACCCGCCCTGTATATCCCTTCACCATGGAAGAAAGTCCCAGCAAAAAGCCAACTTCCTCTAAAGTAATTGATTCTTTACACAGACAAATTGATCAATTAAAGGAGGATTTAGAGTCAACTAAGATTTCTAATACCAGTTACAAAAAGAAGTATGAAATGGCTAGCCAAAAAAATGATTCGTTTGTGGATCAATTGGCTAATGCCAAACATGAAAATGATATGATTAACGCATTGTTGAAGAGAAAGGAGAGAAGAATTTTGGATTTGGAATCTGAATACAATAATTTGATTTCCTCTAATGAAAACTTGAAAATGACCAATAAGAACATGAAGATCAGATACGATAGTTTACAAGAACTGAGTGCTTCTTCAACTGCTGAATGTGAGCGATTGAAAATTGCTTATGACGCTTTGACCGCCAGTCAACTTGAATACAAGAAACATTACGAACTGGAAATTTTGAAGCTTAATGATGAGTTCAAGAAATTCAAAAATGAATCTATCTCTAAACACCAAGGTCTCTTGAAAAAATTCGAAAATAATGACAAGGATGTCGATTCTCTATTAGATGGTTTGACTAATAAGAGAAAGACCTTGGACGCTTTGTATTTTAACAAAAACAAATTGATCTTAGATTTATTGAGCAACTTGGCCTTAGTATCTAAGACTCATGGTCAAGATACTAAGGATATTTTGGCTGACAATTTGAGTAATTTGGTTCAATTAAAAGAGAAGTATCCTGATTTAGACGTCAAGATCAATGAAAAGAATTTACAAGATGAACAACAGGATAAGGACAAAGAAAATCAAGATCCGGAAAAACATAATCAGCAGTTGACTGCCTCTGCTTTGAAGCAGATAAATCTCGAAGAAATAATAAACGAAGGAAATGAGGTTTTGAATACTTCATTCGATGAAGAGGCTACTTTGATTGAAGAACCAAGAATATCTAGGCAAAATACCTTGAAGAAGAACAACGGCTCTATCAGCAACAAGAAAAAGAGAAACTCCAAATTTGATGATAATAAATTGGAAAGAACCCGGACTCCAACCCCACCTTCCAGTGCTCACACCGATAAAAGTAAGTTCAAAGGTAAGAGAAGATCGATGTATGGTAACAATTATAATTACAATCATAATAGTTTCAATAATAATGGGAATACGAATGGCAACAATGGAAATAGTTCTCATCACAACCACAATAATTCCCACCATAGATCACCATCCCTCAACACCAATCACAACACCAATCAGGGTAACTCAAACATGCAAGGGTTCAAAAAAGACATTCATATCAATTCTTAAGATATTACATGCTAGCATGATCTTTCATTAGGTATATACAACGTGAATTTTAATATATAAAGGTACTTATAGACTGATTTCAAACACCATTAACTTCCCATCATCATAGCCGGCCAATAAGAGATTTTGATGCTGGTGTTTTTGCCGCACCAATGATTTATACTTGGACTTTTCTGGCTTGGGGTTCGAAATCTCTATACTCTTGAGAACCGACAACTTGAGATTGGTTTCGATCGGTTTGGCTGCCGTTGTGAGATCCTGCAAATTCTTCAATGCTGGGAGCAGAATTTCGAATTTCAGCACTTGATTGAAATCACTATCGTAAACTTTAACTAAGCCATTCCAAAACCCTACGATAAGGTTGCCATTTACCACCTGGATCAGTTGCAAGCCGCTGTGCTTGAGGTTGACCTTGACTGCCTCGTACTCATTGGACTCGGTGCTATGGATACTGAGGTACTTACTGGTAGACCCTACCACGATCTTTTGGTCCAAGACTTCCATTGAGAGTATAGGATTGGGGCTGTGAAGGTCATTATAGTACACTATGTCAACGGAGGCATCTCGGTTAATCACTAGATTGGAGTTTTTCGTTGCAAGCGTTTTGGCCGTGGCAAACTTGACCTTAAAGCCCAACAAGTGCCCCGATTCGTATCCCACATAAAAAGTGTCACGGGTGACGAACTTGAATATCATAATGATCCCCAACCCTCCACGCTTGTCAGAATTGACTTCCTCTATAACGTCACCTTTTTGGACTCCCTTATTATACAATTGATTCCCGTCCACATTGTGAGCGATTCTGGTGAGATCAAACGGTTCTGCCTTGATGCGGTAAATATCGAAGTTATTTGAATCGATAGTGGAAGGTGTGAGCAAAGTCCCGCTGTGATAATCGACTTTGCAGAAGTTCAATGAGTTCACCGGAATTGACGAAAAGCTGGGTAGCGGGAAGCGGGCTAATAAATTGTGGGTATCATCGTTCACGTAGTTGATGTCATTAAACAGGATGTCCGGGTGTTGACTAGAAACCTGATGATGGAGCAACGACTCTGCCGTGATATTCCATATCTTTATTTCACTGTCTTTGGAATGAGTGAGGAGGTGGGTGTCGTCAATGACAAAGCTCGTCAAAATTACTTTATCGTGGCCCTTCCATACAAATTTGGGCTTGCGTAGAGAAACGTCCCATATAATAATCCACCCATGGTCGTCTGTAGTGATGAGGTGTTCTTGAATCACACTGTGATTGGTGACGAGCAGAGACAGGTCATCATGAGAAAACCGTCGATCAGAAACTGTGCTGATGGGATTGAGGTGGCCTCGTAGAGTCCATAGCTGATTCATGGTGGGTTAACTCGAACTTCGCATCGACAAAAATTGGTGGGGACAGCACCCATACTTCTGGGGCCACCCCGATAGAATATCGCTTTTCAACTCTAGCGACATAACGCCTAACGTTGAATTCAATTGGAACCGGCTTATTACGGCACTATACCAGTTGTATTGTTTATTTAAACAACTGCTGCAGAGTTATGCATAGGGTGCAAAAATAGTGATAATTAACAAATAACAGCGACGGTATAGAAATCTTGGCAGTTAAACTTTGAAACAAAGCCAATAAAATTTGCCAAAGCCAAAAAATACTATAAGCTACATCGTAATTTTGAAAGCATTTGGGCCGTATACCGGTCCTCGCATAATAAATAGCGGTTCAAGTAACCTTAAGTTCGGGTTCAAGGGATTCTAACCATATGGGCCACACACTACTCTCTGCGCTGAGTCAAGAATTTTCATGAACCGTTGACAGATGTCAAACGAAAGCCTTGCGAGAAAGGGCACCTGAAGCACTCCAAGTATTGTTCTTAATAAAGCTATAGAGTGGTGTGATTCGCTAAGAAAGATTATTTCATCCAAACTGCCCATCTGAGGCGGATTGTCGTAAATCAAAATATGAGTGTAGAATTTTTTTTTTCAAAGTCTCCTTACCATTCCGGCATATAGCCCACGTCAGAGGAACTGAAGTATTATCTGATGAAATCAGGAGAAAAATATTTTCATCCTTAGCTGGTTTTATCCAATAAGACGAATCTCCCACTTACGAAAATGGATAATTATTTTTTTTAAAATTTTATTTTCTTATTTTGAATAGTATAAATATTCTGCCTTATATCCCACTTAATTTTTTCTCTTCTTTACCCTTTGATTCATATATATATATAATAAATTAATCCCTTGGTGATACTCCCCCTTAAGTTGTCATCAACTTTTTTTTGTTTGTTCTACAGTTGATTGATATAAAAATCCCCTTTCGAAGAGTATATATATCTATTAATCATGGTTAACGTTTTTAACCCACAAATTTTTTTCATCGTTTTTCGTGAATCCTTAGAAGCCGTTGTTGTGGTTTCGGTCTTATTGGCCTTCTTGAAACAAGGTTTAGGTGGTGCCACTGAAGACCCTGTTACTTACAAGAAGTTAAGAAGACAGGTTTGGCTAGGCTCCATTCTAGGTGTCTTTGTCTGTTTAGTTCTTGGGGCTGCTTTCATCGGTACTTTCTATACTGTTGGTAGAGATATTTGGTCTGCATCTGAAGATTTATGGGAAGGTATTTTCTGTATTATTGCAACTGTTTTGATTTCCTTGATGGGTATTGCCATGTTGAGAATCAACAAGATGAAAGAAAAATGGAGAGTAAAATTAGCTCAAGCTATTTTACATAAACCAAAAGGTACTTCTAGATTCAGTATTGGTTACTACACCAAAAGATACGCTATGTTTGTCTTACCTTTCATTACTTGTTTAAGAGAAGGTTTAGAAGCTGTTGTGTTCGTTGGTGGTGTTGGTTTGGATAGTCCAGCTACTTCTTTCCCAATTCCAGTTATTGTTGGTTTAATTGCTGGTATCTTTGTTGGTTACTTATTGTACTACTTTGGTTCTTCTGTTTCTTTACAAATTTTCTTGATCTTCTCCACTTGTATCTTGTACTTAATTGCTGCTGGTTTATTCTCCAGAGGTATTTGGTACTTTGAAACTTATGTCTACAATCAAAAGACTGGTGGTGATGCTTCTGAAAATGGTTCTGGTCCTGGTACTTACGATATTACCAAGTCTGTCTGGCACGTTAACTGTTGTAACCCAGAAATTGATAACGGTTGGGATGTCTTCAACGCTTTGTTGGGATGGCAAAACTCTGCTACCTATGGATCTGTTATTTCTTATAACATCTATTGGTTAGTCCTTATCCTCACTATCGGTTTAATGTTGTACCAAGAAAAGACTGGTCACTTACCATTCACCAAGAACTTGACTTTAGCTAAATTGAACCCAATGTACCACATCAAGGGTAAATCTAAACACGAATTAACTACTGAACAACAAAACGATTTGTTTGAAAGAGTTAGAAACAAGAGATTAGGTGAAGAAGATGAAGATCTTGATTCATCAGAAGACAAGACTGAAAAAATTGTTGAAGCTGAAGCTACTGTTACCAAATAAGGTAGTTAACCACTACTTGACTGATTCCTTTCACACACACACACACTCACAATAATAAAGGGTCAGTCAATGAAGGTAAATTATCATATTTAAACTTAAAAAAGGGATTTTTGGGAGGTATATATATATGTTTATAAAGAGTCGAGCTATTAGGGATTTTTCTAATAAATAATGGGCAAAATTTAACCGTAGTTTTGGGTGCAAAAATAGTGTGCGAACCCATTCACATAACAAGGTCTCGGATTGACTAGCAGGGTAATTTCGAAGTCAAATAGATTACAGACACATAACTTTATTTATTACTCATCTACTTAAACAGTCGAATTGACTGGCACTATCCTTTAACCCCTTGATCAAGATTTGGTCGAACTCTTTATCACTCAAACCCTTACCTACTTGCAGTTCTTGTATCGAATTCAAGATAATTTCAGCAATGTTGAAACTGTACTCGTTCAATTTAAGCGTCTTGGACGGTTCAAACACCTCAATGAAAAAGTTTATATCTAACTTCAAGTTGACCAACTGCACATCGAAATTTTCAATCGATTTGATGGCCCTGAAATAGTCGAGGAAGTTCTTCAAGAAAAAGTTTTGCAATTCGTTCGTAATGTTCTTGAAGATTTCTTTGTTGGTGATCGGTTTGATGTTGTATATCAACTTGACGAAGAATATCAAAATCTCATAGATGAAGTTATCTATCTTGTAGGTAGTAGCCACAGACTGTTGATTCAACAGATTGAAGAACTTACTCAAGATTTCATCCAAAATGTACTTCTCTCTTGATAAAATATCATCGAGGATGGTCAAACTAGCCTTGTCGATATCGCTGAATAACTTGAGGTTTTGGTTCGATAGATCTTTATCAAACTTTATGTCGTAATTTTTGATCAAATTAGGGTAAATGATCCTAGAGATTTTATCGAAGTTATTCATGGTCAAAACTTTGAATATCTTATTGCTGCCCGAGGAAAATTCTGCTTCAGTCTCACTTCTTTGCAATTCCAAATTGTACTTTTTCATGATAGAATCAATAAAGATACTCAAGCATCTCATGAATTGGATCTCAATACTCACCAACATTTTTTTGTTCGGGTAAGTACTTACAATCTTAACATAGTCGTCACTTTTGGCGTCGATATCGATAAACATAAGGTTCTTGATCTTTCTCAACATGAAGATTCCATAAAATTCGATCATGTTGATGAGTTTAGTATTGCTGAAATTGAAATCTTCGCCGTTCTCAAATCCCATGATAGACTGATTGGATTGATCATTAAATTTGAATAAACGTTCATCGACTTCCCAGGTTTCCAACTCGTAGAATTGAGAGCAATCGTTTACCCACACAGCACAAGTGGCCTCCAAGATCTTTTGGTTGATCGAACTAGACATGTTTCTCAAGCTTTTGATGATTTTGTTTATGTCGTTGGCCGAGTTGGGTGTCAAATTGTTTATCACCGTGACGTGTTGGCCAAAGTCAGTGAGAATCAAATTCACTCGTTCACTGATTTTGCTAATGTAAAATACGGTCGAGAGCGAATTAGTATAGTAAGGAAGAATGTTTGAGTAGTTCAGAGGATTGCTTTCCAATTGGTTGGATGTGGTGTCTTGATTATCATTGAAGATGCCGAAAAGCTTGTTCGACACCTTGACAATCGACTTGACAAAAGCGTCTTTGACGAGCCCTTTCTCATCGACATTATGGTTATGGGTCTTGTAATACTTGTAGTTGTTGACGAACTTGTCGATGTTCTTCAAGTATATATCGTAGAGGTAGTTGATGAAATTTAAGAAGATCAACCACGTTTCATTAATCAATGAAAGGTCTAGGTTATCACTGCTATCAAACACCTCCAAGATAATCGACTCTTTTTCTTCAAATTTGGGGGACTTACTGGTGGTGGAAGCTTTGAAATACTCCTCCAAACTCTTATACTTCTCACCAATATATTTGATATAAGATCCGTTCGACCTGTGGTCATTGATGCTCTCGATATAGTCGAGCAACTTCCTCTGCATACTGCCAAACTTGGTTTCAAACTTGTCAAACTGATACTCCAAGTCTTTATTGGCCTTGTTCAATTGGGCTTTCAAAAACGCATTGATAGGCGATTCGATTGGGCCCTGGTTTCCGTTCAATTGGTTGATTTTATCCACCAATGACAAAAACTTGGTGTTGTTGGACTTGCTCACCTTAGACCCCGATATCTCGTGGTCAAAGCTCAATAGTTCGTTGTAGGTAGACTTCTTATACTCTTCTATTATACTATCAATCTTGTGGAAGATATTAAGAAGTAAAGTGTTGTTACTGTGCTGACCTTCGTCGTCTTCAGAGCCACCCAAAAAGTTCCGTTTGGCGTCTTCCTGCTCGATCAACTGCTGCTTCAACTTGGTGTATCTCTGTAAATCCTCAATGATCTCATCGTGGTTGGCCAACTTGACGTTGCTCACCAACTTGGCGGGTAGATCAAATAAAAACTGGTTGGCGTGGATAAACTCGACTAACTGGGCAAGTTTCTTCTCCTTCTGCTTGCTCTCCTTGATGGGCCTGATCATGGTCGACGTCAACAAGGTCAAATTTTTGAGACTGTCCTCTAAATCCGTAAGCAAGAACTTGTTTTCACTTTGTCCGGCTTGCCGTAATCGGTTCTTATCACGAGGGTTATAGATCCGTATCTTGTCCATCTCTTGTTGTACTTTGGTCTTGGAGCTTTTAAACAATTTCAAATTTTCATCTATGGCATTCTTACAATTGACGAAATTGATGTAATTGTGGTCGATGGCCAGCTTCAACTCGTCCTGCTGGCCCTCGATGCTCCGCTGTAAGAAGTCGACGTATTTGACCAACTCGTCTATGGGGGTATCTTTGTGGATCGTCGTAAGAAACTTTTGACTGTTGAATTCACGGGACGATATGAGGTACTCGTTGACCGCAGGGTCGTTTTTAGAGCTAATGGTCTGAGACCGAATCAAGTCCTTAATCACATTGGTGCCATGGCCCCGGAGCGGGTCCTCCAAGTCCTCGTCGAAGTATTGATACGTCAGGGTATTCTTGTCTTCATCACCACCTTTGACCAATTTATTCAATAGATCAAATTGGTCTTCGGTATCCAAGGCATTGAGGTGATCCACATCGATGGGCTCCTTGAGCTCGATGTTTATGTCGTCAAGGGACGTGGGATGAAGGGTCGAGACCCCGTAGAAGGAGAGGAGCGACTGCTCGTTCCCATCGTAGTTCATGGTGGTGTTGGTGTTGGTGAGTGTTGTGGTCGCGGTGATCTCACCTGCCAAATTTTGAGGCACCTTACATTACACTTACTTGTTTTATACTTGAATTATCTCCACAATTACACTTACTTGTTATACACTTAAACTATCTCCATAAATACCCCCGGTCCTTGTCGCCATTCAGCTTGGACTCGACGGCCGTCCGGGTCTCTTTGATGAGCTGATCCACCAAATGGGGGAACGGGTACATTCTATGCTCTCTTATCACCGATCTTAACTTGTCAAATCCGTACTCAAAGTCACTAGCAAGCCATTTATTGTCGCCCATGAGTTGAAACTTCTCGTTACAGAGCTTGCTCATAAGCGCCCAGTCGATTTCTTTCTGGGTTGGATAATTCATCTCTTTGATTTTCTCAAACAACCATAACTTGGTCTCTTCATCCATGTACGCTATACGAGCAATCGAGTCTCTTTTAACCAACTTGTTCCATTTATATCTACATTGGATCCGGGACCGAGTCCCTTCCATTTTCTCCGATACCAACGTCCAGTTGATCGAGTTGGACTGCAGAGTCGTCACCATCTCCGTCACAATGTTCTTCAATTTAACCTCTTCTTCTGGCGACCATTTACTTTCAAGCCGGTTGCTTCCACATTTGATATAATTTCTCCACCGGTCTCTACAATCTTCCGGCATTCTCCCCATCACCGACCCTATTTCCTTCCAGTTACCTTCCTTGGTGGCGGCAAGACTCCTCAACTTATCATCATCTTCAGGGGTCCATTTCCCTCTGACGTCAAATACATGGTATTGTCTTCTCACGTGTTTATATATCGATGCTCTGGACCTGTACGGTAATACCTTGGTCAAACTCTCCCAAAAATTGTCTTTCTTACGCTCGGTGGTCCAGATCCGATTACAGACTCCTTTCCGGTCAGTTTTGTTCAAGTAGCAGTACCCTTCAATAAAGAAATCCACCGCATTCTGCTCTTCAGGAGAAAATGGCCGGGGTCCTTTGGACTCTGCTTGGTCTTTGAACCAGTCCATTGATATTTTCTGCCCTTCTTCGGCCAACTGGTCGAGAGACTTGATGTGAGTGTAGTCCCGTGAGGGCTGCTCCGAAAGCTCGGGCACATTGAGATGTTTATAGATGCGGTCCCGCAACTCTTTATTCTTTTTACGGCCATGAGTGAGGTTATTTAATGCCTCGTTATTGCCGTTGATATTGTTCTGCAACGCCACTATCACCTGGTGTTGCTGATGAGTGGGCAATGTGGCAAGCCCATTGAACGAGCTGAGTTGTTTGGCCAACTCTCTGGTCTCAAGAATAGCGGCCCTCACTAACTGGTCATGCTCCGAGCTGGCATCCAACTCATTCAACTCTGGATCAATCTCATGAGCCTCTATTTTCTTCCGCTTGGTTGGCTGTTGGTTCGAATCGTTGTTCCGAGGCGACAGAAGAGCGCCGTTCTGTTGGTTGGGCGGGTAAAGCTCCTGCTGTTCCGCAATATTCTCATCTAAAAATCCGGTCCAATTTTGGAACTCGGGTATGATCTCATCTGACTGCAATCTCTTCTTGCTCTTACGGTCCTCGTGTTCCAAGTTACCGCCCACGTACCGCATCACCGCCGCTTCCACCGCATCGTTGATCTGTTGGTTTGTTTTGGTCTCTTCATCGTCGTGGGGGATGGCATCGAGATGTTTATGAGCATCGCTCACATCCCCATCGTCTCCATGGCCGTAATCGTCTCTCTTGTAAGTTTCGGAACCGCCATCCTTGTCTTTGTTTTTAGAGCTAAGCTGTAACAACACTTGGGCTCCTCCAATTTCGGGTCGCTCGTCTGGTGCATCCATGTTAATTTGCAACTGGTTCTAAAGTGTTACCCGACAGTTTGAAGGTAGGGTAAATTTTTCAGATGAGAGAATTGTTCGCGTCACAACAAACTGGCGGTTGCTCACAACCGGTGCCAGACTGGGGTTGGGTTACGTGCGACCGCCCTGAAGCTGGGGCGGAAGTGACTGGTTGTAGTTACAATTCGCCTGTGCCTCTTGTGATGTAACTGGCAAATTGGGTCAGAGTATTTTGGGTTTTGTATGGCTGCAAAACATCCTGGTTGTCGATTCACCCGTTGCTCTATGGCGAGTTTAGTTTGTTCTCTATTGTCACGCCGGATTTATTATCGCGAGGCTCTTCGGCCTCAAAAATTACAAGGTTACAAAAAGTATGTTACAATTAGTTCCAAATT
The DNA here is from genome assembly GCA_030572275.1 of Yamadazyma conglobata. Classification (NCBI taxonomy): domain Eukaryota; kingdom Fungi; phylum Ascomycota; class Pichiomycetes; order Serinales; family Debaryomycetaceae; genus Yamadazyma; species Yamadazyma conglobata. The sequence goes on from JAJLZN010000002.1 coordinate 752,688, forward strand.
TAGACCTGATCGTATCTGTAGCTCAAGAAATTTAATACAATACCACACTGTTTATGTGTGATATTTTCTTCGCACGCCCAAAATCCAGCTTGAGAGCCTCTAACAGATGGCCAATAAGCTCCTAGAAGCAGTTCGGGGGCATCAAATAGAACCGATATATCTTCAACGGGTTAGACTTTCTCGATAATACCGTGCAAAGATTTAGTGATTACGATTGTCGTGGCTTTTCTTTTTTCTTGCTTTTCGTCACCGCTATTTCCGGTAATTTCAAATCATTATCCGCACGATGTTTGCTATGTTTGAGACACCATGACAAGGGTCCTTGGCCTGAAAGGTCTCACGCAACTGGTCTTGCTAGATTTGCCTCCTACAAATTAAGGTTCCTCCTCAGTCACCGAGTTGGTGGCCTATGTTAGGCTAAGCTTACCGATCTTATACGATGGTGCTGCCGGAGAAATAAGTTTTTAAGCGTAATATTTTTTAATTAAGGCCGCAGGTGATTTTCCGTTTATACACAGGCGAGGGGTAGCATGAGGGGTGGAAGAATCTATCTTATTGATGTGAAATCCCAAGCTGGAGACAAAGCGTCCCAGCACAACTTGTACGACAGGGTACACAACTAATATTCTTCGAAATATGGAGGCTAGTGGTACAACAATGCTAGTATGACGAAATTTGTCTCAATTTTTTTTTCTTTTTTAAGGTTGCAAAACACAAAATGGAATTTTACAGCAACTATAAAAAACAAACCAATAATTAAACTACTATGCTTACTTAATTGCTACTGATAGTATGTATGGTCCACAGGCGTTGGTCAGGGATTTTTTTTTTTTATTTAAATAGCATTTCATATATATATATATAGTGTAAATCTTGTTCTTGTTTCAAATTCTTATTCAATAAATTTTGACAGGGTCAAGAAAAATACAAGAATGTCATCAAATCAGACACTTAACAGTATGGGACCAGCAAAAGAGAAGACTGACTGGGACCATGACGAAGTAGTCAACGATACTGGAATCGGGGCTAATGGTGATCTTATGGAAAGACCAAAGATGGCTAAACGTAAAAGTAAAAGAGTTATCGGGATAGAACATCCTGATGGTAGAAGAGAATTAACAGAACATGATTGTTACGATAAACTTGGGTTCAGTTTCCACTGGACCAAAAAATGGTGGATCATTTCTATTGTGTTCCTCGTGCAATTATCCATGAACTATAACTCTAGTGTCTATGCATCATCAGTGGATCAGATTATGGAAGAGTATAGTGTAAGTGAAGCTGCTGCTAGAGTTGGTCAAATGATTTTCTTGGTAGCATATGCTTTTGGTTGTGAATTATGGGCTCCATGGTCTGAAGAATACGGTAGATGGCCAATTATGCAATTATCATTATTCTTGGTCAATATTTGGCAAATCCCAGCAGCTTTATCTCCCAACATCGGAGGATTGATTGTTGCTAGATTCTTGGGTGGTTTATCATCAGCTGGTGGTTCAGTCACTTTAGGTATGTGTGCCGATATGTGGGAAGCAGACGAACAAGGTTATGCCGTTGCATACGTTGTTTTATCTTCAGTCGGTGGTTCATCTATTGGTCCAATTTTCGGTGGTTTCATTGCCGCTAGATTAAACCTTGCATGGAATTTCTGGATTCAATTAATTATTGGAGGTGTTACTCAAGCACTCCATTTCTTCACTGTTGGTGAAACTAGATCGAGTATTTTGATAGATAGAGAAGCAAAGAGAAGAAGAAAAAATGGAGAAGATGAAAACATTTACGGTCCAAGTGCATTCAAAAATGGTCTTGATGTGAAAGAAGTATTGGCTATCTGGAAAAGACCATTTGAAATGTTCCTCACTGAACCAATCGTTTTATTCCTATCCTTGTTATCTGGTTTCTCCGATGCCTTGATTTTCATTTGTATGGAATCTGTTCCAATGGCTTTTGAGCTTTGGGGATTCACCACCATTACCCAAGGGTTGGTATTTTGTGCAGTTATCGTGGGATACTTGATTGCATATGGTTTACATTTGATCGATACAAGAAGACAACAAGTCATTTACCAGAAGCATGGAAGTGCTGCCAGATTGCCAGAAAGAAGGTTGTTATTATTATTATACTTGGTGCCTTTAGAGCCCATTGGATTATTCGGATTCGCCTGGACATCTATGGGACCAGAGCATAATCATTGGATTGCCCCAATTATTTTCTTAGCCTGTATTGGTCTTGCTAATTACAGTATTTACCAAGCCTCAATCAGTTATATGTGTTTGGCATATGCCGAATATTCAGCTTCTGCAACTGGTGGTAACGGGTTCTCGAGAGATTTCTTAGCCGGTATTGCTGCCATGTATTCAGGCCCTATGTTCAGAAAGTTTGCTAAAACCCATCCATTACAATGGGCAAACACATTCTTGGGATTCATGGGTATATTAGTAGCCATTCCGGTGTACGTGTTCTACTGGAAAGGTCCCGAGATTAGAGCCAACTCCAAGTTCGCCCAAACCTTGGCTGCCGACAAGGTGCTAAAAAAAGAGAGATCCATCAGGAGTATGGGTGAATTCTTGGATGAAGATGAAGAAATCGACTTGGAAGATCTCTCCCCCTCGGAAGGAAGTAGCAGTGCGTCAGACCGGAGAAAAGAAAGAGTCGAATCGGCTGTTTAATTGGGCATAATAGGATTCTTAGCATATATTTACATAAGATAGAATAAAGGCTTTACGGTACATTCAACTTAATCTCTGGTAAGTTTTCTGATGATCTCATGATGATCCGGGTACTGTTTCACCAACTCGTCGTACTTGAAGAGTTCGAATTCTTCGAATATAAACCCTGGTGACACCATGCAGCTGACTAATGAATAACCAGTATCCACACTGGACCCAAAAATCACCCCTTGTGGCACCAAGTATTGCAATACCTCTCCAGCAGCGATATCTTTACCCAATTTGACCGCCTCGTACCGACCGTCAGGGTGGATACAATGGACCGTCAATGGTTGACCGTCATGGTAGTACCATATTTCATCAGATGCGATCCGATGGAAATTAGATGGGTTGGTATGCTCTAAGATGAAATGGATGCTCGTGTATAGCGGGACATCGTTACCACGGTTAGATTTAATGATCTGGGGACTTCTATACGTCTCTATGTAGTAACCACCCTCAGGATGGTCATTCATATTCAACTCTTTAGCATACTCAGCAGCCGATTTCATGATAACCTTATCGACAGGTGAAAAATCTCTTCGCACTTTAAATTGATGGATACGAACAGCAGCATCCACAGTGGTACGGCTATATCACAAGACCAGAGTGCCCCACAGACGCCTCGGCATGACACCGCTGAGCTCAGCAACTTATCCAAAGATGAGATCGTGAACCGAGTGCTAGAGCTCGAAGTCGAGTTAATTGAGTTTCAAGAGTCCAGTAAAGATTTGGAGAATGCGTTAGAGCAAGAGCTTCAGGCATTGGAGTCAGAGAATGACACGTTGAAGAAGCAATTGGCCGCTAGCAACAAAACTGTACACCAATTGAACCAGACAATTCGTAACTTGAACAATGAATTGAGCCAGCTCATGGATAAAGAAAACGAGGATAAGATTAAGCTTGAGAGTGAGATACGAGCATTGAAACAGCGGTTGGTGGAGGTGGAGATCACCAACGACAACATGGAGAATAACGACAGGCTTGTGAGCAGCAAGCTCGATAGTGTGAACCAGTTCAATATGGAATTGCTAGAGAAAGTGGCCATGTTGGAAAATGACTTACACTTGGAGAAAAAGCAGAGTACCGAGAAGGACCTTCATATCACCAATTACGAGAACACCATTAACGATCTCCGGGCCAAGATTGGTGCCACGAGTGAGAATTCAAGTGATGACACCGAAGTGGAGGTGGACGTGCTGTACCTAAGTATGAAGGATGTGTTGAAGGCCGGTCCGCCAATATCACCTCATACTAAAAAGACTAACATGAAGAAGTCAGACTCGCTTCAAAAGCTCCATGAACTTCTGTTAAGGTCTGAAGGGCTCTCCACAAAGGTGAGGAACCTCAGACGTGACTCTTTGTATTTGAAATCACCCATGAAGTCTCCATCCACCACCCAGTTGTATAACCGGTCGCATACTTCTGAGGCCGGCAATCAAAAGAATAAGCACACCACCCGGCTGGAAAAGCAGAGTGTGAACAGGACAAGCACAACTACAAGAACTACGATGGCTAAAGGCAAGACCACGGTCGAAAAGTCTTCCACCTCTAAAGATTTAACTACGATGCTTTACAAAGAGGCCGGCGAGACCCAGGTGCCGAGCAAGCTGGACCAATTGAAGAAGAAAAAATCAAAAAGAAGTAACATATTGGGTGCTTGGTTTCACTAGTGTATAGTTAAGTAGGGTTTTTATTTTTTTCAAAAAAATAAAGGTAGGCAGTTGAAAAAAAGAAGCGACCTCGGTGAGGATCGAACTCACGATCTTGAGATTAACAGTCTCACGCCTTAACCAGCTTGGCCACGAAGTCTTACTATATGAGTGGGGGGTAGCAAAAGTCCTTAGGTTGTCACAGTCAAAAGTATGAATAGAGCTGATTTGGTACATCAAGGGGTCAAGTTCAATCAAGTCTTTGTATGTGGCGAGCCATGGCTAAAAATCTGCCACGGAGAGCAACAGGTTTGACAAGAGCCACAGGTGCGGCGGATTTGCAACCAACACCCTCTTGCGAGTCTTGCAAGTCCTGTGACTGTACAATTGACTTCGAAAGGGACAAGTTTGGGTATCAAGCAGCTTGCATGCAAGCCGAAGCTTTCAAGAGAAGTCAGGCCCAGGAATTAGAGAGTACTTTTGCCTAAGCGTTAGAGAGTAACTAGGCCCGAGCTCTAAAGAATGCAAAAAACACCTGCATATACGCCAACTCCTATAATCATCAATCACCCTATTACCCCTTAGCATAGTAGACAGCTGCCTCGGCCACAGGTGGCACAACCACACTCACATCCTGCTAGCTAGTGTGTGGCACGGAAAACCTGCATATAAAGATGCGTCAATCTCCTGTTATCTCCATTGCCATAGTAAGCTTGCGAAGATAAAACCCCCCTGAACTCCTTTATAGTACTTCAAAATGATTTCAGAGAAAGCATCACCCATTGGTGTCTCATCTGGAACCAAAAGTTCATCCTGGACTAAAACCGGGTTGTTGAAGTTCGTCATAGCTGTTTCAGCTGTATACTTTTTCATCAATTCTTTCTCAAGTATTCAAGTTGAGGATGAGATTGACTATAAGTCGGTGTACTTGAAATCCTTAGAAACCAATTTGGCCAGTAATTGGTCGAAGATTTATACTGCCCAGCCACATTTAGCTGGTACTAACTACGGGCTTGTCACTTTCACCAAGGAAAAATTCGAACAATATGGATTTGAAGCTACAGTCGATGACTACGAGATCTTGGTCAGCTACCCTCTCGAACACGACTTAAATTTGATTAAAAACGGTTCAGTTATCTACAAGGCTCCATTGGAAGAAGATGTCATTGACGAAGACGAAACCACCAAGGGTGACGATTTGGTTCCTACTTTCTTGGGTTATGCTGCGAACGGGAATGTAACTGCAGAATATGTTTATGTTAATTACGGTACCAGAGAGGATCACGAAACATTGAAGCAATTGGGCATTGATGTTGCCGGAAAGATTGCAATTGTTCGGTACGGGAAGATTTTCAGAGGGTTAAAAGTGAAATTTGCCCAAGACAATGGCGCCATTGGGGTTTTAATTTACTCTGACCCTGGTGATGATGGTAAATATACCGTTGCCAACGGATACAAGCAATACCCTGAAGGACCAGCCAGACAAGAAAGCTCTGTTCAAAGAGGAAGTGTGCAATTCCTCGGTGGAGTCGGTGCCTATCCAGGGGACCCCACTACTCCTGGTTATGGTTCCAAACCTGGGGTAGACCGTCAAGACCCTTATAATGCTATTGGCAAAATTCCTGTCTTACCTATTAGTATCCGTGAAGTCAAACCTATCTTGAAGAAGTTGAATGGTCACGGGGTCAAGTTGACTGACAAATCGTGGGTGGGTGCCTTAGACGGCTTCGACTATTACACTGGTCCTCGTAAGTCAATTGAGTTGAATTTGTACAACAACCAAACTTACAATTACTCCACATTGACCAACGTCTACGGTGAAATCCAAGGTGAAATTAAGGACGAAGTCATCATCATCGGTAACCATCGTGATGCTTGGATCAAAGGTGGTGCTGGAGACCCAAATTCAGGTTCTGCCACCTTGATCGAAATTGCCAGAGCCTTAGGGGACTTGAAGGCCAAGGGATACAAATTCAAGAGAACCATTGTTCTTGCCAGCTGGGATGGTGAAGAGTACGGGTTGTTGGGTTCCACTGAATACGGGGAATACAATGCCCATTTGTTAAGAAAAAAGGTTGTCGCCTACTTGAATGTCGATGTCGCTGCTACCGGCAAGAACTTGAAGTTGCAAGGTAACCCTTCGTTGTTTGACACCTTGAAAAAGGTTGCTAGTGAACTTGAATATCCGGAAAAGGACGTGGGTTCTCTCTTAGATCACTTTGTATCTACACATGGTGACAGAATTGGAAATTTGGGTTCCGGTTCCGATTACACCGTTTTCTTGGAACATTTAGGTATCCCATCTGTTGATTTTGGTTTCACCGCAGACGAAAATTCTCCGATCTACCACTACCACTCTAACTACGATTCTTACCACTGGATCGAAAAATATGGTGACAAGGGCTTTGTTTACCATAATTTGTTAGCTAAGTTTTTGGGATTGGTGTCATTGGAATTGTCACAACCTGAAGTCTTGAAAGTCAAGTTGGGTGATTATAGTGAATATTTGGCTGACTACTTCGAAGGAGTCAAAAAACAAATCCCTGAGGAATGGTTGGGTGAAAAAGTTGTCGATCAAGATACTTGGAATGATTATCTTACTAACAGTTTCGAAGACGCTCAATTTGCTGACGAAGTGTCTGATGGTCATTATCGGGTTTCTTCGCCTTTACCTTTCCAAGAGTTATTGAAACCAGGTATGTGTCCAAGACACAGAGCTAACTTCATGTATCACTTGGAAGAGCACAAGGAAGCCACCTTGGGTGAACTTATCGATATCACCGTCTCCGACTTGATTGAAGTGAGGGACTCTGCTAAGGAATTTGACTTGCAGTCCGAAGAGCTTCAGTTCAAACATGACAACAGAGACTCCTTGTCTTTCTGGCAAAGATTCAAATTGAAAGGCTACATTATCAAGCAAAATAAATTGATCCAGCATTTCGACAAAAACTTCTTACACAGAAAGGGATTACACCAAAGAGAATGGTTCAAGCATATTGTATATGCCTCTGGAAGATATACTGGTTATGCTGGTCAAGTGTTCCCACAATTACAAGAAGCTCTTGAAGACAAAGACTTTGATAGGTTTGTTAAAAGTTTAGGAGTTTTATCTAAAGCTTTAAGAAGCATTAAAAAAGGTTGGTTCAAGAATCTTGAATGATACTGTTTGTTGTCTAGTTTGATTTAGGTAAATAGTAAGTATGAACAAATGAATACTTTTTGATTCTACAGAGTATTTGTAATAACAAAGTTACTTTGATTTTGGGTATACAATCCTATTTAAACCTTAAAAGTTTTGAAGAAAACTTTTCCAACCAGACTTCTATACTATTTAAAAGTCACAAGAGATGGAGTATTTCAAGTCGTGATTTTCATCGTAAACACCCCAGTGTTTTTCAACATCAGAAGTACCGGAGGAATCTGGTTTCCAAGCTTCATCGAAAGCTTCGAAAATGGCAACATTGACACCCCAAGCTCTGATACCACAGACGGCTTCTTGGAAGTATTTTTTAGCATTGTCAACACTTGGTTCGGCACTTTCGAAAGCAGTACCTTCAGATGGCCAACCAGTTTCACCAACCCAGAAATCAATATCAGTAGAACCTTTAGTGGTTTGAATAACTTGTAAGGCTTGCATGATATCATCAAAGAAAGAGTAAGAAGCATTCTTACTAGTTTGACCTTGCCAGTAAGAGAAAGCGTTGGCGAAGGTGAAGTCAGCAGCTTTAATGGCTGGTTGAGCGGCACCATCAACTAAGACGTTCCAGGAGTCGACAAAACCAACTTGGACGGATTCGTAAGAGTCACCGTTCTTGTCTTTGATGTTTTTCAATAAATCTTTAATTTCATCGATTTTGTCGGCTAAATCAGAAGCACTAAGGTCGTCTCTGTATAAAGCTTCAGAACCAACAGTGAAAACATTGATGGTATCTTTGGAAATGTTTGGCAAGTATTGTTGCAAAGCAGACTTTTCTTCTTCGAAGTGAGAGTCATCAGTTGGCCAGATACCGGCCATGATTTGGAAACCAGCATCTTCAGCGGCTGGACCTAAAATTTGTAAAGTGTTACAGTCAGAAACGGCATAGGTTTTGACGATTTTAGCGTAAGAAGAGATGGTTTTTAAGTCGGCGGCATATTCTTCGGTACTTTTACAGTTACCTTCGTTGTCTTTAACACCAAAGTTGAAAGCAAACTAGAATAGGTGTTAGTACAATTGATTCAAGGCAAAATTCGATAGATCACAACCAGAACTATCTGTATTCAACCGATCTTTCTGCATCCACAAAGCTCTAAAGTAACCTGAGGCATTTTGAGCCAATACGACTCATTATCAAGCAGAGGCTTCGATAGATCTCTATATCTGGTTCTTGTGGAATGTCTTAATATTCCAAAAAATGGGGCAAAAACACCGGGGAAAAAAGCTGGAAATTATACATACTTCACCAATAGCGTTGGCAGTGGATAAGGCAGCAGTTAAAGCAGTTAAATACTTAATTTGCATGGTTTCTATAACGAATGTCTAAAGAAAAGGGAGTTCAATAAAACAAAAATCTCGAAAATTTTTCGTTTGTAAACATTCGCTCACTATTTAATAAATTGCCAAAAATAGAATTCTAGACTCAATATGGAATGGTCGTGGAGAAATCAATAAGAGTGGGGGAACTTCCTAGTGCCGGGGGCGGTGGGTTTACGGTGAGAGCGGTAGGAGTTGCGACACCCGAGGAGTTTTAATGTAAGTCTATGTATCTAGCTTCTATACAGTCGATGTAGCTAACAAACAGGATTTCGAATCCCTATACAGTCAATTTAGTCAACGAAATAAGTACAGCGTCCTCTATTTTCAAGTTGGGTGGAAGGGCCAACTTCAGGTCAAATAAGTCCAAAACGTTGGGCACATTGATCTGTGGATCTTGGTTTAAACAGAACTGGTAGTCCTTAACATTTCCAAACACCAACAACACCTTATTATTATCGGAGCCAGTTGGGGGAATTGATTCAGAGCCGGTCGTGGCATTACTGAAATAATTGTCACAGTCGATGTAAATGGAAGAAGTGTAACCGTCAGGTTGGGCACTATGAGTGAATACCTCATTGAACTGCTTAGCTACTCTGGTGTAGTAACCAAATTCTGATTTGTTACCAATAACACCATAGGCGTGAACCGGGGAAACGACTTTTTTGTTTTTGATGTCCACTGTGACTCTCACATTGACCGGCACTTCGTGGGTTAACTCAAGTGGTTCGGCAGCACCGATGTTTATGTACTTGGTCATCTTCAACTTATTCTTACCCTTCTTACTACCAGGAGACTTTTTCGGTATACTTAAACCCTCTTTGAAATCTTTGTAGACGTCGTTATTATTCATGAATGGTAAAGTGGATAATTTTGGAAGTTTCAGGGCATATTTGAATTTGTTTTGATACTGGTTGTTCTTGAATACAGCTTTGGTCAAGTATGGGGGTGTGATGAAGAACTGGAGTAAACTTTCGAATAATTCGTAGTTATTATTATTGATTTCTCCTGCAAGGTTAGTGCTAGTGGTGGATTCTTCTTTGGTAGGTTCTACTTCGTTGAACTTGATCTTTTTGTCTATCTTGACAGTCTTGTTGGATTGTGCCTCAAGGATTTGGTTTCTTTGTTCGACACTTGGGATGTTTAGTATGACGATTTCTCCTACTGAATAGATGGTGGCTGCTTTAGCTACTTGATAAGCGATGTGAGTAATTTGTTCGAGATTTGGGGCATTGCTGGACGATATTATGGTCGATGGGATACAGATGGAAAACTGTACAGCTGGCTGAGTCTTGTGGGGTTTCTTGGTTGATTTCTCTTCCACTTCTTGTTTTCTTTTAGCCATTATTGTTTGGTGGTGGGTTGGTGAAGTGAAAAATTTATCTCATCGCGGTGCCATAACCAACTGAGACGGTAGTATGGGGAAGACGTAGGTGGTACCAAGAGTATTGTCATATACAAGGTATCGATTAAGAATAGAAACAGGCACAGATTGTGCATAAATATTTATATTAGGAGGTAGTTGAACTATAAACAGAATTTTGGAATTTCACCTAGTTTTCTTCAGCTTCTTCATCTTCGTCAGCTTGGCTTTCAATTTCAGCAATCTTAGCTTTGGCGTTTTCAATGTTAGCTTTGGTTTGTTCTTCTTGTTTAGATTCTAAAGCTTCTAAAGTTTCTTTCAAGGTCTTGGTGGTTTCTGGAACATCGTCTTGTTTGGTTGGTAAAGGAATGGATAAATCACCTAAAGCAGCAATGATGTGAGTTGGAACGGTGAAAGGTTTAGATTTAGAACCTTTAGATTTTTTGCTCTTTTTAGTGCTGGTTGGTTCAAAGTAAGATTTTTGTTCTTTCTTTAAAACAACAACATCAGAAGGCATTTCAACGGTTCTGATGTTGTTAGTAGAAGCAACAGTAGCTTCATTATCAATGGAGTTTTTGTTTGGAATGACGTAGTCGGAGTCAAAGAATTTCAACAAGTTGTGGATGGAGTTAATTTCATCTTCGAAAGCTGGTTTGGAAGCTTCTTGTAATTTCTTTTCAGCAATTTCTTTAGCTTTAGCTTTCTTTTCTTCTTCTTGTCTAAGTTTGTATTCTTCATCTCTCTTCTTTCTTTCTTCAGCCATAGAAGTTTTGAATTTGGCGAATTCTTCATTGAAATCAGCCTTTAATTTCTTAATGGCTTCATACTTAGTACCTCTTTCATCTCTCAATTTGTTTCTCTTGGAGATCAATTCACCTTTCTTGTCGTAAACAGATTTAGAAGATAATTTGACTTCGTCTAATTCTTTTTGGATTTTTTCATATTTGGCTTGAACTTCTTTGTTTTGAATGGAGTTCAATTTCTTTTTCAAGTCAGCAATTTTAGCTTTATCAGCATCAATAGAAACTTGTTGCTTTTCAACGGAACCAAAGTCTTTTCTTAATTTTCTTAAAGCAGACATTTCCTTGACGGTTTTTCTTTCTTCGGCCAATGGTAAACTACCACTGTCGACTAAACCATCTAAGGTGTTGATTCTAGCATCAATGTCTTTAACAGTCTTGAAGTTACTTTTACTGGTTTGTTGTTGGATTTCAGTAACTTTTCTCTTCAATTGAGTGTCAATGGATTTAATTTGATCTAAAATGGTTTGTCTTTCGTTCTTGATGGTACCTTGTTGACCAGCTAATTCTTTCAATTGAGCTTGTAACTCTTGTCTCTTGGAGTTGGTAGAAGCATCGACTGAAATACCGTCAAGTTTTTTGGTGATTTCGTTGATGGTGGCATCGAGTTTTTCGATTTCTTTTCTTAAACCGTTAACTTCGGTTTTCATAACAGAGTCATCTGGACGTTTGATGAAACGTTTGGATGGAACAGGAGCTTTCTTATCTTGAACAGTGGCCATGTTAGGATCGATAATTGAAATTTTTCAAATTGAACTGAACTATTTTTTTCAGTCTCGACGAACAGCCTAAGGAAAAAAATGAAAAAAATATTAAAAATACGAGAGCGATTCGTGGTAGAGAGGAAACAGAACGGAGATAAAACGGTAAGAGGCGGGGCTCTGGTGCCGAACTTAGTGACGGTAATGAGTTTAAGAACCATTAAGGCGTTTCTTTAGATCATTGGCACCCAAATTAGTCCTAGATCTATGGTAATTAATTGGTCTGCCTCGTTCCTGATCTAGTGTTTAACCTCCCACACGTCCTCGTCCTACTGCCACATCTGCAAATCTGCTTTTCCGCCTCGAAAAACCAACCTCTTTCTCGTGTGAATTAAATCACAACCGCGACTTCGGCCTAATTAGGCCCACCCTCGACCTGGAAACAAATTTTCTCGACCTATCTGGAACCACGAGCAAAGTCTCGTTCCGCATATCAACTCGTTTACAGCGAATTGAAAAATTATACAATCTCATCATGTCTGAATACGAGAACTTAGTTAAATCTCTCCACGAAGACCAAATCTTGTCCACATGGAAGGACATAGTTCCTTTGCAAGATATAACAGGTGTAGCTGTGTCCAACTCCGAAGATTCAGAAAAATCCGACGTTTTTCAAGGCCATGACGAAGAACAAATTAGATTGATGGATGAATTATGTATTGTGTTGGACTATAATGACAAACCATTAGGTGCTGGTACTAAAAAATTGTGTCACTTGATGGACAACATAAACGACGGGTTATTACATAGAGCTTTTTCAGTTTTCCTCTTCAACGAAAAGAATGAATTATTATTGCAACAAAGAGCTGATGAAAAAATCACCTTTCCTTCCATGTGGACCAACACTTGTTGCTCCCACCCCTTGGCCATCCAATCTGAATTGGGTAAACACGTATACGAGCTAGACTCTGCTATTGAAGGGGTTAAATCTGCTGCCCAAAGAAAATTACTTCATGAATTGGGGATTCCAAACGATCAAATCATTTTGGAAGACTTTAACTTCTTGACTAGAATCCACTACAAATCCTTGAGTGGAACTGAAGACTCCAAATGGGGTGAGCACGAAATAGATTACATCTTGGTGTTGAAGGCCAAAGATGTTACCATCGATGCCAATTTGAATGAAGTTAAAGATTATAAGTATGTCAATGAAGAGCAATTAAAAGCCATGTTCAACGACGACAGCTTAGTCTTTACTCCATGGTTCAAATTGATCTGTCAGACCTTTTTATTTGAATGGTGGGGTAGCTTGGATAACTTGAGTGGGTTCAAAGACGATAAAATCCACCGTTTGTTAGCTTAAAACCCTTTGTACTACCAACGGAATTAATTACTTGTATCATCTATATTTATTCATTCATAGACATTAATTGGATAAAGTAATCAGTAAAAGTAGAGACAAGCAAGTGTAGAATATAGTGAGATTGCAATGCGTAGTAGACATTTGTCCCAAGTGTTCTGATATTAGCAGGGTTTGATGAAAAGACAGTCAGATTCAATTGTACGGGGATCAGTAGACAAGGTTAGTCAAGCAATATGGTATTCGAGAAAGAGCTGAAAGGTTTAATGTTTTAGTAGAGTTTGAGAAATAGAGTTTCGTGGTGAAGATGAAAGGGTACCGTGGTGGAGGGCCTGAGACAGCCCCGAGTTAAATAATGCCAGTACTACACCCCACATTCCAACCCCTTTTGACTCCAACCGTTTTCGCAGCCACTATGGGACCATACTAAATAATAGTTACCACCGGCGTCGCCTTATTGTAGTACCGTTCAGTTGGTGACTCCGATGACTCTAATCTGACCCTGATTTTCCTCATGACTCGTGCCACTCCATCCCAAAGTCTTCGCGAACTTTTTCCGTGGCCCTAACTCACCCGAGACAACCATCATGTTAAGAGCAGTTGCAAGAAACACCAGAGTGGGCTTCAACGTAAAAGCCTCCGTTAGATCGTTCGCCACTGAAGTGAACAGCGAAAAGGTCGGCTCATCTGACCCAACTACCGGCACCAAACGTCCCACTAAAAGAAGAACCACCGTTTTTTCAGATCAGTTGAACAAAGGCCCATCCTTCGATGACTTTGTCAGTGGAAATGCTGCCAAAATGACCTTAGATCCATTGGAAGCCGCCAGAAAAGACCCCGACCAAAGATTGCCCAAATGGCTTAAGGTGCCTATTCCTAAGGGAAAATCATTCCACAAGCTTAAAGATGACGTGAGAGAACTTAAATTGGCCACTGTGTGTGAAGAAGCCAAGTGCCCTAATATTGGAGAATGCTGGGGTGGGAAGAAGTCTGAAGCCACCGCCACCATCATGTTGTTGGGTGATACTTGTACCAGAGGGTGCAGATTCTGTTCGGTGAAAACTAACAGAAGTCCCGGTAAACCAGACCCTATGGAGCCAGAGAACACCGCCGAAGCTATCAGTAGATGGGGTTTAGGGTACGTGGTGTTGACCACAGTCGATAGAGACGATTTGATAGACGGAGGGTCCAACCATTTGGCCGAAACCGTGATGAAAATCAAGCAAAAGGCGCCTCAAATTCTCGTGGAAGTATTGGGGGGTGATTTCAGAGGTAATTTGGATATGGTGAACATTTTAGCCAGCAGTGGATTGGACGTATACGCCCATAACTTGGAGACAGTAGAAGCATTGACACCACACGTGAGAGATAGAAGAGCCACTTATAGACAGAGTTTGGCGGTATTACAAAGAGCCAAAGAGGTGAAGCCATCTCTCATAACCAAGACCTCATTGATGTTGGGATTTGGTGAAACCGACGAGCAAATATTACAGACATTGCAAGACTTAAGGGACATCAATTGTGATGTGGTGACCTTTGGTCAATACATGAGACCCACCAAGAGACATATGAAGGTGGTAGACTACGTAACTCCAGATAAATTTGATTACTGGAAGACCAAGGCGTTAGAAATGGGATTCTTGTACGTTGCCAGTGGGCCATTAGTCAGATCATCATATAAAGCCGGGGAAGCGTTTATTGAAAACGTGATTAGAAAGAGAAATCATAATGTGGGGGAGGCCCCAAGATTGGCCTCGGTGAAGCCATCTAAATTGAATATATAGTAGCATTTAAGTTATAGTGGAATATAAAGGTAAAGCAACTGGTAGGGCGATGGTATCAGGCATCATGCTACCGGGTCAGGGATCGCGGTGTTTCAGACATGAGCCCCGGCCGCTCCTGCAAATCGCAATAAAAACACACTCACCAGTGATTTGACAGGAACTGCTAGGCCAAATGTCAGAAGAAGGAGAGCTAAGTCGGTCGGACAGCAATGAATCGTTCATCTCGCAGTTTGAAACAACGTTGACCATTCGGTCCACCAACCACGAGTACGACGATGACATTTCGATGGCACATTCCACCTTCTACAATCATACAAGCACCATGCGGGATCCCACCAATTTGATTTATGAGGATGACGAGGACGAGGACGAGGATGACGAAGCCCATGCATTGGGCTCGACCCATTTGAGGCTGCAGCTCAAGAATGGTCCTAGTAGGTTGAGAACCGCTGGGGCTACTACCGTCAAGAAGGAAGAGGAGGAAAAGGTGGACTCCGAAACCAGAAGCAGGTCGAATTCCACCAAGTCACGGAGCCGGTCTCATTCTAGGTCTAGCAATAAGAGCAGGAGTCCTACGCCTGAGTATATCAAGGATGAAATGAAGAAGTACGAAAAGTACTTGAAGCCATCGCCACTGATCGATGAATCATTGGCCAAATTCACCAGAAGCTTTAATGAGTTCATGAAATCCAATCCGCAGATAGAACGGGAGTCTCCCAAGTTCGTGAAAGACTCCGATAGAACATTGGTGGTGTTGTCGCCGTACTCGTCGGAGCACTCTTTCGGGAGAAAATGGCTTGGGAAGTCATATTTGGCCACAATCTTCGAGAGACCTCAACGGTTGTTGGCGTCATGTATTGGGATCTCTGCGGCTGTCACCATGTACCCGTTTTTCTATAAGATCATCAATGCCACCAAAAAAGGTTCGATTTTCTCTTCCCATGTGTTGAAAATTCACGGTAAGAACTGGCCCAAGACGTTATACGAGTTGTGCCTTCAAAGTCAGGAAAAGTTGGAGAATAAGATGATGGAGGTGCCAGAGGACTGGAACACCGGTGACATCTATTTGGTTCCAAAGACAATTAATGCTATTGAAGGGGTGATAGGTACGATTGAAACCGGTATTGACTCTCTCTACACTTTAAATTACAACTTATCGTTCATAGTGATAAGACCCCCAGGCCATCACTCACATGCCAGCTTGCCCAGCGGCTTCTGCTTGTTGAATAATGTCCAGATCGGGATAGAGTATGCATTTGAAAACTACGACGTCAGCCATGCAGCTATCTTGGATATCGACTTGCATCACGGGGACGGGTCCCAAGATATCTGCTGGGAGAGAGCCGGGTTCGCTGGTGATTTTGGTAAAGATGAACAAGAGGATGCGGAACTTGGATTTGAACCCAGAGACGAGTATGGCAAACGGTTTGCCCGGTACCCCAAAGTGGGTTATTTCTCTCTTCATGATATCAAGTCGTATCCAACAGAGCTAGGGTTTGCATCTCGAGAGAACATCAAGAATGCATCCACCTGTATCATGGACCACGACTTGAACATATGGAACGTTCATTTGCAAGAATGGGATACAGAGGACGAATTCTACAAGCATTATCAAACCAAGTACGTCTCGATCTTGAATCGGGTCAACCAATTCTTGCACCAGTCAAAGAAACAGCACGAGCTTGAAGTTCAGCGGTATTTGATCAACAAGAAGAATGGATTCCTTAACAGCAACATAACTAAACCGCCTAAGCAGTTTAAGCCATTGATCGTGATATCGGCGGGATTCGATGCGTCTGAGTATGAGAATCCTCAAATGCAACGGCATGGCATAAACGTCCCCACGTCCTTCTACTCGAAGTTCACCAACGACGTGGTGAAGTTGTCCAAAATTCATCACGCCAAAGTGATTTCGTTTTTGGAAGGGGGCTACTCTGATGGGGCACTTACCACCGGGATCTTCTCTCACCTCATCGGGCTCACCAACAACTTGAACAAGCTGAAGGAGACTCGAGACTTGGACACAAATCTTTGGAACGAGTCGTGGGGGTCTGAGGTGGTGATGAAAGAGTTAACTAAAGGATGTAAGACCAAATGGGCTCCGTATAAGAGTCCGAAAACTGATATCACCATTTGGGCTAATGAGGTGATCAAGCTCGGCCGAAGCATGATGCCCAATGCCATTATGTCCAAGAACTACGTCTACGAGTACAAAGATACCAGTCAGCCCGAGAACAGGATGACCAAAGACTTGATTGAGCCCGACCCCAAGTTTAACGACGAGACCATTGGCAGACACACCCGGTCTTACTTTAAGAAATTAGCATTACAGAACTCCGAAAAGGGAGCTTAGATAGTCGAATATACAGCATAAGAACATACCAGCAAGAGAATAAATTCACCTCTTAACCCGTAAACCATCACCAATTGGTCTGTGGGCTTACCCTTGAAACGCGTGAAAATTTGGCCCAAATTTTCCAGGCCAAACAACCTCTACCAAACTCCTCGTACTAAATCCAGGCCTACCGGGTTGACTTACACGTTCAAAAGGTTTGATTGAATTGATTACTGCAGTTCATCAACGCCATTATATTTATTGTACTGCGATTGGAATCAATCAGCCCCGTTAACTAGAGTTCCATCGGAATTTTTCACCATGGGTGCACCACAAGGTAAAGAGGAGATCACGCCTTCACATCCCAAATTTGACCGATCGGGGATGTCGGACCCAGAGTACATTGAACAGTTATTGTTCGAAATCAAAGAGTTGAAATCACAGCTAGTTCGAAAAGACCAATTAATTCGAAGTCTACAGGGGAACTTAGAGCCGGAGGTGGACCGGAAGGAAGTCAATGATATTCCCCAGCGCTCTGCCAGGAGGAAGCTCGTGGATGAGCTGTCACCTGAGGGTAACACGAGTCGTAGCGGCTTGTCTGATGGTGATTTACTGTCGCCAGATACTACGAGGCCGTCTGGCACCGGATCAAAGCCAAAGGGTGTCGGACTTGGTCTCCTGAGCAGCCTTGATAGGCCACTAGAGCCTATAAGAACTGAGACTAAGCCGCTTGGGCTGGAGAGCACGTTGCTAGAGCCAGTGCTGGCGGATAAACCGCTCGAGCTGGCAGAACAGCCTGAAGCAGAGACCAAGCCGGAACCAGAACCCAAGCCGGTCCAGGAAAACACCAAACCACCGGTGCCATCGAAAGCTTACCCACCACCAAAGGAGCCCGGCGCTCAATCCCTTAAACCAGAGACCGAAAAGACCCCAACCTCCTTCCACAGGAAACAGCAATCGGATGATGAGGTGCTCAAGGCCATCGAATATAGGCTTGATTCTATCGGACTTGCTCACGACAATCTCCAGGATACAGAGTTCAACCACGCCCGTAGAGGTATCAATAAGATAACCCCCATGAACTATATCAAAGACGAATCTGTGGAAGACCTCAGACCTTCTGAGAGTGCCCGAGAGGCGGAAGAGGAATCGAATAGGTCGTCTGTATATTCAGAAGAAGAGCATAATAACCGGAATACTTCGGGTGCAACTCCCAGGTTCGGTCATGACATACCGCAAGACAAAGTGGATGAGTCGGCCATAGACAGCACCTTTGGAGAGATCAGTACCATAGGGGACGATACAACGGGGGATATTAGTCAACGGAAGCCGTCCATGGAAGACCGTACCCAATCTATGCCATCGCCTGAGGAATCCGTTGCTTCAAACGATGTGTTTCAACATAAGAACCACAGTTCCAGCAGCTTCCAATCGTATAGATCCAGAATCAAACTCCCACCAACCTTACAGCAACAAGCACAACACCAGGCACAAGCACAAGCCCAAACCCAAGCCCAAACGTCCCAAACCACTCCTTCCACTGGTCAACAGCAAAGTTTGTCACCCTTCGTTCCCTCCAGTGTTATTTCCACCGCGTCTCCACTACAACTGGTCACCAGCGAGGCCCCTAAGGCCCCGTTGCCCACGTCTCCTAGCAACAACAAGACCCACGTATTGTCTCCTACAAAAGGAGTGCCGCACAGCAAGACTTTCAAGGACTTGAACATCCAAAATCTCAAGGTGGATGTGTCGCCACATTCACGCAATGGTGCAAGCAGCTTGAGGTCCCCAGCCTTGATCAATCCTTACCCAGAACATGATACCCAGGGCCCTCCAGAATTCAACCTACAAGTCGAAACCCCCAAGACTTACGGCAGCGAATTCAAGGAGATCCCACACACTCCTGACGCCTTTTACGTTAACAAACTGGATAAGCCTCAAGGCTTGTACGATGAGTCGATGAGTCAAGTGTCGCCGGCCACTGGGTTCAGTGCTGGCGGCTTTGATAATGATTCGATAAAGACGCCGGTGACCAATGAGTACTTATCTCAAGACTCGATGTATAACTTACGGAACGGATCCAATTCGGTCAGAAACTTGAGCAAAGCTTCCAGTGGTGCCGCTGGGTCCGCTAGTGGTGCCACTGGTAGCAACTACGACGTCTCCCATGCCCACGATTCTTCATTCCTGGTGAACAGAACCATGGTGAACGAAGACGAAGAGTTGCTTTTCATAAAGCCAGAAGAGTTCCAAACCATTACCATTCAAGTGCTCAGTACTATAAGTCCTGGTAATTCATTGAGCCCTGCATTATCTCTGAAGAGGCTTGAGGATATATTCATAACATTGGCCATTAATGACCGGTCTACCGACAAGGAGATGTGGAGAATCAAGAAATCATTGAACCAAATAATTGCTTTTGATAACGAAATTAGACCAACCATCGAGTACTTTGGGTTGCCCATTTTACCTGACAAGTCGCTATTCTTTTCTTTCACTCCGAATAAGATAGATATAAGGATAAACGCCTTGCAGAACTATTTTAACACATTATTCGTCATGCCCCACATACCACACTTGATCTTATTCAGAATCTGTAAATATCTTTCACTCGACTTCATCAATCCGTTGGACGACTTCAAAAGCGGAGCCAGAAAAGAGGGATATTTGGTTCGTAAATTCAAGAGTTTGGGGACTAGCTGGAAAATCAGATGGTGTCAAGTGGATGGGTCCGTTTTGGAGATGTATGATCAACCAGGTGGTAATTTGATTGAGCATATCAATTTGATCGGGTGTCAAATTGGTAGACAAAGCAACGATACTGTAGCAGAGGAAAAAGGTTATAGACATGCGTTCTTGGTCATGGAAAGTCAAAAGACATCCAAATTATCGAGCTCTATGCCCAAACATTTCTTCTGTGCCGAAAGTGATTCTGAGCGAGACGAATGGGTTGAAATTTTGATTGAATTTAGTAACATCAATTACGGCTCCAATTCCACCTCGGCTGCCACATCTATCTTAGAGGATGACTCGAATGGTCTGTTGAGCACCCCTAGAAACCACGCCAATGATTATCCCGACGAGCTCGAATCTCATAGTAGTAACCAAAGATTCTACAAGTCTCCTGTGCCTCTGAACATATCTTATCAAACAGCTGAAACAGAAAAGAGTGTCCCTTCAGCAACAGAAAAGAAAAAGACGAAGCGGAGCATATTCCCTTTCAGGAACAAGGGTAATAACTCTTCTAATAATGTCGATCAGCCAGAATCCGAGGCTACGCTTTCGCCAACATCCAACAGCTTCAATTTGGGCAAAAAAGATGGAGAAAGTAGCTCCATACAGGGCTACTTGGATAAAATGGGCCTCGATGAGCAGGTTACAAGGCGAGTGTTTGGCAGAAACGTTGAAGAGGTGTTCGAAATTTCCCACCACAATTTCTTGGGTAGGGAGATTCCAAGTATTTGCTATAGATGTCTCGAGTTTTTGTTAAAGACAGGAGCTGTTTACGAAGAAGGTATATTCAGATTGAGTGGGTCCGCTTCAACTATCAGACAACTTAAGGAATTGTACAATAAGAAGTTTGACATCGATTTATTCGAGGCTGAGTTGAAGCCTGACATCCACACAGTGGCAGGTCTTTTTAAAACTTATTTGAGGGAGTTACCGGCTCCTATCATAACTGATAAATGCTACAACGAGTTAAGACACATTGTTCTAGAAAGAGGCAACGACAGTTCAACCTCATTGATATTCCGAGACTATCTTAACGACTCCAAGAACATCGACAAGATTCATTTTGACTTGAGTTTTATAATCTTCAAGTTTTTGAAAGAGATCATTAATCACAAAGATTCCAACAAGATGAATTTGAGAAATGTATGTATTGTGTTTGTTCCCACATTG
The DNA here is from genome assembly GCA_030572275.1 of Yamadazyma conglobata. NCBI lineage: Eukaryota > Fungi > Ascomycota > Pichiomycetes > Serinales > Debaryomycetaceae > Yamadazyma > Yamadazyma conglobata. Next base: position 773,804 of record JAJLZN010000002.1, read on the forward strand.
AACATTTCATTGGACGTCTTGAGTTTATTGTTGATTGACTTCAACTGTATATTTGAAAATGGTGATCCAATACCAGATGACCAACGGGAGAAATTAGACTTAAATATTCCAAATTTTTAATGAATAAATGTAATAGTATAGTTAAAATATTTACTCGAGGTATAGTAGCACTGCATAAAACGCATATATGCAAGGAATCACCTATATACCAGAAGAAATCGGGTTATATACAAGAATAGAAATCCTTTATTTATATATGGCCCGATCTATATGCACGTCGAGTGGCTATATACACCACCGACTTCGATCCCTTAAAGGATGTTCTCCATTGCAAGGCCATTTGAACTAGCTATTCTTGGAGTTATCTACACTATCTAACCTTCAATTATCTCTATAACTCGACGCCTTACTGTCTCTACCTTTATATCTCACATTCTCGGCGCTGTACGCTCAGCATCCTTCCATCTTATCATGACCCGCACTATTTCACCCAGCAAAGTAACCAACTCACCATGTTTCAGCGTAGGAAGCCACCGCAATTGACGGTCCATGATGAGTTGACGCAGACATATAATGACTGCTGTAACCTCACAATCAAGAACCTTACGTTGGAGGAAGAGAACAAGGTGGAAGATGCTCTTAAGGGGTGGAAATCATTACATACATCGCTACTCTTCAAGATCGAATTGTTCGCTAAGAACCTTACCAAAATGAATTCAGAGGAGGTGGAGACGTTCAACGAGTTGAAAGCAATACGGGATCAGAATGTTAAACATCTTATACGGGTCCAGCTAAGAATGGATGAGGTTAGTCGCCGTCAGCAAAAGGCCATTATTGGCGAATCTAGTAGTGCCAGCCTTGCAATCCCAGCTGGGTCCAATAAGCCCAATATGTCAGTTCCTTCGTTGAGAAATGGACAAGGGGTCAGAAATATGAGCGGGAATAAGAAGAAACTTTTGAAGTCCATGCGGCCGACTCAAACCAAACTTGCATCGAAGAAGAATCAAGTCCAGGCGAATAAAGCTGCCAATATATCGTGGCAGCTGAAACCAAAGCCCCCACCTAAGACGAACGGCAACCAGGACTTATTCGAAGACTTTGACCAGGACTTTGAGATAGATTGGGAGCCAATTGACCCCACAGACAGGAAGCTGCCCGATGCAGAACTGGGCTCAGACGATGATTTCATGGGCTACTACGAGGAAGACTACGGGGCCTCGCCCAAAAATGGGCTTGATAGTAAGCCAAAGGTTGCATCTCCAAACTTGATAGATTTGGATAACGAGTACTTTAAGTTGAGTCACTCGATGGAGAACTTGTCTGTAAAACCTACTTCACGACAATCGAGCATTGGGTCCAATAATGTTGAGGTGAGCCAGAGTTTGGCCCCGCCTAAGTTGGATAAGTTTCATAGCACCAGTACGCCGGACATAAGAGTTAATAAACCGGTACAAATCCCACAAAGTCCAGCCGTCCTGACTCCTGGAGCACTGACCCAGGCAGCTATTCAGGCGTCGCTGGCCTCGGCGTCGCCCAAAAAATACGTATATAATAAACCCAAGCCCATGAATATTCACCATTTGATGAAAAAGACAAAGAGTAACACGAGGGTGGAAACGACCCCACGAGCCGTTCCACAAACTCCCAAGCCTCGGGCCCCTCAAGCCAAAGCAGCTCCTGCCGTCACGGTTACCAAGCCCAAAACCACCAATATCACATACAATTACGTTCCAATAAAGAAACCAGGGGTGGCAGGCTCAAGCCCCAAAGCAAGACAGGTGTCGAAGGAGAAGGTCCCTTCAACACTGGTCCCTGTAAAGACACCCTCACCACCGGTCGAAGACGATGTGGATTTGGACATGTCGGACCTTTTAAATCCCAAGGTACAAGATAAGCTTATAAAGGAGATGAGAGGAATCGACGAGCCTAGCGCCAAACAAATCTTCAACGATATTATTGTGCACGGGGACGAGGTTTACTGGGAAGACATTGTAGGGCTTGACGGAGCCAAAAACTCCCTTAAGGAGGCGGTGGTGTATCCATTCTTGAGGCCAGATTTATTCAGGGGACTACGAGAGCCAACAAGAGGGATGCTTCTTTTCGGACCACCGGGGACGGGTAAAACCATGTTGGCGAGAGCAGTTGCCACTGAAAGTAAATCGATTTTCTTCTCGATCACTTCGTCGTCCATCACGTCCAAGTATTTGGGTGAAAGTGAAAAATTGGTCAGAGCTTTGTTTCTTCTCGCTAAAAGATTATCACCAGCTATTGTTTTCATAGATGAGATTGACTCCTTACTTGGTTCGAGATCAGAGGGAGAGATTGAAAGTATTCGGAGAATCAAGAACGAGTTTTTGATTCAGTGGAGTGAGTTGAGCTCTTCCACCACTAAAGAGAACGATCAAGACGACTTGAAGCATCAAGTGTTGATTCTAGGGGCCACCAACTTGCCGTGGTCAATTGACGAAGCAGCACGTAGAAGATTTGTAAAGAGGCAATACATCCCATTACCAGAAAGTGAAACTCGGTTAAATCAGATTAAACGATTGTTGAAGTATCAAAAGCACACAATGAGTGAAGAAGACTTCAGCACAATCATCAAGTTGACCGAGAATTTCAGTGGTAGTGATATCACTGCCTTGTGTAAAGATAGTGCTATGGGACCTCTTAGATCATTGGGAGAATTATTGCTATCCACCCCAACCGAGGAAATACGGCCCATTAATGTTTCTGACTTTATCAATAGTTTGAAATTCATTAGACCAAGTGTGCTGCCAGAAAGTTTAGGTAAATATGAAGATTGGGCTAAGAAATTCGGATCTCTGGGGGTTTAGGGTAGAAGGTACGGTTAAACTATAGACTTTGATTGTCTATTGAAAAGTTAGCAAGATGCCCCATCGATTACATGTTGATGGTTATGATGTGACCTGATTTGGTTTTTGTATTATTTCAATTAAATACACATTAAAATAGTAAAAAATAGAATTAATTGTATAATCAAGTAAGGGACAGTCCGTAGTAAATAGGGTTTAAAAACTTCTTTCCGAAACCTTATGGTTCGTCTATTCCGTTGCGTCCGTGACAGTTACGATCGGATTCGAGCGAATTTGGTGATAAAGTTTCGTTAAAGTTTAATAGAATATGAGAGACATGACAGCCGGTAAGCGGCCTTTACATGCAACAAAGACGAACAAACATGTTGGGCGGGAGGGGGTGAGAGGTGGAGAAGACTGTGCAGTAGAGAAAGCAATCGAGGTATTGGTACCTTATTTTGGCACCGACTTGATGGGGTATTCTCGTCGAGCCTAGACGAAACTGGCGAACCTGATAAATCCGATGGATGTGATGAGAAAGGCTGGTAGAGTTAAAGTTGGAACTTACAGAAAATCGAATGACATTCTTTAATTTCAACAAAGTTTAATTCAGAATAGCTCAAATGGAAGCTTATTGCATAATCAACGTAACTTTAAATTTCATTCAAGAATGAAGATGTTTGGATTGCAAAGTAGTATAAGCATGGTCTGCAGATAGATAAGCAATAAAACATCAAGGAAAAAAAACCCCAAAAAATCAGACCACTTTAAAATGGTAGGGAATCCGTTAAATTACACAAAAGTAGAAAATAAAAAAAAATACATGTTAATTTTTACTTTAACGAGGTTATAGGTTAATCGTTTGGGTACTTGTAAATCGTTTGAATACTTGTAGATCCAATGCGAAGAGATCTAGACTGGTGGTTACCCAATAATAGAATTTAGTTTCATCTGAATATTCTGTAATCTATTGTTCTTATTTTACTTCTACAGGAGCCTACTTGAGAAATAACAAGCAGACACAACCCTTTGATGCGATTTACGAAAATCAATCAGCGACAGATTTTTTAATTAAAGTTTATATTCGACTCAATAAAAAAAAAACCCGTAATTTAACTCAAAATGGCAGATAAAGGTCATTATGCATATTTTGAATTATGTTTTAGCACCCTATGCAGCGGTAACCAGCTTCTTTCGGAAATATAATAAATTCAATGCGTTTAACCTTACTGTTACGGGCATTGACTATTAGTATACTCTTTGCGATGTCAGAATATTTTTTGTCGTGAACCAAGCGTTAATAGTCTAAATAGAATTGCATATGGGTCTAGTCTGAAATAAGCTTGTTGCATTCTTCCGTACCAAAAACTGTCTATTGTGTAAAACAATCGATGAAACATTTCCGGTTAATACTTTTAATCGACTTAATTGTTGGGCTAAGCTTCTTGATTTATCGTTTACAATAAGAACGGCGTTTGATTTCTATGTTTGTCGAGTTTCCTTGTTTTAATAAATTTTAACTTAATCTCGACATCAATAATAGTTGTTTTAGGTATAAACAATACAAGAAATCATTTATCTATTGTTCTGATGCAGTTATCAATTAAGGGGGTATTAATGGTTCAGGTACTAATGTTTTAATGCGGAATTTCCTGATGTTGCCATTTAAAGAAATATTGTTTTTTATTTTGTTATTAGTTACGTCTAACGGTTTCTTTTTTGATTTTAATTGACTACGATCTGTTTTTTTGTAACTCAAACCTTTTTTTTTTTTTTAATTAGAATCATAATTATTTTTAATGTATCAATAGATAATGTTAAGGCAATTTTTAAGCCATTTTAGATTTAGGGTGCTCAAGAACAGAAGGGTTCACGTACTTTTGGATTAATATAAATTAATTCTAAAATCCCTGTTAAACCAAAAATAAATAAAACTAGGCTTCACTAGAATATATTTATTGCAAATTTAAATAAGATGAGTGTCTATCCCCAACAATATCCTTACAATTACCAATACCCAGTGTATTATCAAATGCCAGCCCAAGCTCACCAATCGGTACCGGCTGTTCAATACCCACAATACTATCAAATGCCTCATGGATCACATGTTGGCCCCAATCAAATGAGCCATATGCCTTCGATGATGAATAACCATCAACCGCAACCACAAGCTCAACAAGCTCCGGTCATGGCAAACACTCCTAACACATTGCCAATCTACTACTACAATAGCATAAATGAGAAAAAAAGTAAACTGTCCACCACTTGGACATCTAAGGAAGACAAGTTATTGAGAGAGTTGAAAGAAGTACAAAAGCTAGGCTGGAGAGATATTTCGACTTTTTTCAATGATCGTACACCAAATGCATGTCAATTCAGATGGAGAAGAATTATATCCTCCATCACTAAAACTCAAGAGACTAAAAAAGATTCCAATTCAAGATCTTCATCCATAAGTTCTGCCAGTTCTATTCATTCACATTCTTCTTCGATTACGTCGTTGTCATCTATTACATCGCCTAAAATCAACAAGAAGAGTTATCATTCAATCAATTACATATTGAATTGAAAATATCAGACCTGTGACTCGGATAAAAGTTGCAACCAAAAATTTATTTTTTGGCCGGCCGATTGTAGCAAACGCAAACAATTGATTTACTTAAAATTGTAAACGATTTTATCTACTTCGGTCATATGATTGAGTTTTAGGGCAAACTTTATTGATTTAAAGCAATTTGTCCTTTGGCATGGCCTATAATACTTCCTATTTCATTTCTTATTGTATTTTAGCTTCATTGAAAACTGTAGTCGTGATGTACTACTGTTTAGGGTTTACTTGTTGCTGTATGTTTGCATATAGTTTAAGTTTTGTTTTGTTATTTATGTAATTTTTTGTACTAAATGGTTTTGGGACTAGCTAGGGTTTAATAAATATTAATTATCAGTTACCGTCAAATTAATATGGTTTAAGGTTTTGGGGCGACTCAGTCTGTTTAACCCGTTCAAAATCTGCCTGTTGGCGCAATCAGCTTTACAGCAAAATTGAATATAGCCTATTCAATTCTGTCGCAAGGTACCATCGTATTGCGGTGTATCCGGCTCCAACACTTTGTATTGTTGAGTGACCTGCATTAAGAGAAAAAAGTCAACTGACTATGGATTTGTTCGATTAATCTTTTTTTTTCTAATTTAATTTTATTTATCTTTTTTTTTTTTAATCTTTTTTATTTTGCTTTCAATGTTTTTTATTTTATAAATATTAATTGATTTGCGTCGGTAAGTTGGCTCGCAATATTTTTTCTATTTTTGCTAGATTTTCAAATTACCTACTACCGTTTCGGGACTGGTGATATTATTTTTCTTTGTTCAATTTAGGTAATCGTGTTTTCTAGAATTATTTAAACTTTTACCTGTGCGAAACAATCTAACTTCCTACATTCGAATTTCAAAATTTTGCCGATTTCTTTGTAACATGCATTAAGGGCTATATATTCTTATTGTATTAGCATATTAAAACTTATTGTGATCTGTAATATTTTATTGCATATCCGATCAAAACTTCTTTGCTCGGGTGTTCCACGGAGCCCGAACAATACACCGCATCTTCTGCAGCAACAATACCTGATACAAGTTGCAAGGCAATTTTATGAGCGGTAAGGGTATGATTAATTTTGGGTTCATCAATTTACATTAAAGTGGGAGCCTTAATTAGACACCGTACATAGTTTACATACATATACGAAAGTAAAATTTGGGAGGGAAATTAGGGTTTAGTTCAATTCAAGCCAGCGGCTAAACTTAAACCCTAGGATGAATTACCCCCACCCAGCCACCCAACATATTATTGGTATGGCCATTTAGGAATTCGGGCGGTCATTTCATATGGCATGCAATAAACAGGGTCTATTGGCAATAAGTCAAATTTTTGGGCATCGATCAAACTCAAGCCACAAAGAGAAAAGCATGTATGATAAATGTCTGTCTGGTTATCCTTACGATCACTGAAGCCTCCATTTTCATAATCCTGACAGTCAAGGATGAACTCGGTAAGCTTCTCCTGGTCTATCCAATGCTGCTTGCCAAGCATACTCAACGGACTCATCACCCACCAACTGTAACATACATCGGGTAATTTTTCTGGTCTACCATTAAGCCCACCTCCTTTGACCTGCCTTTCACTTAACCATAAACCAAGCTTATCCTGATTCACCACTTGTTCTACCTTGTTCATTATTTTTAATGCCCCCACCACTGTGAACACCTGAGCCCCATGACTTTCGGCACCTGGTTTCATACCATAAGACCCATCAAAGTTCTCACATTGGGTCAAAAAGTAGGTGGTCCGCTCCACTATATCTTCAGTCAATTCTCCTAATATGGACAAACAGGAGATCCCGTTGTAGGCGAAACGAGTGTCGACCTCCCCGTACGAATCACCTTGGAAACTTCCGTCTGGTAATTGTAATTCTTTTATGAACCGAACAACCTCAGGTTTTTGATCGTCGATAAGGTGTAGGGAGTCATACATGAACAAAATTTGTATCGCTGACAACGTAGAGAGGATATGCCCATCGTGTTTGGGATATGCCCCAAACCCCCCAGTTTTGGGGTCGTGACAGGAAACTACAAAGTCCAACACTTCTTGTTTGGGCAATACGTCAATGGACTTTAAAGCAAAAAGAGCCGTGACCGCCCAATAGAGGCCGTTCATTTTCAAATGCTCTGAGAGCCAATATTCGTAGGATTTCTTACTCAAAGCGTCATCTAGACTCTTGATATACTTGACATGGATCTCTTTCGATAGCATTACTGTCTGAACGCCAAGGTGGCAGTTCGCGAAACCACTGTGTCTGGGGTTTGGCGGCCGAGAGGTTCGTGTGGGCCCCGGACCAGACTTGAGCAGTAGATAATTCGCTTATAAGCTTAGGCTCGATAATTTATCTTTAATCACCAATAAAGATCCACACTGAGTCAATTGCCCGATAAGACAAACAATTGATCCTAATTCGTGGTTCGATTGTTGTAAAGTACAATTCCTCGTGCGTTTTCTTGTCTCTTAACCTTTAATTAATGGTCGATCATAAATGAATTATTGACCAAAGTCACGTGAGATTTGATGATTCTTGTCCAAACTGCTTAATTTTTAATTATTTATACCCCCATAATTCCTGCCATTGATTAAAATTTACCTAATTAACTCAATTAATTAAAATGTCTTTACGTTTAGGTTCTACTGCTCCAGATTTCCAAGCTGAAACCTCCAATGGTCCAATTTCTTTCCACGAATACATTGGTGACTCTTGGGCTATCTTATTCTCTCACCCAGATGATTTCACCCCAGTTTGTACCACTGAATTAGGTGCTTTCGCCAAATTGGAACCAGAATTCACCAAAAGAAACACCAAATTGATTGGTTTATCTGCTAACGGTACTGAAAGTCACAAAGCTTGGATCAAAGATATTGATGAAGTCACTGGTTCTAAATTGACTTTCCCAATCATTGCTGACCCAGAAAGAAAAGTTGCTAACGCTTACGATATGATTGATTACCAAGATGCTACCAACGTTGATGACAAAGGTGTCCAATTAACCATCAGATCTGTCTTCATCATTGACCCAAAGAAAACTATCAGATTAGTTTTAACTTACCCAGCTTCTGTTGGTAGAAACACCGCTGAAGTTTTGAGAGTTATTGATGCTTTACAAACTGGTGACAAACACAAAATCGCCACTCCAATAAACTGGATCCCATCTGACGATGTTATCATTCCACCAACTGTTTCTAACGAAGAAGCTAAAGAAAAATTCAAAGATTTCAGAATTATCAAACCTTACTTACGTTTAACCTCTTTAGACAAACAATAAGTATGTATAGTAAATAATATATGTTAGGATCAGGATTATCTTAATACAGAAATTCCCGTAGTATGATTATGATGGTAAAATTGTGGACCTTTGAGTATACCAAGCAATATGCCACATGTTGCGCAATCGGCTGCAAAAGTGTTGCAACAAAATAGGGGTTTTTGAGTAGTACAGGAATATCATTAAAAGAGGCTGTTATGTAGACTGGGTATTTCCAACAGCTCTAGTTACGGGGGGAATATACTTCCATTGACTGATATTGTGGAAAACACAACTGCAGAAAGTTCAAATTGTGAAAATCACTATCGACCTGAACTCAATGTATTTATTGAAGAGAGCGAGAAGGGTAGGGGGGGAGAGTTAATGAGAATGCAAACAAAATGGGCCAGAACTTGACCACACAGTGTTATCAAAAAATCCAATATACTACATGTAACTGCCGCATGAGTAATACCGCTTCCAGGATTAGTAACATCTCAGTAATACAGATTTCACCCCCACACCAGATCCACAACACAAACAATCGCCAAAAGTCTACTGGTTCCAAATCATGCTAGGATTTTGTTACCTGGGGCTTGGGGTTGCGTGCTGCATCTCTTCGGCCTAACGTATTTTCAACGTATTTGCAGCTCAGTTCCATTCTCAACTTAGGCTGCAATTTGCGACATATTCAGTTTGAAAAATTAAGGTAGATTGCCATGATTAGTAAGAAACGAATCTATCTACTGGCAAAACAGTGGTATCCTCAGGCCATTGTCCACCGCTACAACTTCCGTAGACACGTCTCCTACGAACTGGAAAGCAAGCTTGAGATGCCTGTCTCCCTCATCAGCAGGCATTCGGCAAACAGTGGGATCACTTTATTTAAGGTGTCGCCCCCAGCACATCATTCCAAAGAAGACCGGTTAGAGTTAGAGAAGAAGGCCAATCTCGGGAAGCTCATTGAGGAACTTAAAATCCTTCTCCCCAACGCCCTAAACAAGTCGCTCCCCAGACCATTAGTATCGCCAGATATCTTGCTTAGAATATGCCCAACACACTTTGATGACTTGAATTCGATTTTGCCCAACATCAAAGGGCATGTTTCGTACTACACCACGTTGAAATCGTTGCAGTTTTTGTTCACGTCACTCATATTGAACCCCAAAGTTCAGTTACACCTTGAGAGCATCAAGGTGCTCGAACCTCAGCAATCCACGGTCGAGCACCTTTGTGTTTACCCCCATACGACCAAGGTTCAGGTGAGATGGAGTACTTGCGGCGAGGGTTGCCATCACCTACTCAATGGGGAGCAGTTTTCGGCCAGAGCTAATGGTTCAGGCGACCAGGGGGCCGAAAACCCTCGTGTCAATTCCACTTCCAATGCCAAGTTGGGGTCCCATTCATGGCCGCAACTTGACCCCCTTCCGTTCTACCAGAACCAATCACTAGCAAATGCCGCTGACGCCCCAGCGGTGGAGTCAAGGTCTTTACGGAAAACATTGACCCAGTTGACCACCGGCTTTGTTGGCTTGGTCAAAAAAAACGAGAGTAACTTGGAAAGGGTCATCAGCGGAATCTTTGTTTTTGAGTTGAATGACGACAACACCAAGATCTTAGTTCACACTATCGAGGACGTGAATATCATTGAGAAGCGGGAGCCTCAAGAGGTTCAAGGATTACGAATTTGTTAGGGATAGGTTGGACATGTAAATAGGCAAATAGGAGAACTGTATATACGGATAAACAGATCGGAGAGACTTTGACGGGCGGCGTACAACAAGCCTAAGAGTAAAGAGAGCTATCAGGTGGAATAAGCGTAAGTAGAGTAAGTTCAAACTCACTAGTTTGTCTAAACGAGCATCATAAAGATGTACGAGCAGATTTCCTCATATACGAGCACACTGTTCCCCAAGCAGCCATCCGTAAAAACACCTTATGATCAGGCCACCTACTCTGGCACCATTGTCCGCGATGCCCAGGTCTTCCCCACCCAACAATTTCTAACAATCACAAGAAGAGAATCCACTCACATGAAAATCTCAAACACCACCTTGGCAACGATTCTATAACCAATTATACATTAATCGAACACATTCCTAAACTAAAAAGAGCCGGAACCCATAAGAAGCCAAACCTTTAGCTGTTTGACGTATTTCAATTATTTGTTTAATACAAAGTATGCAACAGCAGCGACTACAACAACCCCTGCGATGATCACAGGTAAGTTACTACCTTCATTATCCAAGTCCAATTGACTCTTAATTTCTTTAGTAACACCACCTTCTAATTTACCAATCAATAAACCTTTTAAGATTTCATGAGCATCGTCACTGTGTCCAATATCATCGAATTCTTCGGTAGCATCAGTACCGGCACAGTCTAAAACGACTTCTTCACCACCAGGATGTTCATCAAGGAATTTGGACACGTCATAAACTAAACCGTTGTAGACCATCCATAAGTCATCGGCTGTTTTGTGTTGAGCAACTTCGTCAATGTTGTATACTTTTAATTCTTCAGTAGCCGTAGACATATTGTTTATCTATTTGTTAACTAGATGAAAAATTGTTCTCGAATTTATAATTTCTGATTTTCCTCTGATTGTTGGTCTCACGATTTATCCATGTGAGAAGCGAATTTTACCAATCATGCTAGGCACAATTATAAGCAGGATCAGTGCGGGAACTTTGACGGGTCCCTAAGATGAGAGAAGGGAAATCATATCTAAAATAGGAAATTTAGCCCTTATCAGCGATAGGTTTACTCAATATGAAATGTATATTTTGCATTATGTAGTTTGCTAGAACCAGACAAGTGCCATAGTCTACTATATGTACTCTTATGGGTTGGCCCATTTAAGCACTTGTAAACTTAACACTACGATTAAGATGGTGGATGGAAGGGAAAATATCACATATCCCCAAAATAGCACCCCTGACATTTCTCTTTGGTAAATGTTGTTCAACTGAGTGATTTGGCTTAGTTGAATGGCTGGTGGTGATGTAGTTAAGATGAATGCCACTAGTAAGAAAATTGGATCGTCTAAAATACTGATTTTGAAGAATCTGACCCCTAATGTGATCAAAGGTAATAAGAAAATGGATGGTATGATCATTCTGGATAACAAAGACCCCATGATCATTTTATTATAATGCCTAGAAGGTGGTGGAATGTCGTTGGAAGGATATAAATTAGACCCCAAAACAATTAAAATCAACGGTATAGATACTGATCCTAATTGATTGACTGCTTTGGTAATGGTATTGGCGACAAATGTACCTTTGGTAAAGAACAATTTCTGCAATTGTGGTACAGATGCAACAAGGACAGATAAGAGCATAGCGTATAAAGGAGGATTCATAAAGGCCAAAACGGACTTTAAATATCTATTGCCCCAAACTTTATGCTTAATTGACTTTAAATGCTTCAACGAGTCGAACGAGTTGGAATCAGGGTCACTATATTCAACGTTACTTTCAGTGACATTATAAGATGGTTGACTTTCAGAGCTGACAAGTGCGGTGTTTTCGTCTGAAGTACCGTGGCCTTCGATATCATATTTGTGACCGTAAGTATTCAACTCTTCATGAGATCTTTTTCTGAGTAGCTTGTTAAAGCCCCAAGACCACCTTAAAATTTGGCCCAATTGTTGAAAAATTAGCAAGTACAAGATACCTCTAGAAGCCACCTGATCTTTACTGTCATTTTCAATATCATCCCAGTATAAATCTGGTAAGGTATAAGCCAATGATAACGTCAAAGATACTGGAAGACTATTGGAATTACCAAATACCGCCATGGCGGTGACAAAGTCGGTTTCAGGTTCGTTCAAAGCCAAAACTCTGCCCACAATTTTGGAGGATAAGAATGAAATGGACGATGATAACACAAAAAAAATTGGAATCACAATAATGTCCACCAATTTTTGAAAGGACAACGAGGCGGCTAATTTACTGAACACCAAGCAAGGAGTGAACAAGTCCACGTTCAAAGAACTGAGTACTTTCTGACCATTGGTGTTTAAAAGACCCGATTTGGCGGCAAAGAAGCCCGCCAAACAGATAATCACTACCTGTAAGACTGCTTCGAAAGTTAACCTGGTGATATCAAGATACGATAGATCACGGGGGGTTTGTGTGACAGCGGAGGAAAAAAACATACACTGATGGGAGCTGTAGGAGACTTGTATGAATATGTAGGAATTAGACCTTGTAGATAACAAGTAACAAAAGGGTTTGAGCCGGTAATTAAGTAAACGCTAGCACCAAATGCAAAAAGGACTTAAGAGAAAATTAGCTGCAGAATTTGTGGCTTTATAACCTGCGCGATAGATAAGCGTTGATAAGACGAGAAGAGGGGACCAGGTAGTAGTTTAGAGGTTAGGATTAGTTGCGGTCACGCGGGCATAGACACAGTACTAATGTATAAGGGGGCGATACCTTACGGAGATAGATGGGTCCAGGGATGGCGATAGATGGACCTAAAAGGATCAGGTGGGCGTAATAGAGATCACGTTGCTGATTACTGCTGAGCCCCCAGCAAATAAATTTCCGAACGAGTTTCTTTTGTCTCAAATAATCCGCAAGTTGCTGTTCAAGTATGCCAGCCTGCAAGTGAATGTAGATAGTAGTGTAAGTATGTGAGTATATGACAAAAGAGAGCAGTATTAGTACGTGAATATGTGACAAGTGCTTAATGGGTCACTCCACGTGGCGACTTTGGCTGAGCCAACCGATTACTGAGGTGGGCCAAATCACTCAATTTGATGTCTAGCCCATTCCACGTGACCCGCCGTCTATCTGCACGCACAGGATCCGTCGCGTTAAAATTGTAAACAATAGCAAATCCGACTGCTCCTGTCGCACACCAAACCTGCTACCACCCCGGTCCATGGCCGCACCAATTAGCGTCGCAGCGAGAAAACATTTTTTGTTTGTAAATACCATCAGCCAGTCACCCTTGACACTTTAACCGCCAGCATCCAAGCCCCTTACACCTCGTCGGTTAACACTTGACTCTCAGTCCACAACACCCCAGACGCTTCGCCTGTTGTGAAATTAGCCGCACACCCATCACGCCATGGAGGACTCCGATACCTCATCTTTTGATTTAGATATGAGCGTGGCAGTTGGGGGAAGCTCCACCCCCATGAATTCGTCCTTCTTATCCCCTTTGAAGAAACTTGACAATTTGCATTTGAACAACTTGTCCGACATTAGTGAAAACGATTTTGATGTGGGCAATAAAACCATCGATGAGAGCTACCTGTCTAGCGATGAAGAGCACCCTGATGCCATTTTGAACCGCCCGCCCGTTTACGTCAACAAACGGAAGAGAGCAAACGTATCGGACGTAGAAATGGTGATAACGCCGGTATCTGAATCGGTATCATCGGGCCACCAGCCGGAAGAGCCCGCTAGTAACATGTCAATATGCTCCAACATCACTTCCACATCGCTTTCCAATTTGAAGTTGAGCTTCTCCAACTCTGACTCAACGCCCTGTCCAATACCCGCTAAGAAGAAACTCCGGTTCAGTGCCGACCACTCCATTACCCCCATAGCTAATAAGAAGAAGTTGCTCAATTTCTCCAATTCTATCAAGACAAACATACTTAATGACAATAACACAGTGCGATACCCTAGTATCGACATATACAACGACAACGACTATGAAGATGACCAGGACGAAGAACAACTACACCACGCCAATAACCGCCAGAGTAGATGGTGCAAACCCAAGGCGCAAGTGGATTTGGCCGGCCAGTCTACGCCTATTTCAGAGTCTACGCCTTCCAACTCGCGGATGCCTTCACCGTCTTTGTCCCAAAAATCCACTCCTGTCAACTCCAGAGTGCTGTCTCCAATAAAGAAGACACACATGCACCCTGATGCTTACACCACCCCGACTTTCGAGTCGAAAAAGACCATCAATGGGTACACGCTTATCAACCGGGAAGTTGAGGAGGATGTTCATATAGCAGACCAAACTATTATGGAAAGCGGAGATTCGGGGTCTGAAAGTGATGATATCACCACCCCGATCAATGGCGGTCCCGGCCAGATTTTGAATGCCAGAGTCAATGACCCTTATTTATACGAACCTAAGAACGATAATTTGCACATCAGAATGAAGTACATGGATGATCAATCCATGTTGCCGATACTACAAGACCAAACGGCGCTTGAGAAGTCGCAGTTAATCACTCTAGTCAACCCAGCTAATGTACTCCAGTTCTATGAAGCCATCTTACTCTTGGACGAGTCTTTGCCCGAACTTTTGAAATCGGAAAGAATCAAATGGCATCCCGACAAATGGGCAAACAAACAGCATTTGGACATAGATATTGTCAACACAGTATCTCAGTGTTTGAATGCAATTATGGATAAATTACAGTGATTTCCAGCAGCCATGGGCGATACCTCAAATGGATAAATAACAGTGATTTCCAGCAGCCATGGATTATGAAATGGACAATCACAATGACTTTGTAACGACTATCACGACAATTAAAGATTATTTATATATAATTTACTACTTAAATAATACATGATTATTATACAGAATCTATAGGAGTATCTTCCTTCTTATCGATTTCGATATCATCGGTGGCATCACCTTCAGCGGCACCCACTTCCACTTCCTCTTCCACTTCTATATCTTCACCACCTTCTTCCGCGTCTTCCTCAATATCTTCCTCGATATCCTCTTCAATGTCCTCCTCAATGTCTTCTTCATTCTTATCGTTCACCGTGTCGGCATCCCCATCATCGCCATCTTGACCTTCCTCTTCCTCCTCCTCTTCTTCATCCTCTTCTTCGTCTTCATCATCATCATCAACTTGTTGTTCTGGGGGGTACTCATCAGCAGTACCTTCGTTATCCCACACGATATTGAACCTCGTGACCCGTGGTTTTTCTGCTAAAATGTTACGAACAACATGGTCCACCTGGACTTTAGCTGGCGGAGTTTCCCTTAGTTCTTCAGAATCATACTCATTATTCACGTAATAACCTACCCGAACAAATTCCCGGTCAGCATATGAACAACTCAATAAGATGACCGTCACACTGACCAACTCACTGGCAGGAATCAACTCAGGTGATGGCGGGTCAGCCTGGAAGATGAATTTGTTTATCCCAACTGGAACAGGTCCCACCAAGATGGAGTCCAATTCCTGATCGTGGTCCAATGAGCGGGACGAGCCCACGTAGGTGAGTTTCCATTCCAAATCTTCTTTCAATGGCTCCAAGCACTCGAAGGTGATTTCGAACTCATAGGGGTCGCTGAACTTGGCGGGGTTGTTTAACACTTCGATACCCAATAACGATACTATAGACATTGCCGTTGGGGAATAGACGCGTAGCGAGAATTAATACGCTCTCACTAAAGTAGGAGAGGGGTCGCAGCAGCCAGGCCAAAGGTGGCAGGCCAAGCAGGTCGCACAGCAGGTCGCACAGCAGGTCGCACAGCAGGTCGCACAGCAGGTCGCACAGCGGGTCGCACAAGCAGCCAGTGATCGCATTGGTTGAACAGTAACCATGGACCAGTTTGAACAGCAGCTAGAGCAGGAGATCCGTGAAAACGACGGAGACATCAGCAAAGCGTACCAGAGGCTCCAGGATGAGTTTCAAGAAAAATACAGCCAGCTGATCCAATTATTCAATGAGGAACGAGAGTTGAGGAAAGTGATGAACTTCTACCACAGAAGGAATAATGCCATCTTGGATATGGTCACTGAGGCGGAGGTCGGGGACCAGGTCGGTGACGATGGCGATATCAATGAAGCCGACCTCGTGGCCAGGGTCGAGAATTTGGTGCTGATGAACCCGGCGTTGAAGGACCTTAATAACGTGGTGTCTATCGTTAATGGCACTGCAGAGGTGTCCGATAACTTGAAATTGTTGTTGCTCCTCCAGGAGAGTGTTCCTGAGTTGGAGATAGATGATCCGATCAAGATTGAAAAGAACCCACAGGATACCGAGTTGTGGCTTAGACGGAACTATAACAACTTGGTGTTGAGCCGGTTCAAGCCCATTTACTTCAAGAACAATCAATTGGTGAAGTTGGACAATAATCTCGACAATTTGAATAGTAATGGTGCCGTGGGGAAGAAGCGGAAGAGAAACTAGGTGGTGGGAGAGTTGAAAGTAAGGGAGAGGGTTCGAGATGAATGATGAAAGAGTAGAGCTCCCGAATAGTGTAGATGAGTACAGTAACGAAGCCGTACCTTGTAATATATGATTAAGTAACATTGTAATACGAGTCACTATTTCCATTGAGAAATGGTTATACCTCTATACCTATCAAGAACCTCTGTATCTATCAAGAAATGGTTGCACCTTTATATCTATCAGGAAATGGTCGTACCTCTGTATCTATCAAGAAAGGTCGTTCCTCTACATCAATAATTCATTATCGTACATTTGTCATTATTCTATCATTTCTTTCTCCTATTCAACACCTCCAATAAGTTCGAATCATCTAAAAACAATCCAAACACAAAATTTCTCTTCTTGAAGTTGAAATTCGAATTATCAATGAACTTGATCACCTTCAAGAAAAATTCAAGACTGAACAAACTGCCGTAGTTCTTCCTCAAGTACAATAACTCTTTAGTGGGCTGCTTGTCTAGCTTCATAAGATTTGACGGAAATTTGAAGATCAACTCCACTATCACCATCTCCTCCTCACTAAGCTCGTCCATATTATACATTTTGTACATCTGGAATTTTTCCAAGTCCACCCCAAAATCTACGTGGTTGTTGAAATAGTCAAGATCGAGAGTGGCAGGGTACCCGAAATTCTGGTACTTATTGAACCGGTCATACTTAACGACCCAGTCGTTCTCATCCAAGATCTCCACCCCCTCGTTGTTCAAGGACAACTTCCCAATTTGGTAGAATAAGAGAGACTTGATGTTCCAGTTATTACTATTCTCGTAGAATTGCATCAACTCTTCAAAGAACTTGAGCGGGATCAATTGGGTTCCGTAGTTAGAGCAGTTGATTTCACCCAAAATCCAAAGATTTTGCTTGAGCGCCTTGAGTTCAGAGTCCTTGAACGTCATTATATCTGTTTCTGACTCCATTTTACTCAAACCCTGCTTGATATCATGGAGCAAGTCATCTACAAACCCTTCGGCCAAATTTTGAAAGTACATCAAGCCCTCTCTGGTGTCGAGCAAATGCTTCAAGAAGAAATTGTACTGGACCTTGCCATAGAAACAGAAGTACGGGAATAACCGTTGGTTCAACTTGGACTCGTAGTACTTGAGGATCTTGAATTGACTTCTACTCTTGAGCCAACCGCCAAAATTATCGTGGATGTAGCTGAACTTAGACAAGTAGTCAAACCCTTCAGGTATAAGCAAGAACTGATCCAAGAGTATTGTGCCCTTGACTGACTTCTTGAATATAGAAACCGGCGGGTTGTAGGTGAGTAGCAATCGAAGATAGTCAGGGTCTCGATTCAGTTCGAGGTACGTATGGTAGAGCAAGGTGATGAGCCGACCTGAATGTTCGGACTGGTATAAGTTGTCGATGATAAGCTTGGTGCAGGTAACTTTATCCAAGTCCGCCTGTGAGAGACAATCGAGGAGTTTGGCCTTCAACGTGGTGGACCGGCATAAGTTTAAGCACTTGGCCAAAAGGTTTGCCGCTTGTTTACAGTTCAAGTCGAAGTTTTTGAACACAAGATGAACAAAAGTGTCGTTTTTGTCGGTGAACCGGGTGGACTCGATGATGTTGTCCAAAATTTGGAAGATCTGCCAATGGTTCAAGATTTGAACTCCGTTGTCAGACTCGGTCAACTTGGCCAAAAACTTTACGTATCCAAAGTTAACTGTAGTGGTTAAATTCTGGAGTTTCAACACCGGATTCTTGGCTCGAATTCCACTAAACGGGTCTATCTGAGACAAAATCTCTGCCATCTGGGTCATGATCTTATTCTTGTATAAGTACTTGAGACCATTGACGTATTTGGTGAAGATTTCGAAGATGGTGACCCCGACCTGGATGATCTTTTTGTAATTCTTACATGTGCTGAGAGATAAGTTGCTGAACCGAAACTTGAACGGACGATAGAAGCTGAGAAGCCGTTTGAAGAACTTGGGCTGTTTGTCCAATAGTTCATTAAACTTCTTTTCCTGCTTGAATGCACCCTGAAGCACCACGTTAATCTGGCCCCATTCCCAGCTATTGAACTCTTTAACCGCTAGCACCTTGGTCGTATTGATTAATGCTTTGAACTCGTTGTCGTCCGCATACCCACTCTGATTATTGGTGAGAGAATTGGGGTTTTGGAGGTTCGAGTTCAATTGCTTTAAGGAGCCGAGGTAAGAGGTCTTGGTGCTCGGGGTCTCAGGGTTCAAGTTGTGGTTGGAGATCTTGATCAACGAGTCCAAGGCGATGTTGGAGGACAATAGACCCTCCTGGTCAAATGGCAAGTAGAGCTTCAGAAATTTGAACAAGTTAGATAAAAGCAAAAGGGCCTTGTCTTTGATCTGGACGTGGTGCAAATTCTTCTGGAGCAAGTCTACCACCCCAAGCTTCACTAGTATGAACGTCAAGAGCCCTACGTAATGGTTCAAGTAGTGGTTGATGATATCGTTGTTGGCCTCATCTTCCAAGTCGGCCGAGCCACTATCAGCATGATCGTTGTGGCAGAAGGTGAAAGTAGCCAGCGGGTTGAACTTGAGCAAGAATTCCCCGATGACCGAGTTTTTCAAATACGGCAACGACTTGATGTTCAAGACATCGAGCAAGACATCGAGAACAAACTCTTTGAGCCTCCAGTCGTCTTCGTTATTCAAGTTGTTGATGAAGTCCTGAAGAAACTGGAAGTTGCTCAACGAACAGCAGAGGAACCCGTTCCAGTTCTTGAGAAGAATCGTTAAAAGGAACGACACTTTTTGGAACTTGATGAGCCGGGCCTTATTATTGGACTCCACCAACGACTCCTCATCGAAGATGCTCACGAGAACGTTCAAGTTGTACCCGTTCCGAAAGAAATTGTACTTGAACTCATTGACACTTAGTAAGTTCAAGATGATCATGAGACTGTTGATGGAGATGACGATGTTGGAGTTGTTGACCAACTGCTTGATGAGCACGTTGAACCCATTGGAATGGTAGATGAGCGTGGGGTTGATGATAGAAATCTCGAGAATGATCTCGACGATAAGTGCCTTCATATGGTTGGTAATGATGGTCAAGTCATCATCGAGTAAGTGGATCAAGCTTTTGATGATTCCAATGGACAAGTAGTTGCAGCCATTTTTGATCATCAAAAACTTCTGGATCAACTTGATGGCGTAGAGCTTCTCAAGCTCGTTGGACTTGTCAATCGACAAGCTGACAATCAAGTAGATCAACAATTTGTTCTGGACCATCACGTACAATGAATCCTCGTTGGTGATGCAGCACCGAAGTATTTTATAGCCACAAGCCTTGATGGTGGAATCCTCGTCATAGAACATGAAGTTGACCTTGTTGATGATGCTCTGGATCATCAAGTTCTGTTTTAGCTCTGGGTTTTCTCTTAATAACTCGATGAGACTGTTGGTGCTGGTAATGACGGTGGTTTTGAATTGAACTTCGTCGGTTTTCGGCGGGGGGAATTGCTGGAGAATCTCTCCAAGGATCCACGAGGGCGAGGCCGATGACTGCTGAACCTGTTCGTGGTCCTTGTGGTCATGGTTTAGAGACGAGATCGAGATTGATCTGATTCTATTCTCCATTACTTGGGTCAATGGCTGAAAAATTGGCTCCGCACTTGAGACAAGTTTGGACCGAGCCGGCAGGCAATTGAATAGACGTGGTAAGAGAGTCAGGTGGCAGAGGGGATGGCGTGTGTAGTGAAGATGAAGCCTATACTGAGAGAGAAACGTCGATTGTGGATACATGGTGGACGTAGAATAGTAGGGGTAAGTCAAGTGTCACGTGAGGGCGTACCAATGATCTTTAGGTGCATTGGCTTCAGGGTCGTATCACGCAATTGGCGCCTTTTACGCAAGTGCTGCCTATTACGCAACCCCCGTACGAGAGCACGGGCCACAGTCAGAACCACGGGTTCCCGCGTAGGTAAGTGACTTACTGTTAATGGTAATGGTTCGGCTCGGGTGGCGAGTGCACGTACCAATTACAGCCTCAATCGGCTGGATACTGGGTATTAGCCTCAGCCGGTTCTAACAGACAGGGATCATAAGAACTCTAGCTACAGAAAGCATTACGACATAGTTCAATAATACGATAAAGTTTGGGTAAACATACACGAAATCAGCTCAGGCGTGGGCGAATCTATAGTTTATACCAGGGGCTTTGATAACGAAACTTTAAAAGTTTAGTGAATTGAATACGGAGTAAGGCCTTCAAAAACTTGAAACCAATTCAATTCGAACAGTAGGTCATCTAATTACTTGAATGTGGAATCGCAATTGAGATTGAAAGGTTCCAAGGGATTCTTAAGGTGTCAAGTTGGGTAAACGGTTGTAGGTCTGACCATGCACTTAGCATCTCGGTTGATAATTCCGGCACCTCCACTCTGCAATGGGGTACTAGTGCGACATTTTGCTCGACTTTATTGGGAATAGATTTGAAGCCCTGCCCCAAAAAGGTCATGTATAATACAAGGGGTTCCAGATAAATCGGTGAAACCAAGGTTCAAACAGTTCAAACTGAATATAGACCCTCACTAATATACAAGATTACGACGTGGTGAATTCATTACATCATAAGACATGGTGGAGTCTAAAGATAGATTGATGATGTTATCAATAAATCAAATGGTCCGATACCCGTAATTGTCAATCATTTTATCCAGCAACGACAATCGTAACTGAAATTGTTGAGATGTGACATTTTACATAAGAGATATTACTGAGACCTCAGAGGGGTGTCAACCAGAAAAAATGTTGTTTTTCTTGTAAACCCGAGACATTCGATTACATAAGTAAATGATAAACCGTAATGTTACTAGATAGGAAATAATTCATAATATGAGGCAGAGGATGTTGAATTAACAATAGAAGTGGCGGTAGGTAAGATTAAACCGACCCGATCCAGTGTCGCCAATAGATTAAAAGCTGGTTCAAACCATTCAATACTAATGAACTTTTTTATTTCGATCCTCTTCACCCAACACAGCAAACACAAGTTTATCAAATTCCTTTTTATCACTTACCGTCAGCCATATTCTCTTGCCAACTGTTAGAGGGGGTCAAGAGGGGGTGTAATAGTATCTCTAAAAAAAAACTGGTAAATCGCCTTTCCGGCATACAGTCCGGTCACTAAGTGCTGGCCAATTACAATAGGTCATTTTCTCAAATTATTTGCCTCCACTATCGACAATTGGGTCCCCCACTACGGCGTCCTTACTTAAAACCCTAATCGAATATTTATGTCGGGAGATTATTGAGTTTTATATACCGGAGCGTGCCCATGAATGTCGTAAAATTTCCCTACTTTCGATATCTTTTCTTAAAACAACTGTGTCTCCCTCCTTCGTTGATTTTTATTCCAACGCTTTTGAATATTTTTTCATTCAAGTATCCTCTTACCGTTCATCGACTTTATATTTGACCTTAAGTGTTATATATACCCGCTGCTATCCAGGTTACTTTATTGTCCCTATCAAATTCCCCAATTTATTCATTGTCCACCCGGTCTACCCTCAATAATTTTCCAGCTAACTTTACCTTGACTTCATTTAATGAACCAATATGACCCAAATTGCTAGATCTAAATTGTCGTTGTTTTCATTTGGAAGTAGTTCCAACACTTCCACCACTGCATCCGCTGTGAATTCCATGGGGAACTCAGCCACCAACTCGGAGGGTACTTCTGTACCAACTTCACCACCGGGGGATAAAAAAGTTTTAAGCGCCGGCACCGCTCCTGCTAGACCCACCACTGTTCACCGGGGCTCACAGTCACTTGTGAGTCCTTCAATCTCTCGTCAAAGCACTGGCGGTCACCCAAAGAAATTGACCGTCAACCTGAATTTGCCCACTAGTCAGTCCGCCAATAGTCCCACTAGCGTGGACTCTGCTGGCGAAGATTTGAACATTTTTGAGAGATCAGTTCAGGAAAGTATTCCGGCTTATGAACAGACCAGCAGAAGACCTACTTTGACTAAGTTGAGGTCCGCCAGTAAGTCCCAAATGTCCAACGATTTCGGCAGCCAGGCCAGCTTGGGAAACTTCAAAAACGAAGATTTTATCCCTCCAGCCTTGGATGCTACCACGTCTATTTTGAGCGATTCAAACACCAATTTGGACGACGTGGATATCATTTACTCCAGCAGAAGAAACTCGAGTGTTTTGGGACTTAATATGGCTTTAGGTAGAGCCAATGGTCAGACCACATCTGGTCCTTCCAGAAAGAATTCGGTGTATTCTATGAGCCAGCTCCACCTGCAATACAGCCCCAACTTACCGCCACAAGCAGGTAATTCAGGCGCCCACCCGTTTCCTTCATTAAATCAAGGGTCCCCCAACATGAACATCACTATCCCTGAATCTTCTGCCTCCCCAGAAAATCACCCAATGTCCCCCACTTCACCTCCTAAGTTGACCTCTTCCAAGTCGTCCATCTCGTTCTACTCCTACGCTGACTTGTTGAATAATGACGAGTACACTAGAAGACCTTCGTTTAAACAAAGTTATAGTCAGGGTATCATTCCTAGTAGAAAGGGGTCGGTGCATTCGACTAAGGCCAATGTTCCTAGCGGGTTGACTAAAAAATATAACACCAATCTCAACAAGTTCTTGATCAGTCCTGAATCAAGTGACTCGGAAGACGAAGTTCACTCGAGAACAAAATCGTTCAACGATAATGAAAGTCTTGTGTCGTCATCAATTGGTGATTGTATTAGACAAACCAATACTGAGTTGAACAGTAATTAGATGGGAAGACATGGATGGGTTTTTTGAATTAAAAGTAATGGTTGTTTGTATTTTTGATAATTTGATTGTTGGTGCTCTAAATTGTTAGAGTGGTTGTTACTGAAAAAGATATTTAGTATCAGTGTATATTATTGTAATAAGGAATGGTTTGTGGTTTATTTGAATATATGTTAAAATCGGTATTTATTTGTAATAGATTATATTCATTATTATACATTATAAGTAGTTCTTTCTGTTACCAGTTCTAATAAATCTCTTCAATTGCCATTCAACGTCACTATCTTTATTATCGATATTACCCAACCTTAATTCGAATAATTTCATTTCAAACCGGGGCCCAATTTCACTAATTTCAACCGTATCTTTGGTCTTTATATACACATGATGTCTGACCGATATATAATCATTTTTGTTGACAAAACTTATAACTCTGCTGCTGTTCTTTTTCTCTCCTGGGGGGAACAAATGCTTTAAAACCGTCACAACTCTTTCCCCTAATTTGGTATTGAATCCTTCAAACACCAAATGAGGATAACTTTCAGACATATTCCCTAAATTGGGCAAATCGTGTCTTAATTTGACATTGTGCAAAGTGAAAATACAGCTGGGACCGTGGGGGAAGTGATTGATCGTTAAAGAGGTTGGAACCCCCCTGTGTTCATGCAATACAATCATATCATTAATGGCCAGCCGGGTACACGACTCAATCAATTCGGGTATAATGTAATTACCTCTGTTCAATTTGATGGAATTTGGAAACATCAACTTGATTTCTTTACTGAACTGTAAGAGCCTGACACTAGGACTCCTGGAGGTGGTGACGATGATTCTTGGTTCCAGTATTCCGCTGGTGCTGGCGTATTCATCGTCTACATTGACTTGCTCACTCTCATCGTAGATGAAATTTTTTTGAAGTTCGGCATCTTCACCCAACTCTTTACTCAACGGTTTCCCGGAGGCTAAAGCTGCCTTTAACTGTTGTCTCTTTTCTGTAAGCTTGGCTTCTTGTAATTCCACCGCTTTTCTGTACAAGTACTCTCTTCTTTCTCTGGCTTGTTTTCTGATCATGGTTGGTGAATAATTTGAAGATGGATGCGATGAGATAAAATGCGATGGGGTGAGGGAGGTAAGGGCGAGAGGCGATACCTGGGTCGCGCGAGATGGACCGACAGATTAGTGCGAATGGACCTGGTGAGTGGTGGACCTGGAGGTTAGTGCGAGAGATGGAACTGGATGGTAGGAGAGATCTTTAATGCGGACTGCACTGGGCAGATCAACCAGTCACCACCCGTTAAAACAATACTCTAATACTTGCTACGGCTACACGGACTTCAAGGTCATATAATTGATTAGCCCCGCCGTATTGTGGCACTAATACAATAACCAGGTGCAGGCCCTAAGCAACAGCAATTGAAAGATAAGGCTCTCACACGGAGGTGCGACGGAGCCGTTTTAGCCCCCTAGCAGATCTCGCCCGATCACGCCCGAATTTCGGTGTAATTAAACTACTTGCGTGCGGCATGACTCAAATTGTCCACCGTTTATTGGCGCACCTAGACCCGGACTTAAGTGCCAGAAATTCTTCACCTGAAAAATTCCTGTCAAAATATAAACTCAAGTTAAACAATCTATTCCATTTTTTTTAGCATATATTGAATGGCCAGTGTACTTAGCCTCACTGTTATATCTCATCGTTAAGTTGTGTCATCAATATGGTGTTTTGTTCTTTTATTAGATCAAAATGCTATCCCGTGCATATAAAATTTTTCCAAAGCTCCACCTCATACCTTAACAATCAATCCTTAGTCAAATACTGGCACCAGTACACCAAGTTTTTTGACGGTCAAGGCCCCCATCCATCCCAGCAGTCCCGGTTCCTCTCCATCGACGTCGGCCATTATGGGCTCTATTATACCATCTTTAATCGGGACACCGACAATTATAAGAGCAATAGTATCGACATCCTTTACTTTAATCCACTCATCAACTTCCATTTGCCCATCTTTAAGGAGACGTTGAAATTTTACATTTCAGGCTTAAATCAGGACATCCATCACCGGGTGAATGCGTTAAAGTCAAAGAGCAAGCCGTCTTACTGGACTAGTGTTAGAAGCTTTAGTACCAGAGCCACTGATGGCAGACGGTACGAAGACAAAGAAGAGATTAGAGAAGTGAAACCGCCAGTGGAAGTTCATGAAGCCCCTGAGTCTGATATGGTTGCTTTTGAAAACCGTCAAGTCAATTTAATTAACTCTCTTTACGCTGAAGGCTCCTATAACCTCATCCACCCCATTTACCAATCTCTTAAACGGAACGGGATCCCACTCTCTATCGACCTTTACAACAAAGTGCTCCATTCCATCATTACCAGGGACAACAAGGTCAACCTTGAAGAAATAGAGATCAAGCTTACCAACCTCCTTACCGTTTATCAAGACATACTTTACCACAGCATCAAGCCCAACAACCAGACATTCGACCTCGTCATTAGCGGGTTGCTCACCGGCAGTGAAAATGCCATCCGGTTTACCAACTTCCGTAACTTGCCCAACGACTTGTACAATCAGTCGTATGTCAAATCTCAAGAGTTCATTCTCGTAGCGCTCGAGTTGTTCATGTCGGTGGATGCCACCCAATTGAACTTGCACAATTTATACCCTAAGCTCTTCAAGGTATTGAACCACCACCCCAATTTGATCAATAAAGAGGTGTTGACGATTGTGTTCAACAACTTGATCAAAAACAGTGGTAATTTCGAATACTACAACCAGTTGATCAGACTCACTGAGCACTTCAACCGGTTCGGCATGCTCGATACCAAAGAGTGTTACAATTTCTTGTTGCATAACTATAAGAATTACCAGGCCAAGTTTGACGACATTGCTTCTGCCGGTGACTTCAAGATTTATGAGAGTTTGGTAGTCCAATTGGCCAGAACCAACAACTTTGAGGTGGCCACCAAGTTCTTGGACAATATTCTCATGAGTGGGAAGGGCGACAAAAAGCATATTTCTCTGTTGGTGTCCAGTTACCTTAAAGAAGTGTCGAAAGTCGATGCGGCTGAGTCATATCAGTTGACGAAACAATTTCAGCGGGTCAACATCCCCGAATTGTCCCTCGATTTCTACAACGACTTGATCAACCGCTTCATTGGCTACTACTACAGTTTAGGAGCTGGCGAAGACACTATCGATAAACGTCAGCAGACCTACCACCAGATCTGGGACTTGGTCAACTACAATTTGATCAGAAAGGACTTCAAGTTGAATTCCAACTTGATTTCTTTTATCGTCGACTTGAATGACCGTGATAACATCTACAAGATGACCAAGGTCTTGTTGATGAGCAATGAGATGATAGACATCACGGCGTTCAAAAAGTTATTGCAATTGTACAGCAACGGGTACAATGATGATTTGGTGATCACGTTGGTTGAACACCAAAGCAAGTTTTACATCACTCACCGTAAATTGGCCGACTACTTCTCTGAGGTGGTGGACTTTTTGCCCATCGACAAGAAGCTCCTTGACTCTTTCATGATACATGACTTGTTCAACAGCTTCGATTTGGTCAATGACAAAATCTACGGGTTAATCAAGTTTGCCAGACAACTCCTGAGTCCTGAGTACCAACAGGAGCCATTGAAAGTATTGACATTGCAAAGTATCTTGATCAACGAGTTTGAAAACCCCGAAGTTGTGTACATCAACTTAGATGCTGACTTGAAGGCTTTCAAAGATAAATTGTACGAGGACTTCAAAGTATTGGCCAGTACCATTGACGTTTGTACCAAGCCAATGGCTGACACCTTCAAGTATTTGGACATGGCTTCCAAACCCATAATTTCCGTAACCCGCACAATTGATTTGACTACCGTGTTCAAAGTGAACTACCACATTGGGGTGGCTCAGTTTGTCGACTGGTTCAAAAAAGGATGCAACTTCTCTGACAGTACTTTGAATATTGTCACCAACAAGGAATTTTTGATCAACCATCTTCACAAGATCAATATCAATCGGTTTGTCAAGATGTACCCTAGCCACCTTTTACCCAAGTTGTTGAAGCAAAATATCGATAAGATCAATATAGCGGTGTTGAGAAACGTTGAGATCGACGAACCGGTGCTTGATCTTCTCTTAGATAACTGCTTAAAGTCGTCCAACAGGTACTTTTTTCAACTCATGCGGTCATTAGAAGGAGCTTTGGGTGATGCTCAAATGGCCAAATACTTGCAGTTAATGCTGAAACATGGCGAACACGAACAGGTGGTTGATATCTTTGACCACAACCCAGAGTTGAGTAACAACGAGCAAAATCTCGAGATTTATCTCAGCAGCTTGTTGGTTGTTGATAGGTCCAAGTTCAACCAAGTGATTAAGGCCAAACTTGCCCAATCGGTGGACATATTGAACAATGATAGATTGAGGGCGATGATCAACGACTACTACTTGATTGTGGGGTCAGAAATCACCCTTTTCACACCTAAGGAGTTCGACAATGTTGCCAAATTGACCGATGAGTTGTTCAGTCAATTGGCACACGAGCAGAACCTCGCCAAACTCTACCACATGAACTCTAAGCTTATCAATATTAACCAACAAAGGGTCATGGGGAACTTGCTTACCAAGATCCTCGACTACAACTTGAGCTACCGGATCATTGAAAGCTTTTGCAAGGTATCCAATATCACCAAGATCTCTGTCGCCAATTTCAAACGGTTGATCAAGATTTTGGCCAATGATGAAATGTCTTTGAACGTGGTGTTTCAGAAATTTCTCAGTTCCAAACTCTCCAACTTTGTAAGGTTTGGAATGTTTGAAGTTTTGATCAGGGACAATGATAAATTAGAGATTTTAAAGTTATTTAAAGAGGGGTTTTACAAGTTAAATAGCGACACTAATTTAGTTAGAATTACTCAATTTGAGACGAGCAATGAATAGATGAATATATGATAAATATGAGACGTTGAAAGTAGATGAATTGGCTAAACTAACAATAGAATGAGGAATGTGGAACTGTGGCCGTGTATGGCATGGCGTAGTGTGGGTGATTATCCGGAGAAATGATTTGCGATTTGACAATTAACGTTTTAACCTACTCAACAAGATGCTGGCCAATTCTACTGCTATCAAATCATTCGATTCTAACCACTCCTCTTACGACCAATTCCGTCCAAGCTTCAACCCTATAATCGTTGACAAATTTCTTCAGGATTTGAACTTATTTCAAAATGGTGCTCCAAACACCGAAAAGGTAATTTTGGAATTGGCTGCTGGAACTGGAAAGTTCACCAGAAATTTAACAAACCATGGCTGGAAAGAAAACTTGATTATTGTTGAGCCAAGTGAAGGAATGTTGAAGACTTTCAATATCAATTTCCCTGATATTCAAAATCATCAAAGCTCTTCTTATTCGATTCCTTTGAATGATAATTCCGTTGACGCAGTGATCGTCGCTCAAGGGTTCCACTGGTTTGCTGATGAAACTTCTCTTAAAGAAATCAAGCGGGTCTTGAAATCTGACGGTAAGTTTGGAGGTATTTGGAACTTCGATGGCTCCTCTGAATCTCAAAAGACTTTGTCATCTTCTTCAAAGATCGATTACTTATTTGATTCGGGTTTATCAGCTCCAAAAGACAAAACCGATTCTTTCGAGATAAGCAAAGCACTCATCTCTTCCACTCAATGGAACCAGAAGGTAACCGAATATTTGTACTCTTTCGACGTCAACGTTCCCCAATATAGAACCGGAAAATGGAAAAAATTATTAGAGGATAATTCGTACTTTGCTCCTGTTCAACAAGAGACTTACTTATACCACGATGTACCAATTCCAAGAGGTTCCGTTTATGACTATTGGCTCACCAGATCTTACGTCACAGACCTACCTGACTCGGAAAAGGCTAAAATCCAAGAAAGGGTCAACCAGATTTTGGACCAATACGTCACTGACGCTGATGTCGAAGAGAAAGATGGGGTTCAATACTTACATAGAATCATTGGAACTCATGCTATTGTTACACAACTTAAATAGTTGAAATGAATATTTTTGACTGTACTCAAATCCCCTTTGGCCTTTTAGAGGCGGCAATTGGAGGATCTAAAGACCATATTTTTGCTAGTAGTTCATATTTAGCAGTCATAGATGCATTATAGGAAAAAAATTTGCCGTTGTCATACGTACCGGGCTTGGTGTGTGATTCAACCTTATCATAGGCACAATAGTAATAACCAGAGCAAATACCATTTTTAACCCAGCCCTTTTGGGGGCCGTAACTGATCTTTTCTGTTAGGGCACCATCTTTGCCGAACCCAGAAACTTCATCAGAATCTTGCTTGCGCTGCTTCCAAACATGCTTCATTTTATTTTCCTTGGGCAAGTTCGTTTCATCACTCAAATCTCGTAATGATGGAAGAGACGGAGGGACCAATGCATGGGTGATTTTTAAAGGCTGGACATAAATTTCTTTCAACTCTTCGATGGGGATCTTGCTAAATGGGAATTTGTCCCTATCTCTGTAGTAAGAGTTCTTTTTACAAAAGCTGAACCCTGAGTTGATCCATAACAACTCTCCCAACTCGTTCAAATGACCTGGGTGAGTCCCGCAAACCTCACGAGAATCGAAGTCATAGGCCTTTAAATGTTCTGGAGTTTCGGTTCCCACAGACGCTGTTTCGTAATCATTGAATTCGAAATCGAAGTCTCCGGCCATCAACATTCCCATCCAGTAAAATTCCTTATCACCCCAAACCGCAGTCTTAATGGGTTCTTTCCACATGCCTAACGGCAAAAGCATCAAGAGACCCAAGAGGTGCTTCGACTTATCGATAGCTACCACCCCTGCTTCTTGATAGTGTCTGTAGCCTCTAAGATAATTATTAGATATGAATGAGCTTTTGTCAATAGTCGGGATATCGAATAAGGTATCCAAAGAATCCTGATTCATGGGGAACAACCTTTGGAAAAAGTTAGTTTCTAAGTAATCATTGGTATCACGTAAACTTCTGTCTTTGAAAAACATGGTTGATGTCTTTAAGTACTGCTTTGACTGAAAGAATTTTTCCACCTCTATCAAGGGCACAGTGTCTGCATCAATAAGTATCATCTCCTGGAAAGAATTGAAAATAGTTGCAAGCAATTTGTTATAGTAACCGGCGAAGAGCCTCCCCGTGACTATTGACTTGATGTTGGTAAAGATCATTTGCTGAGGAGGGTAATCCGAGTTCAATTTTTGAGCCAAGTTCTGTAAAGTGATCGCCTCCTCTTCTGATGTAGACCCCACTGCTTTCTCCAAATCTTCAACAGCTGCTTGGTTGATGATGTCCTTCGACCTGTAACTGAAATTTGTTCTGTGGATCACTTGGACCGGTAGAGAGTTATTCAAGGCTCTCAACACCCTGATTAACCTCGCCACATCTTTGGCATGTCTCGAAGAAGCAGATATCACAATACCCTTACCATTCTGATACTTTTTGAGGGCTTGAATTAAATGTTCACTTTCATGAGGTGATTGCACCTTATCCTGGAATTTGTTATCGGCAAACACCGGTAAACCATTATTGAATTTGACCGAATCATTCCCTTGCATGACTTCAAATACCGGAAGGTTGGAGCTTATATATGGAAAGATTTTGTTGGTCATTTTCTTGAACAAGTTCTGGTCGAGTGAGTCCGGGTTGGTTATGAAACATTTACCGTAAACCCTCATTAACGAAACAGTATCGGCCATCTGCTGGTCAATCATCATCGCCACTTCTGCCTCTTTTTCAAAATCCAATCTGATTTGGCGCTTTTCCCCCCACGTAAGCAGTTGTTCATCCGGTTGACCCTTTGATTCCAATATCTTCTTCGCTTGTTTTTTATAAAACGATTCGAATTTATCCAAATCCTTATTGTACCTTTGATCTTCAAATTGTGAGAACCTCCAATCAGGATTCTTCGTATTAAAGTCATCGAAAAAGATCTGACATTTTTCGTTTAACAGCTTTTCCTGAAAGTCTTTATTTTGGGATATAAATTCATCAAGGCCCGTGAATTTATAATTTGTGTAATGGATGTTTGTCTTCGTGGAAAGATCATACCTTAGAAGGTCACTGGAAGAATAACTGTTGAGCCAGTCATGGGGCTTGAAAATAACGAGCAATAAAACTGTAGCTAGTATCAAACTTGCAAGTCCAATTCGTTTAATGGAAAATCTCATTGAGTTGCAGCCTAAAGCAATGAACTTAGGCAAACGTTAATGAAATGGACTTAATTGATCGGTAAAAAAACAACAAAAAAAACTTAAAGCTGTGTCTTCAATTAGGAATGAATAATTCAGAGTCATTCCCTAATACAATAAAGGAATCGGAACTGAATTAGAAACAAGGCTTCGCTTTAATTTTCACAACCTGCATCAACAAAAAGTTACACGTGCGGAACTCAATATGATTTTTTTTTTAAATAGAGTTGCAGCCAATTATTTTTCTATGTTGACGTTTAAACGTATGCTAACGGTGGGGTTACAAGAATCTATATCCACTATCTTATTTATTATTACAAAATACTCATGCTATATACTTAACGAGCTTTACCATCAGCAGCTTTGACATATAAAATATCACCATCTTCAACGAAATAATCTTTACCTTTTTGCAATAATTTACCAGCAGCTTGAACACTCTTTTCGTCACCATTTTCAATCAAATCTTGGTATTTTATAACTTGGGCTAAAATAAAGGTTCTTTCCAAATCAGTATGGATAGTACCAGCGGCTTGTGGAGCGGTGTACCATCTTCTAATGGTCCATTCTCTAACTTCATCTGGACCACCAGTGAAGAAAGAAATCAAGTCCAATTTTTGTCTCATGGTAGTGATAATTTTTGGTAAAGCAGAAGTGGTACCAATTTCCTTCAAGTAAGCTTCTCTTTCTTCGTCACTTCCCATACCGACTAATTTTTCTTCTAATGAAACGGAAACTGGAATAATGACATCACCTGGAGAGAATTCATCAACCCATTCTTTAATTTTCAATAAGTATTTGTTCTTTTTTCTGATGTAATCTCTTTCGGACAAGTTGATCAAGTAAATACATGGTTTGGCAGTTAATAAGAACATGGAGTTGATAGCTTCAACTTCTTTAGCAGTCCAAGTTTGGTTAGCAATTCTTTGTTTGTTTTCTAACAAATCAATAATTCTTTTAACTAATTCGGTTTCTTCTTTCTTTTGTTTAACTTCTAAAGATTGACCACCTCTTTTAGTAATTTTTTCAATACCTTCTAAATGTTTTTTAGCAAATTCAATATCTTTTAATCTTAATTCATCTAAAATAATTTCTAAATCAGCAACTGGGTTAACTTCATCATTAATATGGATAATATCGGAATCTTCGAAACATCTGACAACTTGGAAAATAGCATCAACAGCTCTAATGTTAGACAAGAAATTATTACCTAAACCTTCACCAGCAGCAGCACCTTTAGTTAAACCAGCAATATCATAAATGGTCATAAAGGCTGGAACTTCACTCTTTGGTTTGTATAATTCACATAATTTGTCAAATCTTGGAGATGGAACGATGACTCTAGCTTCTTCTGGTTCAATGGTTGCAAAAGGGTAATTGGCAGGGTTACCTAATGGTGATTTAGTGATAGCTTGGAAAAATGTTGATTTACCAACATTAGCTAAACCGACAATACCGGATTTTAAATTGTTACCTGGTCTACCTAATAAGATTGGTTTTTCTTGCACAACTTTCTTTTTTGGGGCCATTTTTATATTAGTTGGATTAAGTTATTACTTAAAGAGAACTTGTTAAATATGATGTTGGAACCGGTTGAAAAATATAAAAATTTTAATGCGTCTCACACGACTGTCACCCTATAGTTGCGACAGGTTTAATGCGGGTAACGCATTTTTATGAGAGCGATGGAAACTAAGTCAAGTTAAATTTTCAGTTGATTACCTTCAATGTTTAGATCTATTAGTTACGTACCGGTAAGGCAATTCTCGGTGAGGACTGTCTTATTCAACGATGCCTTCAAATCATCTTGTAAAGCAGGTACCGTTTTGAATTTGAAAGTGAAAAAATCCGGTGATGAACCAGTCGCTTTAGAAGACAGCGAATACCCAGAATGGTTATGGGATTGTTTGAATAAAGAGAAACAAGATGACATATTAAAGAAGACTGATTTCATGAAGTGGAGGAAAAAACAGTTGAACAAAATCAACACCGCCAAAATCAAAGATAACAACTTCTTATCTAAAATGTGAATTAATCAAGCCCTTTCATTTCCTTCGATATTTAACTCGAATTCCTTTCTATACCTTGTACATACTTGAGCCGACTTTGGCTTCACTTACATATTTAATATAAGATCTCGGTGAATTGTTGAATAATCAAGCTGCAAAGATCGATTGACCAGGTTATGTAGAAACGGGCCCAATAAAAAGTCAATCAACTGGGTTTCAATCTTACTTCAGAATCCAATGTGTAACGCCTGTCGAGGTTCATCAACGCTTGCACCCCCAGAATCAATGCAATTTTGGGATTTACTGCAAAAGATCGTCCCTCCCCTGTCACTGGCGAGTGAAAAATAAAATAAAAAAAACGTTGGTGAAAAATTTTGCATACCTTTAAAGTGATCAACAACATTGACAATGTCGAACCCTGAACCCCAGGAACAGTTGAAGACCTTGAAATTGAAGGTGAAATTACCTGGTTGTCTTTCAACCAAAAACGAAGTTGTTGAAATTGAAACAACTCTTGATGAAACCTTACCTCAATTGAAAGAGACCTTAGGTCTTATTCCAAGAACCGAGAACTTGAGTAACTTTTCGATTCATTACAACGACGTGGATTTGTTTCATGAATTTTCCGAGTTGAACTCTTTCGGTGAAATCTTACAGGCCTTTGGATTAAATGGTGTCGATAGTTTATCGCTCAAGTTGGTTGAAAGACCTTACCATTTATCCACTGTCTACGAACATTTATTGAAGTTCAGACAAGTAATTGGATTGCATCTTTTGGACAAGTCCTCTTTGGACTTTGGTTCTGGTGCCGGTGTCAGTAAACTTGGTGATTTAGATTTGACCACTCCAGAACCAAAATCTGCCGAAAGTTCCAAAGAAACTACCCCAGAATCCGAAGCTGAAGAACCAGAACTTTCTACTGAAGACAAAGCTATTACCACTGCTATTGCTGACAGTTTGCTTGCCAATGGTGAAGTAGATTTGTTGAAATTGGGTTCATTCAAAAGCCCATACCACGACTTGAAATTGCCATTGAAAGCATTAACTATCTCCCAATGGTCTCCAGTTCCTCAATATAGAAAAACCAAAGGTGATTTATTATACTTGAACTTACAAACCTTAGAAAACGAAGTGTTTCAAATCACTTGTCACTACTCAGGCTTTTTCGTTAACAAGTCTACGTCCGCTACTTTCAACCCAGACTTGAAACAAATCGGAAAACTCAATAAACATTTCATCTTGTTCGAATTGGTCAGAAACTTATCACCCAACTTTGAAGCCACCATCGTGGAAAACAACACCAAATTGCACATGAGTTCTAACATTCCCGAAACTTATTTGCTTCCTTCAAACTCTTTCGTCAACTACCCATGGGTCGTCGGTCAAGAATCCTTAACAAATAATCCAGATTTGACCCAAAACCAATTGCCATTATTAAACGGAGGGGTTGATGGTGGTGACATTGTCAGAGACTGGAACGAAGAATTCCAGTCCATCAAAGAATTACCTAAATCCACCATCAACGAACGTATCTTGAGAGACAAGCTTCTCAGCAAGACCATCTTTGAGTTCAACAAAAGTGCCACCGAAACCGCCATGAACATTATCAACGGAAACGTCACCTCTTTGAATATTGGAGAAGATCCAGAACAATTGACTTATTTAAGAAATGGTATCTTCTATTCTTATGGGGTCGATGCTACTGGTGTTTTCGCTGAATCTGGTGGTGATGAAGCTGCTAGATACACCACTGGTAAAGACATTAACGCCATTAAACTCTTGAACAGAATTGATTCCAATGACATCAACAATTTGTTAACTTTAGTGGTTGATTACATGGGTAAAAGAGTTGTCTGTCAAGCACCCGTTCCTGGTATTTTCCAAGAATCAAAAGACCTCAATACCGATGAAATCATTGACAAGGTGGTTTATGGTATGAGCTCTGACAACGCCGAAATCATGCACAATGAAAACTTCGAAAAGGCATGGAAGTCTATCGCTGAAGCATTCCATTTGAAACCTCACACCGTTGAATTAGCCAACGGTATCAAGAGCGACAAGGAATTGGTCGTCTCTAAAGATATGAAGGGTCTTCAAGGTACTGATGGCCGTAAGTATATGATTGATACTTACAGAACCGTGCCAGTTGATATTGGTTTCATTAACAAGCATTTCAAACCCGAAGATGAAAAATCTTACCCACACAGAGAAACTTTGATTAGACATGAAGCCATCGAAGAATGGTGGAGACGTAAAATCGCCGTCTTGCTCAAACTCGAGACTGAAAAGCTTGACAAAGAGGGTAAAAATGCCACTAATGAAGACGGTGAAAAGCCTCAAATTTTAATCAAAGCCGACCAAGTCACTGTCAACCCTGATGCATTCACTGGTGTCAATGAGTCTAAGGAAGATCAAGAAGATGTCAAAGATGTTTCAGATTTCATTTTCACCTTGATTGATGAATTTTTAACTGAAACCAGCTCTCAGCTTGTTGCATTCGATGGTACCCACTTGTCCAGTCTTTTACACAAATCCGGTATTAACTTGAGATACTTGGGTTATATTGCCGAACAATGTTTGGTTAGAAAACAAAAAGAACTTGATTCTGATGCTGCCAAAGTGGAAGCTAATGAAAAATTAGCTGCTCAAGTTGCTGAAGAAGAAAAGCAAAAGAGAGAAGCTGAAGCCGAGAAGGCCAAAGAAGCCGGTGAAAAGAAGGAAGACGAAAAGAAAGAAGAAAAAGAAGAAAAGAAGGAACAAACCAATGGTGTATTCGAACCATTTGTTGCCAACTTTGATGCAATTTACAAACTTTCTGTTCAAGAAATGATCGCTAGATCTGCTAAACATATTTTACGTAGCTACTGCAAGTCCTTGCCAATCAACTTGAACACTTATTTCGTTGCCCATTTTTTCAACTGTTTATTTGGCTCTGAAGTCAATCCAAAGCCTATTTCCTACATTGATGAAGATATCAAGGCCTTCCATAACTTGAAAGACTTACAATTCACCACTTTGGACACTGAAAAAGTTCTCAACTTGATCAAAGACGAAGTATTCATTCGTTTCAGATACGAATTGCCAGTTGATTGGATCAAACAAGTCAAATATCATCAACTT
Source organism: Yamadazyma conglobata (assembly GCA_030572275.1). Lineage (NCBI taxonomy): Eukaryota > Fungi > Ascomycota > Pichiomycetes > Serinales > Debaryomycetaceae > Yamadazyma > Yamadazyma conglobata. The sequence continues at coordinate 810,719 of JAJLZN010000002.1, forward strand.
TACAGAGAAATCTCAATCAAGTTTGGTATTCAGTGGAAATCCCAAGATTACAGTTTCACTAAAGAAGCTTTCGACGCTAAATCAGCCGAAGCTTCTATTGTTTCTGAATCTAACAATGAAGTTAGCAAAAAGAAAAAGAAGAACAAGAAACAACAACAACAAGTTGTCGAAAAAATCTTGCCTCGTCAAACCATCTTTATTGCCGACGACGTCATTGGCTTTGTTCCTATCATCAAAGATTCCAGCTACAAACCATCTTTATTGGATGAGGTAGCTGAGACCGCTAAAGTTGAGTTAGGCAAAGACAAACAAAACGGGTTAATGTTGTACAATGAATTATTGACTTTCTACGAACAAATCTTTGGAAGAATTCATCCGGATACTGCCTCCTATTACAGTCAACTCAGTCAGCTCTACGCCGAATTGAACTTGCAACAAGAAGCTGCTTCTTTGGCTAGAGTGTCATGCGTGTTGAATGAAAGAGTTCATGGTTTAGACAGTTTCAATACCATTACTTCATACATCAATGCTGCTTTCTTCGAAGTAAGCAATAAGCAATACGTTAACTCATTCAAATTGTATCAACATGCTATTGAACTTTGGAAGTCCAGTTATGGTTCAGATCACCCATCTTTCATCACCACTTTTGCAAACTTGGCTGACATTTTGAGTACCGTCAAGTTATTTGATTCAAGTAGAAAATTGTTCGAAAGGGCCGTTGAATTATCTGTCAAATTGAACGGAGAAGTTTCTGAAGTCACTGCTTTGATCGAATATAGATACGCTTACTCATTGATTGTATCCAATAATTTCAAAGCCGCTAAAGACCACTTCAACGCCGCTTATAATATCTTCGTCAAAGTCTTGGGACCTAAAGATTCTTTCACAGAAAAGAGTTTGACTTATGCCACCAATTTAACCACTTACTTGGATTACCAAAAGCACGAGAGAACCAAAAAAACTGACTCGACTAAGGCTAAAACCGTCAAGCCAGCTCCTCAACCTGCCAACTCAAAGAAATCCAAGAAGAACAAGAATAAAAATGTTCCAAAAATCAATGAAGAGATTGCCAATCAATCCGTTGATGATATCTTAGCTTTCATTGAAGGTAAGAAATCTAACTAATAAGTAGTCTTGTACATAGAAATATCTACTTTTGTATATAATAGACTTATTGTCTATTCAGGTAAATCATCTACATAACATTTTAACTTCAACAGAATATATCTTTTATAATTCTATCTATATGAGTGCATGCATACTTAATGTTTGTTAATGTCAGTATTGTTCAATTGCTGGTACTTGGTGTCGTCAATTGTCTTGAATTGAATGAATACGTTCCTAACAAACTTATCTTGGGATTTAATCGAGTCAATGATCTTCTCTTCCAAAGTGTTCAAAGAATCGACGGTGGTGGTATCTTGCTTGGAACCTACCAAGGTCAAAAAGACATTAGTATTGGCTCCAGACAATAAAACAGAGATATTCAAAATCTTATACTTCTCATCTTTCAATATATCATTGGTGATTTGTTGAAGCTTGGTGGATTCTTCAGTAGAGCTGCTTTCACCCCGATCAATCAACTCAAATAAGGCGCTCTTGAAACTTCCCCAACCAGCTTTAATGATCAAAGCAGATACCAAGAGTCCTCCAACCGAATCTAACCACACAACATTGAAGAGATTACCACCGGCGACAGTGATAACTGCCACCAAAGCGGTCAAGGAATCGACCCGATGGTGCCATGCATTAGCGACCAAAACCTTGGAGTTGGTGGCATCAGCAATTTTCATGGTCTTTTGGAACAAAAACTCTTTAATAATAATGGAACCCCCGGCTAACCATGCGGCATTGATATCAGGAGTCTTTTGCAACTCCGTAACTGCCGAAGAGTCTGCTCCAGGAGTAGCAGTATGGCTATGAGAATGGCCCGCATCAGCATCACCAAGATCAAACGAGTGGCTGTGACTATGTCCGATTTGAATCTTTGACGCATACTCATAGATGTACGTAGGAAGAGTATATTCACAGACCTGTAATAGGGAAGACCAGCCCACAGAAATACCGGCAAATAAAAGCACCCCACTGACCAAAAGCGATCCAAAACTCTCAATCTTCCCGTAGCCTAACGGGTATTTATCGGGGCTACCGATTTTTGCAGCCACGTTAACGGTAGCCAACGTCAAAAAGTCAGCAATCATATCACTGAACGAGTGGATGGCGTCAGCAATCAATGATTGAGAGTGGAAGTAGACCCCTCCGACCGCTTTAGAGATAGCTAACCCTACGTTAACAAAAAGCCCAATCCACGTGATTCTCACGGCTGGGTTGGAGATACTGGACGAGAGGAGCTCGTTGGGCTGGTGATGACTGTGGGAGTGGGACAACATTGAAAGCCCCTCATGGGAGTGATTGTGGTCATGGGATTGGTCATGGTCATGACTGTGGCCGTGATCATGGTCGTGATTATTGCCCGAGGTTGTGGCAGGGCCCTTTACCGATTCGGGGTCGGCGTTGGCCTTGGACCCATTGCCGTTGCTAGGACCCCGGTTGCGTAAATTGGCACTAGTATGAAGTTCTCTAGACATACTCCGTGGTAGTAGTAGCACCGATAAATTTGTAGTGTGGAATGGACTGGATAAAAAAATCCCTGGAGATAGTGAAAAATTTGGCAAAATTATCGGCTTATAATTGGATAAGTGAGAAGGGGGCCTCACACTATGAGCCAATTTAAATTGGGTTAGCGGCATGACCGTACTGGGTTTATTGGGGATCAATAACTTCATTACGGGGTTAGATACTTAGTAACAAACCGTCCGTTAAATTGCAGTTTGCATTAATTTGCATTTGATAGTTTTGGATTTGGTATTTTTCGGAACACTAACGTTGCGAGCCCGGCCTGGATTGCTACCGGTGCTGGGTCTGGGGTCAAGTTGCAGGCCACTAGTACTCAGCTCTTTATGGAGTAGATTGATGGGTGTTGGTTATCGTGGCGGATGTAGTGTAGAACTGGGCCGAGTTGGGTCTTTTTTGGTTGCTGTTTATTAACCTGAAACCGGCTGCAAAATGCTCGAGCTTTTTCTACGCTGCCGGGCTGTTCTACCACCTCTGCAGTTATTCTAGTCCACTCACTTCTGCACTTATAAACGCTAGACTGGCCCTTCTGTAGCTTTACCGGCTGGAATAGTGGGTGCGCTCTATGCCCCACCCCTGGCTGGGCCCTTGTCTGCTTACTGCATTCCCCGGTAGTCATACCGCACCTACGTCTACGCTACCTACTCAAGAGCTATATACACCTATCACCTTTTCCTACCTCCTCATCCCTTCTTCTAGAACTGCCCTCTCCACCACTCTCCCTGCCTCTGTATCACCTCGTTATCTCTCTGCCATCTCTCTGCCTCTCCGGTACCAGATTCGTCCCACTTCCCACCTCCACCTTTAGTCGCAGTGAAAATTAACAATTTTTCACCAATGGAACAGGACCCTACCGACCCGTACAACTACTTGACGGAACAGGTGTTGCAGCAGTTCGATGGTGCTGGAAGTCACACGTTGATCCAGCACATGGAATCTCCAGACAATTCTGCCGCAGAAACCTCTGAAATTGTCGGGGCTATTTTCACCGAGACCTTGATGGTGCTTCAAGATGGAAAGATCACCGTGGATCAAGTGTTACAATTCCTTGCTGATGCTATCAAACAAGAAGAATTGGCCATCATTTTCTGCCAGGTCCTCGACCTCTTCCCGTTGACGGACCCATTAGAAAATTTGATCAAGCTGCTTTACGCCAGTCAAAAGATCATTAAGACTCCTACCTTTGCCAAATTCATCTCAATTGACACCGTGAGTAAAATCGGGATCTTGCCCCGGGATTCCTACAGCCGGCAATTGAATATCGGCAAGCGGGACGAATTTTATACCCAGAAGAAGTACAATCTTTTGCACGAAGAGCCCGAAGGGTTTGCTCGATTGATGGTGGAACTTACAACCATTCTTCAATCGGGTGATTCCAAATACAAGGTGGACTACGCGTTGAAGGTTACTGATTCGCTCATTGGACACTACAACTTGGACCCCAACCGGGTCTTGGACGTGGTGTTTGACTGTTTTGCCAATAATTTGATTCCTAACGACGAGTTCATCGTCAGCTACTTGCAGCAATCCAAGTGGTGGCCCACGGTTCCTACCGATACTTCCAGCTTGCAGACGCTTTCTATCGGTGGAAACGAAGAGATGGCCAAGGTCATTGGTTTCAAGTTCTTGAACTTACCTGCTGATAAGGCCATCCCCGAGACTTTCAAGTTGCTAACGGCGTTATTGGTCAAAGAAGGATTTATCAGCTTTGGTAGTTTGTACCATTTCTTTAGCAGCAAGCCAGAGGCCATGGCCGAGCTCGAGACTGCCCACCGCAAGAAGTTGGACGCCGAAGTGTTCAAGTCTAGTGCCAGTGCGTTGGCGCTTTCGGCTCCACTAATGGATGATGAAGATGAAGACGATCTGGGATCCCTGAAACCGAAGACCAGTAAGGAAGAGACAAAGACGGAGTCGCCTGAACAAACGCTTAAATCTGCGCTCACGTCCAACGCTGAATATCAAATGCTTCGGGCGTTCTTGGGAGTCGGATTGTACTGGCCGTCGATATTCATCTTGTCCAAGTACCCGTTCTTAGCATTGGTCGACGAGGAAATTGGCGAGTTGATTAGCCGTCTTTTCCACCACATGATCGACCCGTTGTTCAGGAAAACTCTCACGTTCACTGCCGACGAGTTGCAGCAACTTCTGGCTCCAAAGATGCTCACCATTCCTCGGAGAAACAACGAGGTTGCCTATGAGACTGTCGAAGTTCAAACTTTCTACACGTTCAAGGCGACTATTCACGACTTTAACCAAAAAAAGTTTGTGTACTTCTACCGTAAATGGTCGGATCAGCTTCCCGTAGTGAACACGGCTCAAGATTTGTTCAATTGCTGCTCGGAATTGCTTAAGTTCTTAAACGTTCATTTCGCCAAAGACGTGTTACTCTTCACTAAAATCTGTGAGATTGGTATAATGGAAGTTGGTACTAACGGTCCTACTCCCGAATGGTTCACTTTCTACAGAAATTTCATCTTCCCCGCCATCTCTGTGTTGGAAGGTAACAGTATCACCATCGATAAGGCGTACAAAGTACTCTCGTTTTTCCCCAAAGAGGACCGGTTCAATCTCTACAGTGAGTTCCACCAAGTCACCTCTAAGAATAATCCTTATGTCAAGATATCCTATGGAAAAGCCGAAAAAGCTACCAAGGATGTATTGAAACGGTTATCTAAGGAGACGGTCAAACCAATGATGAGAAGAATTGCAAAGATCTCTTTTGCCAACCCGCTTCCTTGTTTCTTAACCATCTTACAACAAATTGAGAGTTACGATAACCTCAACACTCTTGTAGTGGAAACCGCCAGATACTTCAATGCTTACGGGTGGGACGTTTTGACCTTGGCCATGATGATGAGAATCACCGTTAGTGGCCGGTCTAACGTGCAAACAAACGGCCTTTTTGAGCGTCAATGGATACAATCTTTAGCATCATTCATCGGGAAAATCTGCCACCGGTACCCAAATTTGATCGATTTAGAGACGTTGCTTGACTTCTTATTGAAATCATTTCACAGTGGTGATACCACCAGTTTGATCGTCTTGAAAGAGATCATTATGGCTATGGGTGGGCTCAAAAGTTCTACAAATCTCACGTTGGAGCAAATCTACAAGTTGAACAGTGGAGAAACCATTCAAAAAAACGTACTTGATACAATTCAGGATACCCGTTACGATTGCTTTAGAGCAGGTACGGTGTTGGTCAACACTTTGATCAATCTAGACTGCGTCAACGAGCTCTTGGTGCTTCTCTGTCAGACCAACGATAGTTTGACCTATCAGAGCGACGGCCTCCACTTGAAGTTGATTGCCAATAGAAAAGATGATATCACCGTTGTTACTCAATTACTCTGTGACTTGATCAACTTTTTCGTCAAGACTGACACCCAGCCCAGCTACTTGCTTCCAATTTCCACATTGGTTCTGCAATATAACGTACCTCAAACATGGGCTTTTGAACTCTGGAGAAAGTACCTCGATTCAACTGGACCAATCGAAAGTTTCCGTCCAGCAGGTTCTGATGGCTTGCCTAGCTCTGAATTGTTTACTTTCTTCTGGCAGCTCTCTCTATACGACGTGAACTTTGTCGAATCCTTGTACGCTTCATACTTAGAAAAGTGCTCTGGTCAGCTTCCATCTTTAGAAGCCGCCTATAATAAAATCAGAAGAAACGCTAGCTCCAAGCAGAACTCAGGAGAAGTTTTGCAACAGCTTAACGAGGCCAAAAAGCTCACTGAGCAAATTGTACAAGACCGGGACGCTCATAAAGAACACGCTCTAGTAATCGATAAAAGAATTCAAGATGAATCTGCTAGCTGGTTCGACGCCACTGATATTGTGTGGCAAACCAGATCACTTCTTCAAGACTGCATTTTACCCCGGGCCGTCCATTCATCTCATGACGCTGTGTACTCAACCAAGTTCCTCTTGAAATTGTTCTTCCACAAAGTACCAAACTTCTCGCTTGTAGCATTGTTGGATCAATTAATGAACAGCCGCTTATTGTTTGGAACTTGGTTCACATCGACCTTGATCGAGTCTGAAAACTTGGGAACTTTCTTCAACGAGCTTCTTGTAACGTTGAAAAGTTGGACTGACAAGGAAACTTTTGACAGTTTACCTGACCTCTACGATGGCGAAGGTTCTAAGCTCGAACTCACCGACTTCAAGTCCAAATTGTACGAGTACCACGAGTCTATTTTAGCCGATTTGTTGAGGGCTTTGGAAAACACCGACTACATGTGTCGTAGAAATAGTATCATTTTCCTCAAGAACATCATTGGTATTTTCCCCGTGGTGGAAGACCAATGTGAAGCGTTGACCGATAGAATCAACAGTATCATTGAGTCAGAAGATAGAGAAGATTTGAAGTTGGCTGCTAACGCATTGCTTGGTCACATTAAGTCCAGAATTAAGAGCTGGGTTCATATGTGGGACTTTATCGACATGGAAGAAGAACCGTTGGCTCAACAGAAGCAAAAAAGAGACGCTATTAAAGCCGAAGAAGATTTGAGGTTGAAGAAGGAAAAGGAAGCACGGGAATTGAAGGCCAAAAAGGAGAAAGAAGAGTATGAGGCTAGGGTTAAAGCTGAGAAAGAACGCAAAGAAAAGGAAAGGATTGAGCAGGAGAAAGCTCTCAAGGAGCAGAAGGATAAGGCTAGGCTTACGTATAGTGATACTGGTAAAGCCGTTAAAAAGCAGCCTTCTCGTGACAGAAGTATCAATGATAAGGCTAAGGACTTGTACTCAAAGTATGAGAAAAGTTCAGTTAGACCCGGTCAAGAAAAGCCCAAAACTAATGGAGGCAAGTTGACGCCTGACTCGAAGAGTTCGTCACCAAAACCAGCTCCACAGTCCAAACCAGCCCCACAGTCCAAACCCGCTCCACAGTCCAAACCCGCTCCTGCTTCCAAACCCCCTGCTTCCAAACCCCCTGCTTCCAAACCTGCCGCCCCCAGAAACACATACGATGCCGGGCCCAAGCGGTCATTCAACGACGGGAACACGTACATTCCGTCGCACCCTCGAGGCCCAGCGGCCTCCGATGCCAAAAGACATCAACCAGCTCAACAGGCTTATAAACGAGACGTGAAGCCTAGAGAAGCTCTTCCGCCGCAACTGACTCTCAACAAGAGCTCCAACGCGAGAAACCCCCCATCGAATGGAAGAGACTCAAGGGATGTAAGACCCAGAGAACCCTTACCACCCCAGCTGTCGTTGAAGAAGGAAACCAAAGACACCAAAAGGGAACCTCTACCACCGCAGCTGCTGTTGAGTAAAGAAACACCTGCGCCAGCCAAAAACGAACCGGGCAAAAAGTATGCTCCTACGTATGACAACCGGAAACCTCACTTTCAAGGTACCAAGAGATCATACACACCTCAACCACATTCACAACCACAAGCAGCACATCGTTCAGACTATGACAGCTTGCCACCGCCGCCACCACCACCGCCTCCCAGTGGGTCTCAAAGAGACTCCTACAGCAGACCGGATAATAAGAGAAGGTACGATTACAATCAAGGCAATGGCAGACCCTACGACAAGCGGTATAAATATAGGTAAGTAGGTTTATTCTTTATACATTTTATACATTTTATAAGCATTCAACTAGCTTCGTTCTCGAGAGAGTTCAACTCAGCATCGATCATTTTACTCATATTGTTTTCAGTGGCTTCATTAGATTCGTTAGGGTCATAAAAATCCGTTTCCTTCAAAGACTCCAAGTATCTCTTTATCTTATCTGCATGTTGCTCATGCCATGCAAGGTGTCTTCTCAAGTCATGGTCCCGAGAAAAGGTCCTATTACACTTAGCCTTGGGGCACAGAATGGTTTTTTTATTGTAGTTTTTCAGGAACAATCCAATGATGGAAGACTCCTTTTCTAACGCCGAGTTCAAAGAGAGGAGAGACTTTTCCGAGTTACCGGACGTGATTGCAGGCGACTCATCTCCCACGTTAGCATCGATATCCTTTAAGTCCTGAATGGTCTTTAAAATCTCTGACTGCGTCTGCACTTCACTGAGTTTGGCCTGGTCAAGCGGCTTTAACAATGCCTCCGGCACGTTCCCGTCGTGAAGGTCGTCGTAATGTCTCAACAAATCGTTTTTCTTAACAAATTTACCGATGTTACAATAATCACAGTTCCAGAGTTTGACCAGTTCCCCATCATGGGTGGCCATATGCGCCTGTAGCCCAAGCTTACCCACACACCTTTTGTCACATTTGGGACACTTCAACTTGGGGTGGTCCGTTTTGATGTGCAACTGCAACGCCGACCACGTCTTGAAGTTTTTGAAACAACCTTTGTAGTCACATTGGTACGTGGGAGTCTCGGAGTGGAATTTTATGTTATGGTTGGCCAACTTGTTGGGCCGGTTGAACGTCTTGTTGCAAATTTTGCACATCAACGTCTTCTCGTGCACCGAATAGATATGGTGCCTTAAGGATTGGTGTTTATAGAAGGATTCGTCACACTGATCGTAGGTACATTTGAACGATTTGGTGTGGGTGATCTCGTGCCGTTTAAGGTGCTGGGCCGTGTTGACACCCTTGCCGCACACAGAGCAGTGGAACGGCTTTTCTTGCAGGCCTTTATGTGACACGAGGTGGGCAGTTAAGTGGGACTTTCGAAGGAATGATTGATTGCAGCCATCGTATGAGCAACTGAAGGGCCGTTCGCCCGTGTGGGACCGACGGTGTTCTTCCAACGTAGCGGGTCGAGCGTATGCTTTACCACAGTCTGGGTAGTCACAAACGTGCCGTTTGGGTCTTTGAGACGATGTTCCCGTGGCTTGGGAGTGTGCTGAGTGTACCGATGACGTCGAGCCGGGCATCTTGGTGTTGTAAAAGGTTCGCGTCTTTGGTTATGGCTAGCCGCGTGTGGGACGTGGGGGACCTGGTCCCGGCATGGGGCAGTAGTTGCGGTACTTCACTCTAGTGTTAGGCTTAACGCAGACCTGGTCGTATACTTACCAATTCATAAGATTAACTAGTGCGGGCGGTGAAGCGATGGCCGGAGCGGTCCGTATTAGGCGGCTTGACGGAGTTAATCGGGAAATGAGTGCGGCTACTGACTCAGTGATTACGAAGAATTAGATGCAAAAACGCTATCACCACCCCGCCACAAATCCACCTGTATGACAACTATAAGACCCCTAATTGAATCATCTACCTTGCTTTTGTCTGACTCACCTAGCTTACACCCGACCAATGTGTCACGGTGCGAAATTCAGGTTTAAACCCGACTCCACCTCTTCAGGTGGCTCACTAATCCACAATTCCTGCACATAGACATACCGGGGTCTTATCAAACTTCTGCAATCTGAAAAATTTTGAAAAGTATAAAATATCATTACTGCCTAAACCTCCCGGCTATAATCGTTATAATCGGTGAATTACTGCTACCATGGTTCAATCCGCTTTGAATTTGCTTCAAAATGGAGTGCAAATGGTGTCTGAGTCTTCTCCGCTGTGCTCTTTCGGCCAGTCCTGGAAGAACCCCTTGTATGACCCTTATGAGAACTCCCTTAATCCCTGCTTCATCTCCTTCGTTCAGGTCGGAATAAGTGTCTTTTTCCTGTTGTTAGTGGCGGTAAAGTTAGTCCAGTTGGTGTTTTTCAATTCGTTTGGACCTTACAAAATCAAGTACTCGTTCGGGTCAATTTTCAAATTAAAGAGCGTAGGTATCTTGAACTTGATTAAATTCAATTCTGTGTTCATCCAATGCTTGTTATCACTCATCTTGTTGAGCTTTGGCTACTCTTCTTTCGATGATGTCAAAAGCGTGGGTTTATTGGTTAGAGCTGTGGTTTTGATTGGCTTGGTGCTCCCATTGCACTTGGTTGAACCCACTAGAAATGTGGTACCATCATCAAGTTTACTTTTTTACTGGTTGGCTGACTCAGTGTTTAACTTCGTTTCGTTAGTACAGGATGTTTACTCTTCCCATAAAGTATTTATCCCCGAATCCGATGCTTCAATTCAATCATCGGTCCTCGTGGTTGAAATCTTCTTGCTCCTCAACGCGGTGGGCATCTTCATCCTCGAATCCTTCTGGTACGTCCCTTCAGTGGAATTGATCGAATACTACGAGTTGAATGATTGGGACCACGCCAGAGTAAGGGACATTTTCAAGAGATTATTCTTTGGCTACTTCAAAAAACCAATTTTGATCGCCAAAGAAACAGACAATATCGACGTGACTGACTTGCCACCCTTTATTATCGATATCGATAACAAGGTTGCATACGATGGGTTCTTGAAACTCTGGGACTCAGCGGTTGCAAAAGCTAATGCCCAAAACATCAAGAACTTGGAAATCTCAAAGAATACCGGTAAACCATTCAAGAAAGTTACACCCTCTTTGTTCTTTGCTTTGATCTACTTGTCCATAAAGTTTGTGTTTCAAGCTTTTTTCTTTGATTCCTTGGAATTCGTAGCCCAAATTTGTCAACCTTACTTGTTGAATAGGTTCTTGCTTTTTGCCACCAACAGATATGATGCTAAAATGCTGTCTCTGGAAAATCCCGTCAGAGAAGAGCCTGTTATCATTGGGTTCGCTGTTGCAACCGGGATTTATCTCGTGGCAGTCATTAGGTACCTTTCATTTAACCAATGGTTCATCAGTACTCAAAACATGGGTGACACAATTTCCACGTCTCTTTCGTCTCATATCTACAACAAGGGTATGAGATTATCTCCCAAAGAACGGAAAAATAAGTCTGTGGGTGAAATTGTCAGTCATTTAGCTCAAGATGTTCTGACGTTGTCGAATTCACCCAATATCATCATTGACGTTCTTCTCCAACCCTTCAAGTTATTCCTTTACATGTACATCTTGTACAACTTCTTAGGTTTTGCAGCTCTCGCAGGTCTTGCTACGGCCGTCGTCATGATTCCACTCACCAGTTTCACCATTGTGTTTACAATCAAGGTCACGAAGCAATTGATGAAGTACAAAGATAAGAGAGCAAAGTTGACAAGTGAAATCTTGAACTCAATCAAAAGTATCAAATTATACTCTTGGGAAAAATCTATGCTTGAAAAGTTGTTTGAAATCAGAAACAAGAAGGAATTGAACGCTTTAAGGACCAGTGGTATCCTTAGAACTGGTATGAACTTGATCTTCGAATCAATTCCGTTATTCATCTCCGTGGCCACCTTTGTTTATGCGGCCGTGGTGTCCCAAGTTAGATTGACTGCTGACGTGGTGTTCCCTGTTTTAAGTGTTTTTGGCTTGTTGATTGAGCCAATCTTCAACTTGCCCCAGATTTTCTCCATGATTGCTGAAACGAAAGTTGCCATTGAAAGATTGGTCAAATTCTTTATCATGCAAGACTTACTCGTTGAAGGGTATGAAAAGACAAGGACTTCGGCTAAACAAGGTGAAGACGTCGTCACTATAAAAGATGCAACCTTCCTTTGGACTTCTGCAACCGAGGAAGAGGAAGCAATGGAAAAATTGTCCAAGAAAGTTGGCGGTGACGAAGAGAGTTCCACTGAATCCGATATTAGTCCAATAGCCCTTGAGGATATCAATTTCTCTGTGAAAAAGGGTGAATTAGCCTGTGTGGTTGGTAGAGTTGGTTCGGGTAAAACCACCTTCTTAAAAGCCATTCTTGGGTGTATTCCAATGGATGCAAAAAATAAGTCGCCTGTGTTGAAAGTCAATGGATCTGTTGCCTACTGTGCTCAAAGCCCTTGGATTTTAAACACCTCTGTTAGGGAAAATATTATCTTTGGTAGACGTTACGACCCAGAATTCTATGCTAAAACTATTGCTGCCTGTGAATTGACCAAAGATTTCGAAGTGTTACCAGATGGTGATAAAACAATTGTTGGTGAAAAAGGTATATCTCTTTCTGGTGGTCAAAAGGCCAGAATTTCTTTGGCCAGAGCCGTTTATTCAAAAGCCGATATTTACGTTCTTGACGATATTTTATCCGCTGTCGATACACATGTTGGAAAACAAATCACCAAGAATGTTTTGAGTAAGAAAGGTTTATTGGCATCCAAAACTACTATTTTAGCTACAAACTCCGTCCCTGTGTTACATGATGCTGACAACTTAATCTTATTGGCTAAAGGTAAGATAATTGAACGTGGTACCTATGATGATGTCACCTCTACTGAAAGTGAATTGGGTGCTTTAATCAAGGAATTTGGTAAAAAACAAGAGGAAGAAGAAGCCGAAGAGGTGGTAGAAACAGTAATTGCATCTCCAGAACCGGAAGAAACTTCCGAAACTTCTGACGGTGCTCAAAGCTCTAGCATTTCCTACGATGAGAACAAAGTTACTGATTTTAACCCTGCTGATGACAATACCGGGGCATTAAAGTTAACCCGTGTAGAAAGTCGGGCTACTGTGGCCCCAAGTTTTGTCTCTTTTGACCACAATTACAAAGATGATTTTGTTGACGATCCTAATTCCGTGAACAAGTCTGGTGATACCGAAGAAATCCAAAGCAAGGGAAAAGTCAATTTGTCTATTTACTACAAGTATATGGAAGCTTGTGGTTACATCTACATTGCGTTATATATCTTGTTGGTTTTCGTAACAACCTTGACTTCCCTTGCTAACACCTACGTCTTGAAGTTTTGGTCTGAGGCAAACTCTAAATCTGACCACAACGTTTCAGTAACCTTCTACTTATTAGCCTACTCTGGTGTCGGTATCTTGGGACTTTTATTGACTTTCTTCGCTTCGATCATTCTTTTCACCACCGTCGCTCTTAACGGTAGTAAACACTTCCATGACACCATGGCTAGAAGCGTGTTGAGAGCACCTATGTCTTTCTTCGAAACTACACCTGTCGGAAGAATCTTGAATAGATTTACTGAAGATATTAGTATGGTCGATAATAACTTGAGTTGGACTATCACTGTATTCGCCAATTTCGGTTTAAGAGCTATAACCGTCTTCTCGGTGGTTATCTACAATTTACCATTCATGTTTATTGTCATTGTCGTTCTTTTGTTCTTCTACGACTCATTCAGAAGATTCTTCATTCCAGCTTCCAGGGAATTGAAGAGATTGAGAAGTGCAAGAAAGAGTCCTATTTATTCCCACATTCAAGAATCTATTACCGGAGTCGATACCATTGTGGCATTCGATCAACTCGACCGGTTCGTTTACAGATCTCTGGATAACTTGAACAAGTATGTTCTCGTTGACCAATCGAACTTGGTGTGTAACAGATGGTTGTCTATGAGATTACAAGGGTTATCTGCCTTGATTGTTTATTTTTCAACTCTTTTGATTGTGTTTTCCTTGTCGTCAAAGAATCCTTTGGGACCTGGTTTGATTGGTTTCATGATGACTTACATCTTGGATGTCACCGGTACCTTAAATGCTATTGTCAGGTCCTACGCTGACCTTGAAACCAGGTCAATCACCCTTGAAAGAATTCTTGAATACTGTAATTTAACACCAGAGGCAGACATGATCGTTGAGGATAATCGTCCACCAGAATCATGGCCCACTAAAGGTGCTATCAAGTTCAACAATTACGAAACTAGGTACAGAGAGAATTTAGATCCTGTTCTTAAGGGCTTAAACGCTGAAATCAAACCAAGTGAGAAAATCGGAATTGTAGGTAGAACTGGTGCTGGTAAATCGACTTTAACATTAGCGATCTTCCGTATTATCGAAGCTAGTGGTGGTTACATCGACATAGATGGTGTAGACATCAGTAAAATTGGATTATTTGATTTAAGGTCCAAATTGAATATCATTCCACAAGATTCACAAACCGTCAACGGTAGTGTCAGAGAAAACCTTGATCCACTCGGCAAACACCAAGACGAAGAATTGTGGAGAGTGTTAGAATTGAGTCACTTAAAAGAACACGTGGAGTCCATGAAAACTGAAAAGCAGTCTGATGACGATGACGATGATGACGAGTCAAACGATGAGTCTAAGAAAGAGTATGTCACCGGGTTGGACGCCATTATCGAAGAAGGTGGTAGTAACTTATCTGCTGGGCAAAAGCAATTATTGTGCTTGACCAGAGCGTTATTGAACCCGTCCAAGATTTTAATTTTGGATGAAGCTACCGCCTCTGTCGACGTGAAAACCGACAAGATTGTGCAAGATACCATCAGAAGTGCCTTCAAAGACAAGACCATTCTCACCATTGCCCATAGAATTGAAACAATCATGGACAGTGACCGTATCATGGTTCTTGATAAAGGGGTCATTGAGGAATTCGATGCTCCCCAAACGTTATTGAAGAATACCGACGGGATCTTTTATTCCCTCTGTAAACAAGGGGGCCACCTCTAGCTATGACTCTACAGAATTATTCCTATATACAAACAGTACCTTATCTGAAACTGCTTTATCACATACAAAAATAGATCTATATTATAAAAAACAGTACTCTTTTAGTTCTTACATCCCAAATATATGCCCTTAAATTTGCAACTGTATTGTAAAATTTGCAGCCTCAACCAGCGCTCGCTCTCCACCTGCGACCAAATTGCCAATCTCATAAATCCCCAACTAATGCGAACAGAACCATTGATACCATGAAGACATACTTGCTCCCAATTCCCACCAAGAAGACCGAGGACGTCAATTGGTTTCAACCATTGAACAAGTACCTCTTATCCATTTATGGCAAAAACCACGAGTACCAGCAAGACTTGACGTCCTTCGACAAAATTCGGCTGGATCTAAAAGGAGTCAATGCTGATAACACCGGGTTGAAACTCTATTTCAAATACTACAGTCAGCTTGAGCTTTTGGACTTGCGTATTCCCTTCAATCAGATAAATACCAAGCGGATTGCGTTTGTGTGGCATGATGCATTCGAAAAATCGGTTGATCACAAACAGCATGCTTTACCATTTGAAAAGGCAAATGTGTTGTTCAACATTGGTTCCTTGCTCTCGCGGGTGGGATGTGCCAAATATGAGGAGGCCCAAAGGTCTCTTGAGAGCCTTGACGAGGGAGTCAAAGAGACTTTGCAGTGCCTTCAACAGGCGGCAGGGGTTTTTGAATTTATTGGGGAAAACTTTCTTCATGCTCCTTCAAACGACTTGAGCCAGGCCACATTGAGCTTTTTAAAGAAATTGATGCTTGCACAGAGCCAGGAAGTGTTTGTGTTGAAAGTGATCAGTGGAGATTTGAACCAGTCCAAGAACTCGTTGATTGCCAAACTTTGTATGAGTACAGCTAACCATTTCACTGATTGTGAAAAGATGATTGATAACTTGGCCAATGCCCAAGAACTGGTATCTACGTCGGACTATGAAGTTACTGGCGATTTAGATGAGGAAGTCGAGGAATTGGAAAGTATTACTGAAGGTCAACAGAACAGTACCAATAAATTGACTGTTAGGTTGGACAACTCATGGACCGCTTTGATCCACTTTAAGGCTTTATACTACAAATCCTTGGCCTACTACTTCAACGGATTGCACTTGGAAGCTTCTAGGAAATATGGTGATGGTATTGCCTACCTCACCAAGTCTCAGAATACTCTTAACGAAATCAGTTCCATGACGTTGAAAAATATCTCTCAGTCAGGCGATAACAATGCATTTGAGGCGTTGGATAACTTTAAGTATCATAAGGATGCTTTGGCCATCAAGTTGGCTGATTTGAATAAAGATAATGACATGGTTTACCATGATATCATTCCTTCTTTGGTGACTTTACCTGAGATCAAACCATTGGATAGTGCTAAAGTTATACCCATGAGCCAGATTGCGTTGTTTAATGAGTTGAACGATCTTCATTATCAAAACTTTTTGAAGAATGTCGTACCCATTGATACTCATGAATTACTCAGTTATTATTCCGAGGAGAAATCCCAATTTCTCAGGAACGAGTTGGATTTGGTCGACGTTTCGAACGATGAATTATCGTCTTTATTAGAGTACTTGAAAATGCCCAAAGCAATCGTCAATTTGAAGGAAATTGTCAATGAAGATGTGTCCACCATGGTCGAAGCCGAGGGCGCCTTGAATATTGACCCAGCTGTGTTGGGAAAGGTGAACGAAATACACCTTAACCATCAAGCTGATGTCGCTAATCGGTCGAAGATTACTGAAATTCGTAAGACCATTTATGATACTATTGCAGAGATAGAGAAGAATAGTACACATATCGACGACTCCAAATATAGAGACGATATAATCAAGTTAAAGAAATCCCTCGTTGACGCCACCATATCTGATGATCAATTGCTTGGGCTCATCACTGTTGACAATACTGAATTATTCAACATCTTGGGCCAGGGTCCCAATTCTTCGAAGTTCAAGAATCTTTTCAACCCACAACAAGCAACCAAACCGGCAGAAGAAATCAGTTTGCTCGACATAGTGGATACGCCCACCAGTTCAAATGATGGGTTGAAAGCACAGATCAAAAAGATCGAAGACACTCTCTACGATTTGAATGTCATTAAAGCAAACAAACAGAAATTAGTCGCAAGTTTGAAAGAAGAGATCCATAATGATGACATCTCGAATATAATCATTCTCAACAGCAAAATCAAATCTACCAGTGAGATCAAGAATGTCATATTCCCCGAAGAGTTGAAGAAGTTTGACCCATATACCAAAGAATTGGACAAATTGATCACTAATCAGCGCCAATTCATCAGCTCATTGGAAGAAGAGTGGGATAAATTAAACTCTAACCCCAAAGTACGGGAAATACAATCATCGAAACGTTTCAAAGACACTTTGGTCGAAGATCAGGTGAAAAGAATCGATGATTTTTATGACAATGTGTGGAAGAAATACAGCTCAGGGTTGAAAAAGGGAATTGTATTCTACAATCAATTATTAAATTTTGCCAAGTCCATGAGAGACAGTATTGCACGGGACCAACAGGAGGGATTGTCTAGTCGGTTTGCTAACATCGACCTAAGCTCGCAAGCTACAGGGGCTAGCTATTCGTCTAATCAGCCATACAGACACGAGACTGCACCGGCTCCAGGGTCCCGTTCAAGCGTTGGGTATCAACAACCGCAGTTACACCGGAGTCTGACGGGAGGATCGGGACACAGTTTCGGATCAACCACTCAAGCACCACCATCATTACCCCCAAAACAGCCTTCGTATCAACAGCCGTACCAGCAACAATACCAGGCGCCGCAGTACCAGGCATCGCACCAACCGCAGTACCCGGCATCGTACCAACCGCAGTACCAACCGCAGGTGCACCAACCGCAGTCGTACCAATCGTACCAACCGCTTGCGCCCCCTAAACCACCACAACCGCAGTCCTCAGGTTCGTTCACCCTGTCACCAAGCCACCAACCTTACCAACAACCTAACCCTTCAAACCTGCAATCCAGCTTGATTTATGACCAGCCTTCCACTTACGACCCAAATATGTATAATTTCTTCTCTAAACAGTAATTCGAACATAGATATTCAAATATACAAACCTTAAATTCCCCGGAATGCTATCTTTAGCACCCGGTAATCAAATATCCCCATCGGGTAAAACATCAACACAACCTGAGGCAGGAGGGTAAAAAAAATTTTCAACGCGATCTGATCACTGTTATCGAGGCGATATTTTAGGAGGATCGAATCACTAATTTAAATTCCTTTTCCCTAGCTTTCTACTCATTACTACATTCGTTCGTTTAGGGGATACACACTATGATTGCTAATAAAGTATGGATGGTGATCATGATGACCATGTCTCTTGTGACATTTGTCCAGTCCGCTGACGCCTGGGATAAATACACTTGTGACGAGGACAATCAATGTCCTAAATCCAGACCATGTTGCTCCCAATATGGGGTTTGTGGTACTGGTGCCTACTGTTTAGGGGGTTGTGATGTCCGTTATTCTTATTCTTTGGACTCATGTATGCCCCAACCTATGATTGAAGCTTATGAAGAAACCTTTAACACCACTAAGATGTTCACCAAACAATCTAAGTACTTGGGTAAGGCCGACGAAACTGATTGGGTTTACACCGGGTACATCGACACTGCCGATGACGCTCTTTTGCTTCAAATGCCTAACGGTACCACTGGTACTGTTGTTTCTTCTACCAAGTACCTTTGGTACGGTAAAATCACTTCTAGATTGAAGTCTTCAAGGGACAGAGGGGTTATTACTGCGTTCATTTTGTTCTCAGATGTGCAAGATGAAGTCGATTACGAATTCGTTGGATACGATTTGACCCACCCTCAAACCAATTATTACGCTAGAGGGGCCTTAAACTATAACAATTCCGACAACTCTTCGGTCTCTAATACCTTTAAGAACTACCATGACTACTCGATTGACTGGAGAGAAGATAGAATCGACTGGTACATTGATGACGACAAGGTTCGTACTTTGTACAAGAATGAAACCTGGAACAAGACTACTGAAGTTTATGACTTCCCTCAAACTCCATGTCGTATTCAATACTCTCTTTGGCCTGGTGGAGCCAGTTCCAATGCCATTGGTACCATTGAATGGGCCGGTGGGGAAATTAATTGGGACTCGGAAGATATTCAAAACTACGGTTACTATTATGCCTTGGTTAAAGGTATTAAGATCGAACCTTATGATACCCCCAGCTTTGCTGCTGAGATTGAATCCAAGAGCGGTGGCGATGATTTCGATGCTTACCTTTACAATAATACTGAAGGTATCGAAGACGACATTTACTTGACCAACAAGAAGACCTGGCTTGGAAGTGATGATGCCACCGGGTTGGACCCAGATAATGATAGTGATGACGAAACAACTGAAACGGTGGTTGAAACATCTGGGTCTGTTACCAAAACCAAAACCTCTACTTCATCCAGAAGTACTTCCAGTGGTACCGTGGCAGTTCCAGGACAGGAAACCAACACTGATGACAGCGGTTCCGGTTCCGGTACCACCACCTACAACCCAAGTGCTGGGGTAGGAGGATTTGTTCAAAACACTAAGGAAACTAGCTCCTCTTCCACCACTAGCTCAGGATCTGATGCTAATCAAACAATCATGCAAAAATTTGTTGCCGTCGTGGCACTTGCCGTAGGATTGTTCGCTATTTAGATTCAGCTGGGATCCATTTTATAGGTACGTAAGGGTAAATTTCAATATATATAAGGAACTAAATTACGGTATAAGCCATCAGCACCCACCCGGCCGTCGCACGACCTCTCGTCCCTTACGTGGTTCGCAAAACTTCCAACGAATCGACAAAAAAAACACCCGGATTTTTTGATTCGACATATTGAAACACGTTTAACGAAGTGCTCAATTGTTAGGTTGCCGTCATTGATATCGAGTAATTGAGATTGCTGGTCAGCCCTTTTATTGAGTGTACATTCCTGTTGTTATTTGTCGTTTTTTTTTGACTTTGCACCATGAAAATGTTGACGAAATTCGAGTCAAAGTCTTCCAGGGCTAAAGGTCTTGCGTTCCACCCTAAAAGACCTTGGGCCTTGGTGTCTTTGCACTCCTCCACCATCCAGCTTTGGGACTATCGTATGGGTACCTTGATTGATCGTTTTGAAGATCACAGTGGGCCCGTTCGGTGTGTCGCTTTCCATCCTACCCAGCCATTATTTGTATCGGGTGGTGACGATTATACCATCAAGGTGTGGTCTTTGAACTCAAGAAAATGTATTTTCACTTTAAACGGCCACTTGGACTACCTTAGATCCGTTTCCTTCCACCATGATTTACCCTGGATCTTATCTTCGTCTGATGATCAAACCATTAGAATATGGAATTGGCAAAACAGGCAAGAAATCGCTTGCTTGACCGGTCATAACCATTACGTGATGTCGGCACAATTCCATCCTAAAGAGGATTTGATTGTGTCCGCATCTGTTGATCAGACCGTTAGAGTTTGGGATATTTCTGGCTTGAGAAAGAAACATTCTGCTCCTACCAGTTCAATCAGATCTTTTGAAGACCAATTACAAAGACAACAATTGCCTCAACAAGACATTTTTGGTAATGTTAATGCCATTGTCAAATTCGTTTTGGAAGGTCATGATAAAGGGGTAAATTATGCCGCTTTCCACCCTACTTTACCATTGATTGTATCAGGTGCTGAAGATAGATTGGTTAAAGTATGGAGAATGAGTGAAACCAAAGCTTGGGAAGTTGATACTTGTAGAGGCCATACTGGTGGTGTCTTGAGTTGTATCTTCCATCCTCAACAAGATTTGATCTTATCTGTTGGTGATGATAAAACCATAAGAGTTTGGGACTTGAACAAGAGAACCCCAGTCAAGCAATTCAGACGTGAACATGATAGATTCTGGATGATTGCTAACCATCCAAGTATAAATTTGTTTGGTGCCTGTCATGATTCTGGGGTGATGATTTTTAAATTGGAAAGAGAAAGACCTGCCCACACTAATTTCCAAAATAAATTATACTTTGTTAACAATGAAAAACAAGTGCAATGTTACGATTATCAAAAGAAAGAAACCTCTTTACCTATGCTTTCATTGAAAAAGATTGGTAAAACATGGTCTTTCATGAGATCTTTATCTTACAACCAATCGGACAACTCAATTTTGGTCACTCACGGTACTGGTGATGATGGTAAATATGCTTTGATCACTTTACCAAAACATGTCACTGGTGCTATTGAGCCTTCTGACGCTAGACAAGGTGAATGTAATTTTGCTTGTTTCATTTCTAGAAACAGATTTGTTACTTTCACCAAATCTTCCAAACAATTACAAGTTAAAGATTTGAATAACAACGTAACAAAGAGTATTCAATTAGATTCTTCAGTTCAAGACGTTTTATACGGAGGTCCTGGACGTGTTTTATTGATTAAAAGTCATTCAGTGATCAATTTCGATGTTCAACAGAGAAAAGAAATTGCTGAAATTACTGCCAATAATGTTAAATATGTTTCTTGGTCAAGCAGTGGCCAATACTTGGCTTTAATTTCCAAACATACCATCACTATCACCACTAAGGACTTGGAATTGGTAAACTCTTTACACGAAACTATCAGAATTAAGAGTGCTGCTTGGGATGATTCTGACGTTTTATTATACTCCACCTTGAACCATATCAAATACACTTTATTGAATGGTGATAACGGTATCATTAAAACTTTAGAAAACATTGTCTATATCACCAAAGTTGCTCAAAGTAAGGTATACTGTTTAACTCGTAGTGGAGAAGTCATAGTTGTACCAATTGATCCAACTGAATTCAGATTCAAGAGAGCTTTGGTCAACAAAAACTTGAAAGAAGTGGTCAGAATGATCAATAACTCTAACTTGGTTGGTCAAAATATTATTGCTTATTTGCAGAAGAAAGGATACCCAGAAGTGGCTTTAGCTTTTGTTTCCGATCCTGAAACTAGATTCGATTTAGCTTTAGAATCAGGTAATTTATCAGTTGCTTTAGAGGAAGCTGAAAAATTAGACAATAACTACATCTGGGAAAGACTTGGTGATGAAGCCTTAAATGAAGGTAATATCGAAATTGTCGAATTATGTTACCAAAGATTACAATTGTTCGATAAGTTATCGTTCCTCTATACTTTCAAAGGTGATAAAGAAAGATTGAATAAAATGAGCACCATTGCTGAACATAGAGGTGATTACTCTTCATTGATTCAAAATACTTTCTACAACGCCGATATCAAAAAGAGATGTCAAGTTTTCATCCAAGGTGGTATGTTACCTTTAGCTTATACCTTGGCCAAATCTAACGGTCTTGATGAATTATGTGAAGAAATCTTATCCGAAGCTGGTATCAAAGAAGAAGACGTTGAGTTGCCTGAAATCAGTCAACCAGTGCAAGTTCCTGAACCAATAGCTAACCCAATTGAAAACTGGCCATTGAAACAATCTGAATTAAGTTTCTTCGAAGCTGCTCAATTGAACGGTGGATTTGAAGATTTGACCATCGAAGATTCTGAAGAAGCTGCTCCTAAACCAAAAGAAAACTTGGAATTAAGCGAGAACTTCGAAGATGAAGAAGTGGAAGAAGATGAAGGTGGATGGGGATTAGACGATGATGAACTCGACATTGGTGGTGACGACTTTGTTGCTGAAGCTGTTACAGAAGAAGAAGATATTCCAGTTGCTCCAGGTGTAGAGGGAGAAATTGGTTTCTGGCTTCGTAATGCTAAGACTGCTGCTCAATACATAGCGGCAGGAGCTTTTGAACAAGGTGCTTCGATGTTACACAAACAATTGGGTGTATCTGAATTCGAACCATTAAAGGATCGTTTCTTGGAAGTTTATAAAGCATCCAAGGTATACTTACCAGGTGTTGATGACTTACCAGCCATGAAAGACTACATCAGAGCAGATAATGACGAAGACAATCCAAATAAATTTGGTCCTCACATTCCAGGGTTCGACACCTTGGAAGATAAATTATCTGAAGGTTTCAAATACTTCAAAGCCAACAATCTTGAACAAGCTATTAAAGTGTTTAGACAAGTGATATACACCATTGCTGTGCTCACGGTTGAGGATGAAGATCAACAAACCAAGTGTGAAGAAGTTTTGGAATTATGTCGGGAATACATTTTAGGTTTAACCATTGAATTGACTCGTCGTCAAATTGAAACTTCTGATCCAAAACGTAATTTAGAGTTGGCAGCATACTTCACTAGAACCAAATTACAAAACGCCCATAAAATAAATGCTTTACAAGTTGCCATGAGTCAATGCTTCAAGAACAAAAACTATTCTAGTGCTTCATACTTTGCTGACGAATTATTGAAACTTGTCAGCTCCGGTCCAAGAGCTGAACAAGCCAGCAAATTAAAAGCAAAAGCTGATTCAATCTCTAGTGATGCAATTGAAATCGATTTCGATCCATTTGCAGAATTTGATATTTGTGCTGCTACTTTGACTCCTATCTACAAAGGAGCACCATTTGTCACAGAAGCTTTGGTTCATGCCAAGTATAAGGCAGATCAATCCGGTAAGGTTTGTAAAATCACCAATATCACCACTATTGGTGCCGCTGCATCTGGGTTAAGAATTAGAGGTTAAACCAGGTTAATTTTATAAGATTAGTATTTAAAAAAACAATATTCGTAGGTTTAAGAATGTCGTAGCATGACTATTATAGATTTATTCTAACATCACAGTCCTTAGTTAAATCGCCTTATCTCGTCCAAAGCTTATGCATCTCGCACTGCAATTCCCCTAAGCGAGATTTTTCACAAAATTTTTCAGATTAGCCCCACTAAAACTATGACCGATTTGAAAAAAGAAGCCATAGAACTCAAGGACCAGGGTAACCAATACCTCAAGGAGCACAAATACGCAGAGGCCATTGATAGTTATACCAAGGCTATCGAAAAAGACGGTGAAAATGCCGTTTTTTATTCCAATAGAGCTCAAGTGCACATCAAATTAGAAAACTACGGGTTGTCCATAGCTGATTGTGATGAAGCATTGAAAATCGACCCTAACATGATGAAGGCCTATTACCGTAAAGGTGTTTCGCTCATGGCTATTCTCCAGTACAAAGAAGCTCAACAGAATTTCAAGAAGATTTTGGTGAAGTTACCTAATGATAAGCTCACACTTGAGAATCACAAGCAGTGTGTCAGCTACCTTAAAAAGCAGGCGTTTGAAAGAGCCATTGCCGGTGATGATAAGACCCTTCTTATCAACACCATCGACTACGATTCCATCTTGGTGGAAAAGTCATATGAGGGGCCACAATTGGATATTAAGGTGGACAAGAGTGTGAAGGACAATATTCAAGTCAATATCAAAGGATTGGACTTAAATTATCTCAAGTATATGATCAAGCTCTTCAAGGAAGGAGGCAGGCTTCCAAAGAAACACGTGTTTGCCATTATTGCCAAAGTGTACTCTCTTTTCAGGGCCGAAAACACCATGGTGGACATTTCATTGCCACATAGCAAACTTGACAACACTCAAAAAGATGGAAACATTGTCCTCGATGGCGGAAAGAAAATTACCGTTGTGGGTGACACTCACGGGCAGTTCTACGACGTGTTGAACTTATTTCAAAAGTTTGGGTTTGTATCCAATGAACACATTTACTTATTTAATGGGGACTTTGTGGATAGGGGTTCTTGGTCTTGTGAAGTTGCGTTATACTTGTACGTGTTGAAGATATTATATCCACAATCTGTTTTCATCAACAGAGGTAACCATGAAACTAACGACATGAACAAAACCTACGGGTTTGCTGATGAATGTGAACATAAATACTCCACCAAGATCTTTGAAGCATTTGCTGAATCATTTGGCGCTTTACCTTATGCCACTTTGATCAATAAGAGTTACTTATGTATGCATGGAGGATTGTTCTCAAGAGATGACGTTAAGCTTGAGGAAATCAATCAAATAAATAGGTTCCCTACTTCTGGTTCAACACAACCTTCAAGAGAGGGAATACCCATGGAGCTTTTATGGGCCGACCCTCAACCCGAAAATGGTAGATCCCCATCTAAAAGAGGTATCGGTATGCAATTCGGTCCTGATGTTACCGAAAGATTCTGCTTGAATAACAAGATCAGAAAAATCTTGCGGTCCCATGAAGTTAGAATGGGAGGGGTTGAAGAAGAGCATAACGGTAGATTGATGACAGTTTTCAGTGCTCCAAATTATTGTGATTCTACCGGTAATTTGGGAGGTGTTGTCCACTTCACTGAAAACGAGAAGTACGATAAAGACGCTGATGATGGTGAAGGGTATAGGAACGCTGATGATCCTAATTGTCCATGGACTTTGGAAACGGAGATCTTTGAGGCAGTCCCACATCCAGATTTGAAACCAATGGCATACTCCAAGAGCGGTTTTGGCTTTTGATTCAAATTGTACAATTATTCATAGTTAATTCGTTGTAAATATATGACATATTATTGTCGAGAATGTAGACATCGGTTTGACATAATCAGAGGCTGACAAGGTCCGGAAAGTTCTGGCCAATTGTAATTGCAGCAGTGGTAGTATCAGGCCAGTTTGGCTGCAACGTCAATATGCAGCATTGCGAAGCAAGCTGAAAATTAATTCTTCAGTGATGCAGCCTTCTAATCCGACAAGCAGCCAAACTGATGACGACGACTCTCCCGACGAATGGGACCAGCGGATTATTGACACTGGGTGTGATAAAGAAAATTTGGCCTTGAAGCTATGCCATGCTGACAATGGTGATTGGAGAAAATGCTCAAAAGAGTTGGAGGCCTTCAGACAATGTTGGGATAAAAACAAGAATAACAAAAGAACTCTGACCGTCGACAATTGAGATGCTGCAATGTGATTTGGGCCGAACCTATTGTCGGCCATTGTAATTAGAAATCATAGACCGTCCAGATCGAGGGTGTATAAGAATAAACGAGTCAGTCGGAGAAGAGTAGAGAAGACGGAAACACGACACTATAACCAATTCCTGGGGCACTGGGGTCACAACTATTGGGGTGTGTATGCTGGTGTCAGAGTAAAAACAGCACTGGTGCCGGAGTGCAAACAGCCTTGGTGCCAGACATCTGAAGGACCCCCACAGCTAACCTCATCTATCCCAATTAGGTCGCACTACAAACAAAAATTTCAGATAAGATGAAGATGTCTGGTGATATGCCATCGTACCACCCATACGGAGATCTGATATCTCTCGAGACATCCGACGGATCTAACGAAGAGGTTGAACATCCTATGATCCGGCAGTTTGGGGGTATGTTCGCTTCAGAAACCGAGTTTCAGCAAGAGATCAATCGGCTTAAAGCTGCAAGTACGAGAAAGTTTAAAGATAAATGGGAAGAGATTTTGGACAAATACTCGAGAATCGATGATGAAAAAGAGAGTGACGAGTTGGACTTGGAAACCGGCCGTGTTGTTGTGGACAACGGTCATTTGCGGTCCATGGGTGGGTTTGTAACCAATGTTGATGGGACTAAAGTCAACTCCAACGTGTGGGCCGTGGACTTTGATGCTGAAAAAGAGGAAAAGAATGCCAAAAAACGAGAGAGAAATAGCCGGAAACGGAAACAGATGTTAAAGCAACAGTTGAAGGATCAGGATTTCTTCTTCACCACCAACAATCGCCATTTCAGTCCTACTAGAAAGGTATCTCCGGATAACATTCTTTTGCTCGACCCATCTCCTACCAAGAAGCACAGGATTTCTCCAACCAAAATGGGTAACCCCTTGCCGGCGGAGAATGCTATCGTCGCATTGTCGGACTCAGACTCTGATACTGGTTTGCAAGCACCACCAGCGGGACTAAGGTTGCAGAACCACGAGAAAGTGTTGGAAGAATCGGACGACCTGGATCAAAGCCTGGATCAGGAAGGCGATGAACCCGAGACATTGGAAAGCTTGCACATATCGGGCGGTGGCCTTGATCGACATGCATTAATAAAGCAATCCGGGAGTAGAGGCCTTGATCAAGATCCGTTTATAGATTCCGGCTCATCAGATCTCACAGAGTTCAAACTTCTGTCAAATGCTAACAAAGCTGAAGATGCAGATGGTTGGTTCGAGGACGAGTACCTGATTGTTTTGAACCACCTGCTGAATATTCTGCCGGGAAAACAGAAAATTTTCAGTTGCTACTTTAGTGAATGCTATTATACCACGGGAAACAAATCCATTTTCAGTAGACACCTTCTAGAGAAGCATAGACATGAGCTTTATGTGATTGGGTACCCCATATCACCTGAAGAAGTTGACTTCTCCAAAGAAGTTCATGTCACGCGTGCAATGATTGAAGCTGTATCCGAACAATTTCCCTTGGTTCACGAGGTGCCTGCTCTACCTTTGTCTGCAGATGGTAAAATGTTCAGCTGTGGGCTAATGGTCCAAGGACATAAGAGGTGTAAGAGGATGTTTTTATCGAGAAATCAGCTCAACTACCATCAGGAAAACTATCCTTTCCAATGTTCTTATAAGACCCAAGTGTATGTATGTCCCGTGTTGGGATGCGGGTTCATGACAGATGAGGGCTATTTCCACTGGAGAGATCACTTTATTGAACAGAAGCATCATGTCAAAAAGGGTCCTAGGGGGTCTGTGATCGATGACAAGGATGGAAATGAACA
This sequence comes from Yamadazyma conglobata, assembly GCA_030572275.1. NCBI lineage: Eukaryota > Fungi > Ascomycota > Pichiomycetes > Serinales > Debaryomycetaceae > Yamadazyma > Yamadazyma conglobata. The sequence continues at coordinate 838,332 of JAJLZN010000002.1, forward strand.
GAGAAAGAATTCTCAGGAAGAGGAGGTTGATGCAGAGAGCGAAGGGGGAGATTCAGAGAGCGAAGGAGGTGGGTCAGAGAGCGAAGGAGGTGGGTCAGAGAGTGAAGTAGGAGATTCAGAGAGTGAAGGGTCGGAGAGTGACGATTCAGAGAGAGACATTTCACAAAGTGATGATTCAGAGGTTGAATTGGCCCGTGAACATGGTTCAGTCGCTCAAAGATACCAGCAAATAAACGAGCGTGAAAACACTTCAAGTCTTCCCAACAAAAGTAGAGATCACATCCTCATAAAGACCCCAAAATTAGTGAACAAGTGGGACCACAAAATCGAGGAAAAATCAACAAAACTCCAAGACTCGTCTAATCATCGAGCACCAGACCTAGAGTTATCTAAGATCCATCAAGAACTAGACGACTTGTTCAACAGCGACGGCTCGGACAATGAAAAGGCTTACCAGAAACCAAACGTCATGACTCCTCATTAACAAAAGTCCAATTTCAATTTGTAATATATGTACTATATAGGGTTAACAAAAAAATAACTTTTTTTGGTGTAATATACTTTTCTAACTATTTACAGAGCAAAGCAAAGTTGTCACAATCGACACTCGAAAGGTCAATCTATGTCACAATTCTAACATTTGATTTATGAGGAAGGTGCTGGTTCTTCATCTGGTTGAGTATCTTGTGACTTCTTTGGTCTTGGTTTGAAAGCATCAGTTCCTTTAATATATTTGTCAAAGGCATCGTTACGTTCAGCGAATGGTCTAGGACCTACTAAATTGATCATATCTTCTCTGGTCAAAACTTCTTTCTTGTACAATTCTTCTGCAACTTTGTCGACCAAATCAAGTTTTTCAGTTAACAATTTCTTACAAGCATCGTATGATTCGTCGACAAATCTTTTGATTTCTGTGTCTATCAATCTTGCAGTGGTTTCAGAGTAGTTATTATGGACTTTGTAACCATCTGATTCTTCACCATTATCATAATAGATACTACCGACTTTCTCAGACATACCTAATTTCAAAATCATAGATTGAGCCATTTGAGTGACTTTTTTGAAATCATCTGAAGCACCAGTAGTAACGGTATCGAAATGTAATTCTTCTGAAACTCTACCACCCAAAGCCATAATCATTCTATGTAAGTATTGTTCTTTGGATAATAAGTATTGATCCTTTGGTAAGTATTGGGCATAACCTAATGCACCTTGGCCTCTAGGAATAATAGACACCTTAACTAAAGGATCGGCATATTCCAAGAACCATCCACAGATGGCGTGACCGGCTTCATGATAAGCAACGGTTTTCTTTTCGTTCAAAGAGAGAACTCTGGATTTCTTTTCCAATCCAGCAACAACTCTTTCGATGGCTTGTTCAAAGTGATGAATGTCAATAGAAGTAGCATCTTCTCTGGCGGCAATTAAAGCACCCTCATTACAACAGTTGGCAATATCGGCACCGGAGAAACCAGGAGTTAAAGCACTCAATCTTCCTGCTAAGTTTTCGACAGCTTCACTCTTCAATTCTTGATATTTATTGAAATCAACATCTTGTTTAGTGGCCTTAATATCTTCATCACATTGAAGAGTTAATTTCAGTAAATGGACCTTGAAGATGGATTTTCTTCCCTCGACGTCAGGAATGTCAATGGAAATGTGTCTGTCGAATCTTCCTGGTCTCAACAATGCTTTATCTAAGATGTCAGCTCTGTTGGTACCAGCTAACACCACTACATGGTCAGAAGAGTCGAAACCATCCATTTCAACTAATAATTGATTCAAGGTGTTTTCCTTTTCATCATTACCCATTCTACCGTTACCTCTTTCTCTACCAATAGCATCAATTTCATCGACGAAAATAATAGCTGGGGCCATTTCCCTAGCGGTCTTGAATAAATCACGAACTCTGGAAGCACCTACACCAACAAACATTTCGACGAATTCAGAACCTGAAACCGACAAAAATGGAACATTGGCTTCACCAGCAGTAGCTTTAGCCAATAAGGTTTTACCGGTACCTGGAGGACCTGATAAGATGGCACCTCTTGGAATTTTAGCACCCAATTTCTCGTACTTAGTAGGGTTTTGTAAAAACTTAACAAATTCCATAATTTCTTCTTTAGACTCTTCACAACCAGCAACGTCTTTGAATCTGATTTTCACATCGGTTTCTTGGTTAAACAATTTAGCTTTGGATTTACCGATTTTGAAAAGACCGTTAGGGCCACCGGCACCACCACCGCCAGGAGAATTACCGATTCTTCTGTAAGTAATATAGTACAATCCCCCGATCAATAAAAGAGTTGGCAAAATCGGTAACAAGTAGTTCAACCATCCATCTTTTTCAGTGAATGAAACAGGAATTCTCTCGTTAATAGGAATTCCCAAGTCATCTTGTACTTGATTGATTTCATTTTCGAAATAATTTACAGAACCAATGGTGAAACACACAGCCGGTTTACCTTGGAATGTCTGGTAAGTTTGGTCTGATACAGCCCCTTGGATTAATTCTGCTTCCACCAAATATTTATTAATGACCTTCAATTTGGTGACCAAACCCTTGGTCAAATAGTTGTTCTTGAAATCCTGGAATGAGAGTTCGTCTTTGTGGTCACCTGAATTGGAAGAAAGCATAAGACCCAAGATCATGGATCCCAAAAATATTCCCCCAAAAATCTTGATGGCTTTGTCCTTATCGATTTTATAAATTTTCAAGTTGTTGACGTCAAAGTTGGGGTCCTTGTCCTTCATCCGTTTGCGTAACTCTTCTCTTATCCGGGCCTCATCGTCGTCAAGGTCTTTTTTCTTTTCTTTTTTGTCCTTGCTGTGATTGTCATCAGATTCAGGCTTTTTTGGTGGACGGTCGTTTTGATCATGTTGGTCCTTTTCACAGAGTCTGGATGAGTAATGGAACTGACGGCTAGCAAACAAGTTGAACCTTCCCATACCCGTCCTGGTGACCCGCTGGCCATGGATATGCCTGGAGGCATTCATCCGGGCCATATACCTGAAGGGTAGTTTAAGCATAGTTGAAGATGAAAATTGTATGTAGAAATTTGCCTTTGAAAAAAATGCGATTTGATTGCAAAATAGTGAGGCCCTGACACAGCAATAAGATAGTGCAGGCAAAGCATAATAAGGAATAATAATATACATTATCTATATAGTACAAAGTGATAGGTCTATTCAACTCTCTTTTCTATAAACTCATCCCAGGTATTTTCACATAACTTGAGAAACTTCTCTTTATTAGAGGTGGGATTTCCATTGAAGATTCGAAAGTTAAAGAACTTTTCATTCATGAATTGGATCGATCCGTGGATTTCACTGTCATTTGGTGGGGCACGGCCATAATTGTAATTGTATCGTGGGCCTGGGGGGCCGGGTATTGGATAGGGGTGGACCTGACCAGAGGCCCCTCTACCAGAAGGCCCGGGGAACCCTGTATTAGATACTCCGTTTTTCTTATACTTCTCTTGCATCTCCTTGATCTCGTCTTCACTAACCGGCAGTCTGTCTTCTTCGATCAATTGCTTAATCTTGTCTGGAGCGTGCACAAAGAACTCCCGTTGTGATGATAATGGTTGGGAGTGAATCGGAGCGTCTCTCACTAGTTCGTTTCTAAATACATCCACCACCTTGCGGACATCTGACGATTGTGGTGAAGGAGTTGGATCGAGATTATTGAGAGGCCTCACGAAAAAGGGCTCCTCCATGAGAAAGGAATTCCTGCTTTGCCGGTTTGCAGGATTGGACTTCTCGTCTGTATCCTGGGGGTTTGGCTTGAAATGCTTGAATTTACGAACTGAGGTGGGAGCTAGACCATTCGTGGTGGGAGCTGGACCATTCGTGGTGGGAGCTGGACCATTCGTGGTGGGAGCAGTCGTTGTGGTGGGAGCAGGGCCAGTCGTGGGAGCAGGACCGGTCGTAGCGGAAGGACCTTCGGCCGCTGAAGGTGCCGGCCCGGGGTATAACGGTGGATACATTCTGTTTAATCCAGCAGTGGGTTGGGGAGTGTACTGTTGGTAGTACGCTTTGGACCGAGAGGAGTACGGTGATGTGGTGATGGTGGGAGGTTCGGCAATTCTGACTTTTTTATTCGAATGAAACGGCGATAACTTGTTCGGAGGCGTTAAGTGAGTATTGAAAGAGTTGGACACTGGGGTCTGGAACTTTTTGGAGTGGCCGTATTTCATTTTGTTGAACATTTGAGGTGGCATCAAGCTGCTGATAGGTGGCAATGTAGGATTGAAACTCAATGGAGTGGGTACATGTTTACGCTTTAACCCTCTGAGATTAGATGCCTGCGACAATTTGGAGTCATCCACCGTAGAGAGCTGCAAAGAAGGAGAATGCTGGTCATTATTGGATCTATCATTAAGTGTGGTCTCCTTCGGTGCTATCTCTTCTGGGTTTTTAGCCAATTGCCCGTCCTTTTGCTCTTTATCGTCAGACTTATCCTCCGGCTCCTCTTCGTTCTCTTTGTCACTACTGCTCTCTTCGATACTGTCTCGTCTGGCGCCACTATTATCGTCCAGCTTGCTTTCACCCAGATCCTCTTTAAGATTATTGGCCTGTTCCTCGCAACCCCACAAGGTCCTGGCTAAAATTATATTCTGCTGTTGCAATTGAATTCGCTGGGAAAGCTTCAAGGTGTTTTCCATTTCGTCTGAAAGCTGGGGCAACCCTGGACTCACTAGACGGTAAGCAATGTCGGCATGATCCGCGTTATACAGTAGCTTGACCGAAGTTATGTTTCCATCTTTAGAATCCAGGTTTATGGCACCGGAAGAGTCAGAACTGTCATTGCTTATGTTAGGAGCCCCCTTAGGTTTATTTGATGAACCAGTCAGCTTTCCGGGACTGGGTCGAGTGAAACTCATATTGAGTAAGTTCAAAGATTCTGGTCTATGCCTCTTTATGTTTACAGAAATTGTATCAACTTGTCCTGACATTTTCAGTTTTTCCCAGTCTCTCACTAGGTGTTTATTTTTTTTTTTTTAAAAAAAAACACACTATTGTTTAAGATGCAATTTGATTGATACAATCGAAAGTCACTTGCTCGTTTAAGCTTGGGAATGCTGGCTTGGAATAGGAGGAGACCTCCAAAATTATATTATGTTCACTAAAGGGTCTCTTGTGTGATGACCCCAATAATATATGAAATGTGTGAAAAATAGTTCCACCTATTGAGATTAAATAATATTTATCCAAGCCCTTTACCGGAGATTGATATGATATTTTTTTACAGGAAAGCGGGACTCAGATGTGGAACTGTAATGGAACAAACTTATTGTGGGAGGGCACAAAAAAGGAAATACCACGGAGTATGTTAAATTAGAATTTAAATAGAAAATGTATCAAGCTACGATTAAAACTTTAAAAACACCTGGAATCCAAGGGCATAAAGCCATATATATAAATTTTATTAGAGAAAAATCTGAAACTTGAATCGATACAGTTCAGTTCAGTTAATATTTTTATTTTATAAATGTGAAACGTAATTCTGAAACACCCTCATATTTTACCTATTGCAAATGTTAATGTTTCAATTTAGAGTATGAGTTGCCGGGGTGATTCAATTTTCGTTGTACGTATATGCTGGTCAGGCTTTAAAGTTGTTTTACATCATAATTTTCAAAGAGTTTAGGTTTGACCGTCTTCATAAACTGCCACCACCGCCGTATCTTACACAAGTTTCACCTACATTCTTGCTCGATATTTCGGTATTTGGAAGTGGCCTCACCAAATTACCGTCTGTAACACATGGGTTAACTGTGGACTGCATGGTCATATCATAATAATATTTGCTAAAGGGCACGCCTTTGCTTTCGATATATTTGCAGTGCTTTCACTGACCACTCCCCCTTTAAAGTAACTTCTCTAGAGACAAGCGTAGATGAATGGTTCTCTGAAACATTTGAGCATGGTTTATTTTTATTTTATTTTTAGACTTATTTTTTTTCTTAGTCCATCAGGGGTCACAACCCGGCTACTTTTCCACTACTGCAATTAGCACCACCTTTCACATTTAAACCTACTTTATAGATGTACATCAAGTCCGACTCCACCAAAATGGGCTTCAAGCTTGGCCAAAAGGATGGTATAAATTTTCGAGTCAAGTTTATCCAAAGTGTAGCCAAAAGCCTCCATCTCAGTTTAAGGTTCCCACATCAAACTCAAACTGGGGAACAAACCATAGATTCTGCAAGGAATGTTACGCTACTAAATAGAGTGCAAAATAATTGATTTATTGATTGATAAGCTGCAAACAGAACTAAAAATAAAAAATTCTATGACTATAAGATCCCATAAATGATAAAATTCAAAATTAACCACTGAAATTTTCCCAACCCTTCATTCTTGGTAAGTTCTTAAGAGAATGGAATTTTTTGGTACAAGAGTAGTCTTTCCAGGTAAAATCTTCACTTGGGTTACAGGCACAATTTTTGGCTTTTCTAATTTCTGGATCAACCGGACAATTATGGAAAGGAACATGGAAGTATCCAACGTCATCAAAGAAGTGAATTTCATCTTTGTTCAAGAATAAGGCAGCGGCAATACTATGAACTGGTGCATCACCCCATCTCTCGTAGAAGAATCCACCAGCTTTGTCCAAATGATCAAAGTACTTGGTGTAAGCTTCACTTCTCCAGAAGTTCAAATCAGCAATTTCGAAATTGGACCAGAAGTGACAACCATTGTAAGTTTCACCACTATCATTACTGATCCAGTCTAACAAATTGTCTTTGGCCAAATATTTTTGATTATCCTTCATGAATTCCCTGGTGACATCCCATAAGGTTGGAATGGTTTCTTTATATTCTGGCAAGGTGATGGTGAAAGAGTATTTCTTGTTATTGTCTTTCATGAATTTGAAAACATCGTAATCAATATCACAATAGATCTTAATATCAGGTTCAACTCTCCAGTAGTATTCGTATTCATCCAATAATGGATGTCTCCAGAAGAACCCACTTTCATATCTACACATATGTCTGTAAGGAACAGAACCCCCGTAAATGATTTTCTTTTCAACCATTTTTTCTCTGGCTAAAGCGGCTTTTTCTTGATCAATCCAGTCTGGGTAAGACCATTGTTCTTTAGGAATGACCCCATATTTGGTGGTACCACTAACAACAGAACTAGTGGTTTCTTTGAATTCGTCAGTGAATTCTTCATCATTCAAAAACACCCAGTCGTATTGGAATTTGTTGTTGAATCTATCTTCAACTTGTCTGATAGATCCTAATAAACTGTACAAATCAGAATTTCTAGCTAAAGAAACAAAAGTAGCCTTGATCTTTTCACCTGGAACTGGAACCAATTTTTCTGATCCCACGGTACCGGGGTTCAAATTTTTGGTGATGGTGTTACCCTTGATGGAAACACCAGCTTGACCACCTTGAACTTGGCCACCCACTTCAGCTTGAGGGGTGGATTGTTTAGTTTCGGCAGGTTTAGCTTCGGCAGGTTTAGCTGCTGCGGCAGAAGTCTTTGGAACTTGATAACTGGAGCCCGTAGATAATATGTAACCACATACGATTAACAACAAGGCAAAGAGCCCAAACCGAACAATTCTAGCGTTTGACCTCACAGAACTCATCTTATAACGTTAAGTCAATCAATGGGTAAGGAGAAGTTGGCGATGAAAAAATTTACAGGGTTTTTATGGAATTTTTTTCCAATCGTAGTCTGCGATTTAACGTGTCATTTAACTCGAAAATATTTTAGAGGCACGTCGTTCCCGAATCAACCCATTCTTGGTCTAGGACCGCCAACGCGAATGTTCTGGGGCGATGTAATGCAGCCACCCACAAGAGTGGTAGCCCGATTAAAGCCATTGGTCACTGTTGGGTCGGTAATTCATCTGGTCTTTGATAAGCTACGTTCAATCAGACTTCAGGCTCGAAGGTGAATCAGGCGTATGCCTTTGATAACCCCCAGTTTCAAGATCGGTCGAATGTCGCGATCGATTTTATTTTTTGGCCTTATTGTTCGTTATAAAATATAATGTCTCGATCCCTATTTCTTAATATTTTCATGGCAATGTGTATTTGTCTCTATAAAAACCTGCTACGCTTGTCTAAGCAATGGAACTCGGCCGGTTGACATCGCTTGCCAGATCATTGGTAATCTACCCACTCGACGGGCCTGGTTTTTCCAAACACGTCGTGCCATTTTTTACCACACGAGTACCCCCTGAAGGTAAAATCCTTATTGGGATCACAATGACATTTGTGATCGTACCGGAATTGGGAGTTTAATGGACATTGGGTATAGACCCCGTGGTTGTATCCAACGTCTTCAAAGTAATGAATCTCGTCTTTATTTAAAAATAAAGAAGCGGCAATACTGTGAACTGGCGCATCTCCCCACCTTTCGTAAAAGAATCCACCTGTTTTATCCAAGTGATCAAAATATTTGGTGTAGGCCTCACCTCTCCAGAAGTTCAAATCGGCAATTTCGAAATTGGACCAGTAGTGACACAAGTTATAGGTTTCCCCGTTATCATCGGAGATAAAGTCCAAAGAGTTTTGAGGAGCCAAATATTGAGGATTTTGTTTGATAAAATCTTTGGTGTGGTCCCACAAGGATGGGATAGTTTTAACAAACTCATGGATCGAGATCGTGAACCCGTACTTCTTCTTGTTATCTCTCATATATTTGAACAAGTCATAGTCCAAATCACAATGGATCTGAATACCAGGTTCGACTCTCCAGTACCAGTCATAGTCATCCAATAATGGGTTTCTCCAGAAGAACCCACTTTCAAATCTACACATGTGTCTGTAACTTTCACTGTCTCCGTAAATAATGTTGGCGGCTTTCATATCAGCTCTTGATTTGGCAGCTTTGTCGAGATCAATCCAATCAGGGTACGACCAGTGCTCTTTAGGAATCAACCCGTATTTGGTCTTACCACTGACAATGGATGTAGTCAAATCCTTGAACTCTTGGGTGAATTCTTCATCATTCAAGAAAACCCAGTCATAGTTGAACTTGCGGTTGAATCTATCTTCGACTCTACGGACCGATTTGATTAACTCAAACAACTCAGAGTTTCTGGCCAATGTGACAAACGTGGCTCTTATTTCGTCCCCATCTTTACCGTTGGCAGCAGTTTTGGTGTCAGCTTTTGCATCTTCTTTAGTAACCGACTTAGAGTCAGCACCAGCTTCTGACTTATCGAGCGCTTCATATGATCCTTCCTTGACATCAGTTTTTTTGGTGTCCGCAGCCATGTTACCTTTCTGAGAACCTCCTTCGATGTCATCTACCGGTTTGGCATCCACATCTTTGATATCTCCATCTTTAATCTGGGCTTCTCCCAACTTCTCTTCCTTGGAAGCATCCTTAATCGGTGGACTAAGACCCCCCTGTAAGGAATTGAGCAAACTGCTTCCAGTGGACCCTTGGTTGAAATTTGGCACGATTTCATTGGTATTCTTGTCAACATAAACCACAGTTGGTTTCATTAGTACGGACAATACATATATGACTAAAATTGCCCCGAAAACGGAGAAAATTTTAATGATTGGTGCCCTAGCCATTGTAACCCAAGTAAATCAACAGTTGGAAAGAGTAATTTAGTTTTGGCAAGGTTGGATTTAGAGATTTTTCTATTGCACCTAAATGTCGTTAACTAATGCGCATTCCACGTCCATGCGGCCATTCTAAATGTGCCGTCAACTTTAATTTATTTTTTCACTACTCCGCCGGATTTACAAGTTAGTTTCTCAATTTGGTGAAATTTCACTCGAGGTTGATAATTTTAGATAATTAACAAGAATCTGGAGATGATCTCTTTTGTTCTTATCAAGAATGATTTAGACACCACTACGCTTCTTCTTCTCATCGAGTGAAAGGGGTTACTTGCTGTCGCCGTTGGGCTGTGCTCTGCTGTCGCGCCAGCCTCTGGACGCGGTAGACCCCCGCCCCCTACTAATTATCATTAAACCACGGCTGCTCGAATTCGAACCTCTGCGGCAACTAGCCATAGAACTGAAACCCTCTCCATAACTGAGTCCACATTGGGTATGTGGTTTGAAAAACCCCATGTCCAAAAAAAATGGTAAATCTCTTTGTAAAGCGTGTCATCTTTATGCAAGGACAATGCTAATCTTCTCTGTATTGTTATATTTGACAAATGTACTATCCGAAGATAGTACGAATTTTCATGTTTTAAAACCTGTCATATCGCGCATCGCAAATATTTTGGTGCCGCCACGTCGACCACCTACATTTGCCGCAACGATAATCGCTCTCCCACTTATTGACTGATGGCAAATATGATCTTGAGACTAAGAACCAGGGATGGGATGTTCAGAATCGCCGTGGACGAGTCTGACCAATTCGACACGGTGCTTTCACAATTGGCCAGCAAGGCCGAGTTTGATCCCGCCAGTTTAACCATTTCATCTGCCCCTAATGACAAGGGTAAAGATGTGTCGCATTACTTGAATAATACTATTAGCCAGCTAGGCTTCAAGAACGGGGAGATGTTGTTTGCCCATTATGACAAAAAGGACACCAGCTTGAACGCAGTGGAAACCGGGACCGCTTCCATTTCTATAAATCCCACCGCCACTGCTTCTGTTGCTGTACCTGCTCTTCAGCACGAACAATTGCCGGTAGATGCTCTGCTCGAGAAACAGGACGGTTTAATCCATAGAAAGAAGTCGACTTTCTGCCAGCACGGAGACAAGGGTATGTGTGAATACTGTGCTCCCTTACCTCCTTGGGACAAAGACTACCGGGAACTGAACGGTATCAAGCACAAATCCTTTTATGCGTACTTGAAAGAGATTAATGAAAGCAAGAACAACAAGAATAATGCCACTAGTTATATGACACCTTTGGATGTTCCCTCCTATAAAATCAACAAAAATTGTCCCTCTGGCCATCTTCCATACCCTAGAGGAATTTGTTCTAAGTGCCAACCCCCAGTTATAACATTACAACAGCAAGAATTTAGAATGGTGGATCACGTGGAGTTCAGCGATGCTAATATCTTGAACAAATTCATTGACAGTTGGAGATTAAGTGGGACTCAAAGATTCGGGTACATGTATGGTTCTTATGAGCCATTTAAAAAGGTTCCATTAGGTATAAAAGCCAAAGTAGAGTTCATCTATGAGCCACCACAAGCAAACGAGTTGGATGGATTAACACTCTTGCCATGGGAACAAGAACAACAGATTGATGACTTGGCCAAACAGTTCAATTTGTACAAAGTGGGGATGATATTTACTGATTTGACCGACTCAGGGTTGAAGAACGGAACCGTTTTGTGTAAAAGACATAAAGACAGCTATTTCTTATCGAACATCGAGGTCATGATGGCCGCCAAGTCCCAACTCAGAACCCCTTACCACACCACCCACAGTACAAATAAAACATTTAGCTCGAGATTTGTAACCTGTGTGGTATCCGGTGGCTTAGAAGGAGAAATTGAACCTAGATCTTATCAGGCATCACTCAATGCTGAATCGTTGGTTGAAGCCGACATAATCACCACTTCTACTCAGCCTTCAATGATGTACATCAATGAATCCAATGATTCCAGGTACGTGCCCGATGTCTTCTACTCTAAAATCAATGAGTACGGCTTACAAGTCAAAACCAATGCCAAACCCGCATTCCCAATCGACTATTTACTAGTCACATTACTGGACTCGATGCCTATAGACCCCAAGCCTTTATTCAAGTCTACCAATCAATACGTCATTGAACACCGAGAATTTTTGGGAGACTTGCAAAATTTCAAAAGCTTATATTCACACTTGAGCAATGACCTCGGGGATGGAACCGTTTTACTTGACTTCCATCTTTTGGCATACTTGCTAAGTCTCAACATCTTACATCAAGATGAAATCAACTTACTCATTAAATTTGTCACTACTAGAGATAATCAAGACTATATAAAATTAGTTGAAAGTCCCGGGTGGATGAGTCTCATCACCATCTTAGAACAAAGTACATAGAATACGTAACGCGCCCAATCATCATATACATTAAAGACTTACCTATGATAACCCCATACTCGGAATTTAACTCCGTTAATGATGTAATACCACCCCTAGCTTCTCCCTGGTTCCACACCGTTCGCATTCGTTCTAAGAACTTCTTCACTAAGTCCCGGTCGTGTAAGGTCTCAACTTTCTGATGAGGAAAAAATTTTATATTGCCGCCGATTGACTGATAAATTTTCAGTTTTCTCTTTATTGATTACTTTAATTAAATAATATTATAATAATGTCTACTCCATTCGGTGTTGATTTAGGTAACAACAATACTGTCATTGCTTGTGCCAGAAACAGAGGTATTGACATCATTGTCAACGAAGTTTCCAACCGTTCTACTCCAACCTTAGTTGGTTTCGGTCCAAAAAACAGATTTATTGGTGAAACCGGTAAGAATCAACAAGGTTCCAACATTAAAAACACCGTTGAAAACATCAAGAGAATCTTAGGTTTGAACTACAATGACCCAGACTTTGCCGTTGAACATGATTACTCCACTGTTTCTTTAGTTGAAAACAAAGAAGGTGGTATCAATGCTAAAGTTAGATTCTTAGGTGAACAACAAGAATTCTCCTCCACTCAATTAGCCGCCATGTACATCAACAAAATTAAAGACATCACCGTCAAAGAAACTAAAGGTAACATCCAAGATATCTGTCTTTCCGTTCCAGTTTGGTACACTGAAAAGCAAAGAAGAGCTGCTTCTGATGCTTGTAGAATTGCCGGTTTAAACCCAGTCAGAATTGTTAACGAAGTTACCGCTGCTGCCGTCGGTTACGGTGTTTTCAAAGCCAACGACTTACCTGAAGATGAACCTAAAAAAGTCGCTTTCATCGACATTGGTCACTCTTCTTTCCAAGTTTCTGTTGCCGCTGTTAAAAAAGGTGAATTAAAAATCTTAGGTTCTGCTTACGACAAACACTTTGGTGGTAGAGATTTAGATATTGCCATCACTAAACACTTTGCTGAAGAATTCAAATCTAAATACAAAATTGATGTCACCGAAAATCCAAAAGCTTACTACAGAGTTTTAACTGCTGCTGAAAAATTAAAGAAAGTTTTATCTGCTAACAGTTCTGCTCCTTTCAACATTGAATCTTTAATGAACGACATTGATGTCTCTTCTTCTTTAACTAGAGAAGAATTAGAAGAATTCATTGCTCCATTATTGGAAAAAATTAACATTCCAATCGAAACTGCTCTTAAAGATGCTAACTTAACTCCAGCTGACCTTGATTCTATTGAATTAATCGGTGGTTGTACTAGAGTCCCATCTATTAAAGCTAAATTGACTGAAATCTTCGGTAAACAATTATCTTTCACTTTGAACCAAGATGAAGCCATTGCTAGAGGTAATGCTTTCATTTGTGCCATGCACTCCCCAACCTTAAGAGTTAGACCATTCAAATTTGAAGATTTCAACCCTTACTCTGTCTCTTACTTCTGGGACAAACAAGAAGATGATGAAGATCACTTAGAAGTTTTCCCAAGAGGTGGTGTTTTCCCATCTACCAAAATTATTACTTTATACAGAACTGGTGACTTCCAAGTTGATGCTAAATACACTAACAAAGAAGAATTACCAAAAGGTACTGAAGAATTGATCTGTAAATGGGACATAAAAGGTGTTCAATTAAATGCTGGTGAAACTTCTATCGCCACTAAATTGAAATTGAGAAATGACCCAAGTGGTTTCTACAACATCGAATCTGCTCACACTGTTGAAGAAAAATTAGTCAAAGAATTAGTTGAACCAAAAGAAGGTGAAACTGTTGACGAAGATGCTGAACCAGAATACCGTGAAGTTAAAAAATTAGTCAAAAAAGACGATTTAGTTATTGCTGTCTCTTCTGCTGCTTTAGATGATGCTGCTAGAGATGCCTTAACTGAAAAAGAAAACTCTTTAGTCATGGAAGATAAATTAGTCGCTGACACTGGAGACAGAAAGAATGCTTTAGAAGAATACATTTATGAATTAAGAGGAAAATTAGAAGATCAATACAAAGATTTTGCTAATGAACAAGAAAAGACCAAATTATCTGATTTATTATTAAAAGCTGAAGACTGGCTTTATGATGATGGTTTCGATTCTACCAAAGCTAAATACATTGCCAAATATGAAGAATTAGCTTCTATTGGTAACATAATTAGAGGTAGATACTTAGCCAAAGAAGAAGAAAAGAAACAAGCTTTAAGAGAAAAACAAGAAGCTGCTCAAGCTGCTGCTATGGCTGAAAAATTGGCCGCTCAAAGAGGTCAACAAGCTCCAGCTAAAGAAGAAAAGAAAGAAGAATCTAAAGAAGATCAAGATATTGAAATGGGTATGTAAGATACTTTCTCAATAATTTGTCACCCCCTCACGTTTTTATAAAAATTATGATTTATAAATCATTTAGAGTTTATATATAGGTTTAATTAACGATAGAGATGTACTCTAGTCCCAAAGTCGTAGCGATATTATTAAATCTGACGATTGTTCCCTAGTTATGATCCGGGTAATTATCAATCGCGAACATTTTCCACCTTGTCAATGAAAAAAAAACCACGACAGTTGATCCACAACCATCATGGGAATCTTGAACCACCCAACTATTCGTAGCATACGAAGGAAACCTTTGACGGCCATCGCACCGTTGACGGTGTTGTTTGTGTTGTATTTGTTATTTTTCTCCAACAGCGGGTCCAATTCCAACAATAAACAGTCGTCACCTAAATATAGTTATAAACAAAAGAATAAATCCTGGTTCAGCAACAACAATAAAGATTCGGTCATCTTAAGAAACTTGCCTAAGAATCACTTGAGTCATTATGACTTGAACCAGTTGACTGTCACCAACAAGCCATTGGATCATAAAGAAGAAATTTTGATTTTATCCCCCATGTCCAAATTTTTACCTCAATATTGGGACAATCTTGTCCAATTATCCTACGACCATAGTCTCATTTCATTAGGATTCATTCTTCCAAGAAACGAAGACGGTAATACTGCATTGAAAGGATTGGAAAAGGCCATCAAGACTACCCAAGCCAACCCGGCCACTAAATTTAAAAAAATCACCGTGTTGAGACAAGATTCCGATTCTTTGGAATCTCAATTAGAGAAAGATAGACATGCTTTAAGCGTCCAAAAAGAGAGAAGAGGACTCATGGCATTAGCCAGAAACTCTTTGGTATTTAGTACCATTTCCCCCTCTACTTCGTGGGTGTTATGGTTGGATGCTGATATCATCGAAACTCCAAATGATATCATTCAAGAAATGGCCGGTCACGATAAAGCCGTGTTATCTGCCAATGTCTACCAAAGGTTCTTCAACCAAGAGACTAAGAAGAAAGATATCAGACCTTATGACTTTAACAATTGGGTTGAAAGTGAAGAAGGGTTGAAACTTGCCGCCAGTTTACCAGACGACGAAATTATTGTTGAAGGGTACGCCGAAATGGCCACTTATAGACCATTGATGGCCCATTACTACGACGCTAAAGGGGATAAGAATACTGAAATGGCATTGGATGGTGTTGGAGGCGGTGCGGTGTTGGTCAAAGCAGATGTTCATAGAGACGGTGCCATGTTCCCTTCATTCCCATTCTACCACTTAATCGAAACTGAAGGGTTCGCCAAAATGGCCAAAAGATTGGGTTATGAGGTGTTTGGGTTACCGAATTACTTGGTATTCCATTACAATGAATAGTTAGATAGGTTGTATACTGAATGGTTAAATCGTTTGAAAACTTCCAATAATCATCTCCTCTGTTATTCACTGGCGATGGTGAACGTTTCTGCCTGATTATATTATTTATCTTCCCTTACACGACCCCATCCTATTTTTCCTCCGATGAGAAGATGAGATGAGGATCAATTTTTTCTCTAAAAATTCTCCTCCTATAGTAAAATTTATTAGGAAACCTTTACAATGCAACTTACATGGAAGGATATTCCTACTGTGCCTAATGCCAACGACATGTTGGACATTGTTCTTAACAGAACCCAAAGAAAAACCCCAACTGTTATCAGACCTGGTTTCAAAATCACCAGAATCCGGGCTTTCTATATGAGAAAAGTTAAGTTCACTGCTGAAGGTTTTAATGAAAAATTTAATGATTTATTACAGGGATTCCCAAACGTCAATGATGTCCATCCTTTCCACCGTGATTTAATGGATACTTTGTATGAAAAAAATCACTATAAGATTTCTTTAGCAGCTGTATCGAAAGCCAAAACTTTAATTGAACAAGTTTCCAGAGATTACAATAGATTATTGAAATTTGGTCAATCTTTGTACCAATGTAAACAATTAAAGAGAGCCGCTTTAGGTAGAATGGCTACCATTGTTAAAAAGTTGAAAGATCCTTTAACTTATTTGGAACAAGTTAGACAACATTTAGGAAGATTACCAAGTATCGATCCAAACACCAGAACTTTATTAATTTGTGGTTACCCAAATGTTGGTAAATCTTCATTCTTGAAATGTATCACCAAAGCTGATGTTGAAGTTCAACCATATGCTTTCACCACCAAATCTTTATACGTTGGTCATTTTGATTATAAATATTTGAGATTTCAAGCTATCGATACCCCAGGTATCTTGGATAGACCAACTGAAGAAATGAACAACATCGAAATGCAAAGTATTTACGCTATTGCTCATTTAAGATCTTGTGTCTTATATTTCATGGATTTATCTGAACAATGTGGTTTCTCTATTGAAGCTCAAGTCAAATTATTCCATTCCATTAAACCATTATTTGCCAATAAATCTGTTATGATTGTTATGAACAAATCTGATATCATCAAGTTTGAAGATTTGGATGAAAACAAACAAGAAAGTTTAAAATCTTTGTATGACTTAAAAAACATCGAAATCATGAACACTTCCTGTGTTGAAGAAGAAAACGTCATGCAAGTCAGAAACCAAGCTTGTGAAAAGTTATTAGCATCAAGAATTGAACAAAAATTGAAAGGTGCTGCTAGAGTTAATAACGTCTTGAACAAGATTCATGTGGCCAAACCAGCTCAAAGAGATGAATTAGATAGACCAGCCTTTATTCCAGAAGGAGCTAAAGACTTAGAGAAATATGATGCATTAGATCCAAACAGAAGAAAATTGGCTAGAGATATCGAAGAAGAAAATGGAGGAGCCGGTGTATTCAACATCAACTTGAAAGATAAATACTTATTAGAAGATGAAGAATGGAAGAATGATGTGATGCCTGAAGTCTTGGACGGTAAGAATGTGTATGATTTCTTAGATCCAGAAATTGCCGCCAAATTACAAGCATTAGAAGAAGAAGAAGAAAAATTAGAACAAGAAGGATTCTACGATTCTGATAGTGAAATTGAAGATGAAGAAACTGAAGAAATTAGAGAAAAGGCTAAATGGATCAGAGATAAACAAAAAGTGATGATTAAAGAAGCTAGAAATAGAAAATCATTGAATAACAGAGCTATAATGCCAAGGGATAAAATTAAGAGATCTTTCAATGATATGGAAGAACATATGTATAATATTGGACATGATACCACTGAATTGAAGAGCAAAAATACTGGAGGCCCCACCAAAAACTCCAAGAAATTCAACTTCCAAAACTCATTCGATGTTGATGTTGATGAACATATACGTAAAAAGAAGAGACCAATACGTCAAAGTGATAGACTTAATGATGGTTTGGTTAATGAAGATTTGAAAGAAAAAACCGACAGAATGGGTAAATTACAAAGAAGAGAAAGAAACAGAAACGCCAAAGCTGGTGAAGCCGATCGTCATGTTGCTGCCATGTTACCAAAACACTTGTACTCTGGTAAACGTAGTTTCTCCGCTGATCGTCGTTAAGATTTTACCACTAGTCAAAATTTTTTTTTCCAATTTAAGGCACCTTTGTTGATGCAAATTTATTTTTAGTAGTTGTTTTGTTATGTTGTATGGCTTTAGCCATATACCGGGTTTCATTAAGTTATGAGTAAAGTAACTATTTTAATTAGTTGAATATAAACTGTAGTAATTAACTGGTAATAATGTGGCGGGCTCAATTCAGCTTCTACTTTGGGTGTTTCGGTCGTGTAACTTGTCCGGGTCAAAAACGTTAATTCTGAATTGAGATTAGATAAGGAATCCAGTTTCAACAATTAGTCATTGTATCCAAAGCTTTGTGGCCAATCTTTTACTTCACAGCTTCACTTGCTTAATTATACTCCCCTGCTATTAATCCTTATATTTCTGGCTAAACAGTGACCCATACAAAGTCCCAATTTTAACGTTTTTGTGAATTACGGAAATTTATCCACACCTCGATCCACATTTATCTTCTTTATCAGACCCTCTAAACTTTTTCCAGAGAGTGTTTTTTGTTTCTAGGTCTACTGCAGATACATTTCCTATTGTCTTGACGCCGTGCCCATTGCTCTTGCTAACCTATTGCTAACCTACGGCCAAGATGTATGTTGGTGTCGACCGTATGAACGTCACCAATTCCACCCCTACCTCACGCTCAGAATTGAGTCCTAGCCAAATCAACGAGTCCACCCCTAAACAATTAGACTCCTTCGATATCATGGACCCCCAGTTGCCCCCAAACACCGGCCCTCCTGGAACAGTTCCCACCAATTCTACTGGCTCCAGTTCCAATAAGAATTTGAGTCATGTTCCTTGTAAGTTCTACAGACAAGGAATATGCCAAGCGGGCTCCTCTTGTCCTTTCAGTCACAATTTGGAAGGATCTTTGGGTGCAGATAAGTTGCCCTGTAAGTACTTCCAGAAGGGCAATTGTAAGTTTGGCTTGAAGTGTGCTTTGGCTCATTTTTTACCTGATGGCACTCGAATCAATTCCAAGTCCTATCGGGATAAGAAGCACAACCATTCGAATGATAGCAATGGCTCGAACAATTCGTTCAACAACTTTGCTTCCAATGGCTCATTGAACCACTACCAAACTCAGCCCATTGATATCGACAGCCAAAAGGGTGGTGCTCCACAAAAGAAACCGGTAGCCAATTTTGTGAACCAGTACCAAAACTCAAGACCAAGTTCGAACGGGTACAATGGATATGGAAAAGCAGCAGCTAATCAGCTGTTTGTATCAGATCCTTTCCAATCCAATCAATCGAGCTCAATTAATTCATCATTACCCAATTCTCTCAATTTGAATAATCATACCCCCACCAACAACTTGTACACTCCCAATGGAATATCGTCCAGCTCAACTTCACAGCCCAGCGGGTCTGGCAACGGTCCTTTCCGCTCCAATTCATTGGATACGTCACCTATATCGGTTACCCAAGGTCTGTCGACCTCGCCTCAACAGTCCAACTTGTTCAGCCTGAAACATTCCTTCTCTCACTCCCCCACAAACTTCAACCTGAGCCTGGGGCTGAATTTGAATCTTCACTACAATTCTCCATTTTCTAACTCTTTCACCACCGGTTCCAGGCTTAATAGTTACATTAATTCCACCCATGAATCTGCTATTGCTGACGATGAGAGTGAAGATGATGATAACTTTTTCGAAGAAGACTACGTACCTGGCTCATTGGGAGATATAATCTTGACTCCACAAGAGTTACAAAGAAGAGATTCCAGGTCTCAGTCAGGTACTTTACTTGTAAGACCCAGTATTTCCCTATCAGAACCTTTACAGAGTAAAGGAAAAGAGGATGTAACAAGCCATAACGATGATAATGATAACGACAATTCTAATGAAAGTCAGGGGGACGGGGACCAGATTGCCAGTAACAAATTAAGTGATGACGTATTCTTGATGGAATCATAGACGTGGTCATTTGCCAATAATAAAGAAGAGTTTTAAGAGTTTAAAAAAATAGTTTGACGGGTAGGTAAAATTAATACAAAGCAAATAGATAAAAATATACATTGTTTCCATTGCGCTTATGTTCTATTTACAGGATATATACATAATTAGGTTGCTTTTGGGTTAGCTCTGAAAATGTCAGCAGTCTGTTTTTGAAACGATTGCATCAATTTAGTTTCTCTGAAACTAATTTCTGGTTGAATACCTCTGATATGGTCACTTTCGAACAAAGAACCCACCAACACCAATTCATCAGAAAATGGGTTCAATGAAAAGACCAAGTTATCGGTGACAACTTTTTCACTGGCTTTACTTTGAGTACCATCGGAGAAGGTAACTTTTTGTTTGGTGGTAGCCTTCACAACAAATTGCACGTAAGTGGTAACATTGTTGGAATCAGGTAAAATAGTGAAGGAGATAACCTTTGGATTCTTTTCAACTGACAATAATTCCCAGTTCAATTTCCCGTTATTAGGGAAAGTTTTTGCTCTTTCAATTAATTGTTGGGTTACCAAAGTACCGGTATTACCTTCCAATTGCAAGGTCAAGTAATCTTTACGTTTGTTTAAAGGCAAGTTACATGCAGCGGCAAATACTTTATTGGTTCTAACAAACTTGGACATGGCTTCTTCTTTCCAGTCGTTGAATCTTAACTTCAATTTGGTCTCTTGTCTGAACTTGACGATACTGTAAGTATTAACCCCGAAAACCCCGAGCCTTCTTAAGATCAATCTGGGCCATTTGGTGATGGGGCAAGACGTAAGTTTAGGAGCGATGTAAAAATCAGCGATAGTTCCAATGCTTTTGATAGGAATTTGAGAGATGTCAGCTACCGAATTGTTCTTTTTTGGCTTTGGAGTAGGTGGTGGAGGTGGGGACTGGCTGGCTGGCTCAGCGTACCCTCTCTTGGCCATTACTGATGGGATTCCTCTCATGATAGCACCGGCAGCTGGCCCCTTGGGCAACCCTTTGTAAATTAGTGACGTCCTAAACATGGTATGGTTCTAATTTTTCACTCAAGGTTTTTTGGTTCAAATCAACCACTCATTGTCGTGTCTTGTTCAACTCCACCACATCCATTAAAAAAATTTTGAGATGAGAGTGAGAAGACCTAACTGATAACTGCAAACCCACTTACAATGCCATCAGTAAACGAAAAAGGAAGAGGCAAAAAGTTGGCTCCCGAAAAAGAACGGTTCATCCAATGTTGTGGAGATGTATCACTAGAATTAGTTTCCAGTTTAAAGAGCTCCAAAGACATAAACTTGAATGGTTTAATTAGTAGATTTGCTAAAAAGTATAAGTTGAAGCAGCAACCAAGATTAACTGACATTATCTCCTCGATTCCTGATCAATATAAGAAATATTTGATTCCAAAGCTTAAGGCCAAACCTGTGAGAACTGCATCTGGTATAGCAGTTGTGGCAGTCATGTGTAAACCTCATAGATGTCCTCATATTGCTTACACTGGTAATATTTGTGTGTATTGTCCTGGGGGTCCTGATTCAGATTTCGAATATTCTACCCAGTCTTACACGGGGTACGAGCCAACCTCCATGAGAGCCATTAGAGCTAGATATGATCCTTATGAACAAGCCAGAGGTAGAGTTGATCAATTAAGACAATTGGGTCATTCTATTGATAAGGTCGAATATATTATTATGGGAGGTACTTTCATGTCATTACCCGTCGATTACAGAGAAGGGTTCATCACCCAATTACACAATGCATTAACTGGGTTCAACGGTAAGGATATTGACGAAGCTATCAAGTACTCGCAACAATCTCAAACTAAGTGTGTCGGTATAACTATCGAAACCAGACCTGATTACTGTACCTCAACCCATTTGAGTGACATGTTGCGTTACGGTTGTACCAGATTAGAGATTGGGGTTCAATCTTGTTACGAAGATGTTGCCAGAGATTCTAATAGAGGTCACACCGTTAAGGCTGTATGTGAAACATTCGCCGTAGCTAAAGATGCTGGTTACAAAATTGTCAGTCATATGATGCCTGATTTGCCAAATGTTGGTATAGAAAGAGATTTAGAGCAATTTATTGAGTATTTCGAAAACCCGGCTTTCAGAACTGATGGGTTGAAAATTTACCCAACCTTAGTCATCAGAGGTACTGGGTTATACGAGTTATGGAAAAAGGGATTGTACAAGTCTTATAACGCCAACGCCTTGATTGACTTGGTGGCTCGTATCTTAGCATTGGTTCCTCCATGGACCAGAATTTATAGGGTTCAAAGAGATATTCCTATGCCATTGGTCACCTCCGGGGTTGAAAATGGTAACTTGAGAGAATTGGCATTAGCCAGAATGAAAGATTTTGGTACTTCTTGTAGAGATGTGAGAACAAGAGAGGTTGGTATTCAAGAAGTTCATCACAAAGTTGTGCCCGACCAAGTGGAATTAATCAGAAGAGATTATTATGCCAACGGTGGATGGGAAACTTTCTTGAGTTATGAAGACCCGAAACAAGATATCTTGATTGGTTTATTAAGGTTAAGAAAAGCTTCCAAAAAGTATACCTACAGAGAAGAGTTCACTAGTCAACCAACTTCGATCGTCAGAGAGTTGCACGTTTACGGTTCAGTGGTTCCATTGCATTCGAGAGATCCAAGAAAATTCCAACATCAAGGTTTCGGAACATTGTTGATGGAAGAAGCAGAACGTATAGCTGTGGAAGAACATGGATCTCGTAAAATAAGTGTGATTGCTGGTGTTGGGGTGAGAAACTACTACGGAAGATTAGGTTATGAATTGGATGGACCATATATGTCCAAGATGATCGGACAAGATGAGGAGTTACAAGACGATGAAGATGAATATTGAGTTACACATATTTGATAGGGTTGACGGTTATTTATAATTTTATAGAGTTCATTTTTGTTTTTGAGTTTTACTTGTATTTCAATTATACATTGGGTTGTACATCGCTCATATATAGTATTCACAAATAGATGATTTTAATGATCACGTATTAGAGATCTACGAACTTTTTTGGTGCAAAATATATTCAAACGAATATGAATAGATAATTAAATGACTCATTAAATAAAGTGATTGGATTATACAAGAATGGAACTTTCAGGGTGATTAAATTAATTCAACAATAATGATAACATAATATACAATTAGAACTATGGTTCAATGACGATAGAATTTATTAGAATTGTGACTCAGGGCTAATAGTTCTTTTGACCAACCAGGGATATCTTCACCGGATCCTCCAACTGGTCTTTCCAATACAACATTCTCTAACCCTAATGCATCGCTTAACCATGGGTGATTCAACATACCACCAGCATCGGCCCTCGATTCTGGTTGCAAGGATAACATTGGCAACAAGAAATCAGAGATGTCGATTGCATCGGAAACAGAAAATTTATACTTTTCGACCAAAACATCCTTTAACCCCCAGGGCTTTAATTTGGAAATTCTGTGTAATTCGCCCCTGGGGTTGAAGAAGTCCCTTGAATAGTAACTCTCTTTCAACATTTGTCTGGGGAAAGGACCAAGTAATTCGATTATTTGTGCGATGTGATCATCATCTTTAGTGTAAGCTTTACCTTCTCTTGGGTCGAACAAGTAATCACCCGTTAACAATTCAAAAGTCAAGCAGGCGAACGACCACAAGTCGGCTGATGATCCCCAGTGGTATCCCAATAATACTTCAGGTGACCTGTATTGTCTAGTTTGGATTTCATCAGTGAAGTGGTGATTCACCCAGCAAGCATTACCCAAGTCAGCGATTTTAACCGAAATGAACTCTTCGTCATTGACCATGAACGATTGGTCCGTAACTGAATCATTAAAACCTTCCTCTAAATTACTGCCTTGCTCGTCAAATTTATTTGATATTGACAATGAGGATAAAGAGGTGTTTATATCGGCGTTGCTGGTATTATTAGCGGTGTTGGGGTCTCCGTTGTTAGGGTTTTTGATCTGATGAATGGGTACACCTCCTTGCTCGAAAGCGCTATTGTCACCACTACTGAGTTTGTCGTTGAAGGAGGCTCTTACCGGGGTGTTGGCGGTAGAATTGGCCAACCCATAAATGCCGGTGAATGATTTATTAAAGGTTCTCAAAGGAGAGGGCAATGGTTGTGATCCAGTAATCAATGTTTGCCTTCTGGATCTTCTTCCATTTCTACCGATGGATGGAGAGTTATTGATTGCCTTCATGTGGGAATCAGGGGTTTTGTAATTACCCTGGTCATTTAAACTGTTACGATCGAGTTGTGGAGTGTTGGGATTTGAAACGTTTGGAGTGGTCAAAAAGCTATTCTGCCCCGACTTGGACTTAGTTCTTTGCAACTTTTTTTGTAACTTGGCCTGGTCTTCTTCTTCCTCGACCATCTTGACGATTTGTTCCACATCACCAATCTCAATCAATACGTTTTCTGGTTTCAAATCAGTGTGTATAACTCCACATTTCCGATGTAAGAAGTCCAATGATGCTAATAATTGTTTGGCAATCTGTTTAACAAACACCACTGGGATCCCCCTATGCTTGTACCGCCTAATCAAGCCCAATAAGTTTTCTCCTAACACTTCGAACACCATCACAACGTGCACCCCATTAGGACCCTTGTGTGTGAAAGTGTCCAAAAGCTGAATGACATGGCCGTGGCCAGGATGGTTAACGTCTGATGTGGTGACTTTATCAAGTAACTTGATTTCGTCAACGGCAGTTTCGGTGTAATGTTTAGCAGATCTAACAATCTTAACTGCCACATGACACTGTTTATCATTATCCCTCGCTAACCACACGGTTGAGAAATGTCCCCATCCCAATTTCCTCACCAAAGTGTACTTGCCATCTTTGTAATTCTCTCCTATATAACAAGTGTGATACCCCCCAGGGACATAATCGTTCGAATCTTCTTCATTCTCAGGGTGGACTGGGTTTATATCATCATCGGAATCTTCGTCCTCTTCTTCTGTATCTCTTCCGTGCTGATCTCTATTGGTGCCCTCTGGCTCATCCTCTGGTTGTCTATTATGAGAAGCAGTGAACTCTAAAGATTGATCAAAGCTATCAGATCCGAAATCGAACCTGTTTCCGGGGGCAAATGAGCCATTTTTGTAGTCGGGACTGGTGAACTTGGTTTTCAAAGGAGATAAATTTGGCTTGAACGACTTGACTTGTGCTGATGAATTAGTGCTCACGGTGGGGGTGCTATGAGTTTGAATGGGGAGAAAAGATGGGATGGAGTCATCGGGCTGGCCGGAATTAGCTTGCTGAGTCAGTGCCGTATTTTGAGAAAGTGAACTCGAAGGGCTTTTATTATGAATTGAATGATCATGTTCAAGGTGATGCAAGGAAGGATTACTGATGTTTGAATTATTGAATGATAACTCTTCTTCTTCAGCTTTTTGGATGGCAATGGATAAGTTTGACTTCTGAAACTTGGAGTTAGGCATCAAAGTAAAGTTGCTATATTATATTCACAGTGAGAGGGTTTTTAATTAGAAATCAATCTCTGCCGGTAAAGAATCAGTGAGGGTTGAACAAACTGAGCAAATGAACTGGAGATTAGGGTACAAGAAGATCTAAGTTTTATGTTCTTCCTCAGATAAGCAGTGATGATATTCACTGGTAAACAATAGAACAAAAAAAGGTTATTCTCTCTATTTTGCAAGCGTAACAATTAGATCCTTTAAGAACTTGGTAGTAGAATTTTTTTCTCACCAAGTTTTTTTTTTCCGTCTGGTTTTGGCTGGTAGTTTTTCAATTGACAGGGTAGTGCGTGACCCAGTCGAATCATTAGTTTAGGGGTAACTCTACAAGCTGGGGTTGTTCGGGGTGTGTAAGTATTGGCACTGTTGGGGGTACATGTGCTTGTAGGTTGTTGTTGTTATACCGGTTTGCGTTGGCTTTCATACGTAAGGTTTCGGACCCCACGCACTACAGACTCGGCTCGGAGATTATGCAGGGCTTTTAAAACGTTTTATAATTTCCCCTGTAATTGTTATGTAGTAAATGTCTCAAAAGCCAGGTCACCCATATGCGTAAGCTAATTTTTAACCACTGTATATCTAATACCCCTTCTCTTCAGTATATAATGGGCTCTGTCTCTCTTCTGAGGTTTCTGCTTGAAGTGGCTGACATTTATTGGCCGCATGGGCGGAGATATTTTTAGCCTTTTCAGCTTGGTGCCCTACCGCTTGAATTAATCCGTCTCTGAACCCTCCGGTACATACAATAAGATATTTGCCTCACAAAGGTCTACACAAAATGTTATCATTATACGTTATTAAACACGATTTATATTTAAAATTATAGAATTCTGTTAAGCATAAATTTGAATAGCTTATTTGAAAACTTTACCGTCAGAAATTTCTTTAGATTCGCCATTGACAATGACTGGTTCATCCCAAGCTAACATGTTGTTAATGAATTTCTTGTCATCTTCGTTGTTAGCATCAAGTTTGGAGAAGGTGTAAGATTCGTGATCTGGAGCGACTTCGACACCTGGTTTGATATCTTGACCTCTGACCAAGAAGAAACCAGTAATACCGTTGTTGTTGTTTTCACCGTAGACAACAGCACAACCGAACATGTATTTGGTAGAAGCAGTTAATCTGTTGAAGAAACCACCAACTAAGTTGTTGGACATGAAAGTTAAGGTTAATTCATCATTGTATAAGTAATCAACTTTCCATAAACTCCATTCTTCTGGGTCGTACATGTTTTTCCAGAACCATGGGACGGCAGTTTCTCTGGTTTCTTCGTTAGAGTAGATTCTCTTCCATTCATCTAATGGAGCTTTTGGTCTACCTAAAGCTTCTAATGGATGTTTTGGTTTTGGAGCTGGAGCAGCTTCTTCTTCTTCAGCTGGTTTTGGAGCAGCTTTTGGAGCGGCTTTTGGAGCAGCAGCTGGTTTCTTTTCTTTCTTTGGAGCAACGTATTCAGCGGCTTTAGCTGGGAATTCGAAACCTTCGAATTCAGATTTTAAGATATCAGAAGAGGTGATAGTTTTGAACCATTTGGTCAAGTTTGGGAATTGTTTTCTTTCTTCAGCACCGAAAGTGTGAGAGAAAACTCTGAAGTATGATTGAGCGACTAACAAATCGGCTAAAGTTAATTTTTCACCAACTAAGTAAGTGAAGTCGTATAATCTTTCTTCAACAATTTTGGAGAATTTGATAACGTTAGCTTTACCAGTTTCAGTAACTTTTTTGTTGAAAGGAACTTTACCAGCAATACCAGCGAAAGAGTCAGTGACATTGTTCATTAAATCAGAGTTAGCCCATGAAGCCCAGCTCACGATTTTAGCGAATTCTTTGTCGTTAGCACCTAATAATGGAGATTTTGGATCAGCTAATTTGGCGACTATAATTTTAAGTTAGTAAATCAACTAAGAAACATGTTGACTGATTTGATAATTGTCAATTTGAAATAATCAAGAGCCTAATTCTTCAGATCTAAATTTCTCGACATTATGTGTTAAGACAGGGATAACTGTATAAATAAAAAAATTTTTTCATCATTGAATAACAGACGACACTCATCAGGGGGGATCAATTGGATTGACCAACATTGATTCCACGCGATGACTGCAACGCCACAAGCAACAATTGACAATTACCAATCGTAATCAATCTAAAACGAACATTAGTTCATCTAAAATACATACGGTAAATAGAAACAGCAATGGTTTCAGTTAATTTTAAACCATCGTGGATGAGGGCTGGGAATTTACCCATTGGGAAGGTTTTCTCGAAAGTGGCATCCTTTTCAGAGATTTTGATGTCTAAACCGAAATGTTTGATTAAACCAGCTGGAACCTTAGTTCTAGTGACTGGAGCAGAATATAAAACACCTGGCATTATAAGAAAGTTTGGTAGTTGTAAAAGAAAGAAAAAGTGAAAAATTTTTTTTGCAAACTGAGAGTTTGGCCGATGAATCAAATTTCGTGTCCATACCCAAAGCCACTGAGTTGATGAATTAAAAGAACGTCCTTATTTATTAGCTGGTTTATATACAGGTACGGTTACGGAATTGAAATGACATTAAATTAAAGCATCCAGCAAAAGTATTTCATCCAAAGGAACTTTACATTTTCACTAATCAAGGAGTCATTTATGACCTCAAAAACTGGCTTGATTCCAGTGTCCCCCAATTGACCTTGAGGATCGAGATTAATCTCATTTTGAATTAGCTTATTTGAATAATTAGATAATAACACTAATAACGTTGTTTTGTCGTTAGGAAATACAACCAACTTCCCCGGTAAATTGATGTCGTATTTGATTTCCTGACACATGGATTCGATATTGAACGGTTCCTGCTGTCGATTGTATTTATTATGGTCTAGCTTGATGAGTGACCAAACAAGTTTTCTTAGTTTCAAGCTGGTCGAGTTCGATACCGAGTGGAAGTCACTGTTGATTTGGTTGAACTCGAACCTGAAAAAATTCTCTTTCAAATTATTCGTCTCAAATTCATTCAACTCTATGCTTGGTCTGATTATGGTATCTACAGGAATATCATATGTGATCACTTCGTCTAAATCTTCTTTCCACCCACCAAGAGGTTCCTTTTCTTGAAAGTCTGATACCTGTGGGATGATCTTTTTGATGAGGAACCGCTTCAAGATCAAGAACTTCAATATGAGTATTGATTGGACGCTGCTCGTGAGAATTAAAGACTTGAGGCTTTTAAGTTCAGTGGATGGAAGTTCAAATAACTTATAGGCTAGTTTGTCAAAAAGTTTCTTTTGGTTATTAAATATTAAAGTGAAGCTGTTTGCACTGAATTGCTCGGTGTGAGAGGCATTGTCCTCGAGAAAGATGAGTTTGTTCAACAAGGCCAAAAGGGTGAGTGTGACTGATATGAAAAGAATTTCAAACCATGAAAAGTTTTCCTGGTTCAATGGGTATTGAATAATTATTTTGAAATACCGAAGTTGTGCTTCTAACGATGCATTGAACTTATCATGATCCATGAGATTCTCTTGACAACAGTTCAACAAACAATCTATTAGAAATGTGTTACTTATGAGCGAATCTTCTTTATTGATAAGTTTGAGACAATAATTAGGAATCATCGATTTCCATATGTGAAATTCATTGAAAAGGTCTAACACCCAGTAATACCTCTCGACATCGATCAAATTGATAAAATTACGAATGTTGAACTCGAAGTTGGGATTGTCGAATATAATTTTCGAGCTTGATAGGTTTGGCGGTTCAAACTCGTACTTTGGCTTTAGTAAGAAATTTTGTATGTTAAAATTCATAGAAGTGGGTATGTTCATAGATAGATCTGGAATTTGGAACGAATTCATCCACTCTTCTGTCAAGTAATTATAGTCGACAGCCGCCCCAGATCTGGCGGTGGAGAAGGAGCCATCTTGCTGGTCAGTCGATTCTGAAGGCGGAAGTGTTTTATTCAATTTATGCGGTTTAACTTGGTTGTCAAGAATCGTTATGTTTTCACTCATGTCCCCTATATCTGGTGTAATGGCCCCGGATTGTGACCCACTCTTCGTGCCCTCAGCACCACTAAACCTGGAACTTCTCTGTAACCGTGGAGTGGCACTCTTGTATTTCTGTATGGATTCAACACTGCTTCTTTTAATATCGTCCTCAATCGCCATCGGCCCAGTATTTTCACAATCCATTCGTAACACTTCGTCACTATGCTTTAGGTCCTCTTCCGAGTGTAAATGCAAGTATGGTCTGTAGAATTTGCGACCATTGTATATCTTGGCCACTGAGATTGACTGGTCCAAGATATGGAAATTCGTATTGACGCCTGACGGGGTATGAGGATCGTAGAAACTGTATTGAATAAAGTTAAGTCTGACCCCTCTGTAACACTTCCGTTTTGATTTCATACAATTCTTACACACCGGTAACTGTTCGTCACATTTCATATGTCTATCACGACATGTCAAACAACCAGATCGTGTTCTTCTCTTAATTGACTTCACTGGCACCATAAACTTTAAGGATTTTCGAGTGGTCTATAATGCTAAGTGGTAATGGAATCTATTCTATCGCTCGATCCGTTATATTCCTGGTCTTATATTTTGACCGGCACCATATAATTTTCAGTACAAATTGCGACCTACAGTTAAAAACTTGAAAATTTCTGTTGAATTATAGATGTGCAAATGCAGCAGAAGAATGCGAGCATTGCATGAAGGGGATTTCACAACAGGATTAGTAAGAAGTGGGGCTAAAATAAACGATTTTAAATGAAGAGGTTATCCCAATGAAGGTGGTAGTGAATGCGATCTGAATTTAATAGGGGGTATTGGTAGAAAATTACATTGCTCTACAACTTTCGATTAAACTTCATTGCCTTTAACAATTCAGTTTAGTCGAACATCTGCTAATGTTATAAACTTAATTATGCCAATCTCCTGCCCAAAAGATTATTTTGTTTTAGGTTGGGTGCTGCCTGCGAAGCCCTCGAAACATGCACTATCCCCCAAGACAACCGCGAAAAATTTATAATTGGGTATGGCACCTGGCAACTCTTGACGAGACAATGCTAGCCCATGTAATTGGTAAGTTAAATAAAAATTGATGGTGCACCGCCACCAATTGAATTGACTTTAAGATTACGAGACCCTTCCTGCTTTTTTAACTCTATTATTTTTTTATTTTTTATATAATTTACAGCTTTTAAAACAATTTCTCTAGCTCATTTGATGGCACCAGCTTAGTTTCGGGTATAGCGTAAATGACCCCTAACAGGAGTGTCATTGATCCAATAAATATAAAGAGAATCTTCAGTGATATAAGCAGCATGATCAAGGGGGTCGAATATACAACAACAAAACTCAAAGCAAAGTTGGTTAGTATCGACATGGTCAAAATAGTTGAATTCGAGTTGGCAATTTCGTTGACGATGATCCCGCATATGGGGCCCCAGCTAGTTGCAAATGTTAACACGATCAAATAAATTACAAAGTAATGACCGATAAAATAATAGACTGTTAATAGTATGACAAGTAAGACCGAAGAACTGGATATAATTGTCTTTCTGTTAAATAAGTCTACTATGCCCAAAGTAAGCACGCTCCCTGATAAATTAACTAAAGATAGGATGAGAATCGTAGATTTGGTAGGAAAAAGTTGCTTGGAGTAATAAAAGAAAAAGTTGATTCCGCTCAATTGTTGTAAAGCCATCAATATAATGCAAAAGCCTAATTTTTTCCATTTGAAGGCTGACTTCACTTGGTGAGTGTAGATTTCGTCAATCTGACTCAACTCAGTCAAATTCTTGAAAAATCGAGCCACAACTTCAAAATCTTGGGCTTGACTTATTATCGGCGGAAGCCAATACCAAAAAGCTATGGCGAGTAGAATAATGAAAAAGTTTAATACCAACTGGATTATAAGCGGATCTAAAAGTAAATTTAATATGTTGCCTATCAATATTCCGAGACAGACATTTAGCTGTAAAAACGATAAATTCAATCCTCTGTTGGACTCGCTCAAGGTTATTTTTGTAATATATATGGGGCTTATTAGAAGAAAAATTCCTCCACTGACTCCACATACCGTTCGGTAGATAACAAACAACGACAAAAGCGTAAAATTTGCAGCCGCATTAATTAAGTTAAAAATGGTAGCCACCGCATAAATCCCAAAACTAAGTTTTAAAATGAAATCATACTTGAAGTTTCTCATACTGAAGCCCCACAAGCATCCTATAATGGTCCCCAAATTGAAACTGGCCATCACAAATCCTAGTAATAATTCGCTCGGTTGGCCATTTGTCATTCGAGCAAACAGACCACTATTGACTAAATTATCAGCAGTGCCGACTTCAAAACCGATCACCAAAGTACTTAAAGAAGCCAAGAGACTTATGAGTCGTATGTTTCGATGATTAATCTCCAACAGCCGGTCGTAGGACCCCTCCTTTGATTGGAGAGCGTACGGTTGAAATTCAGTCTCCATAATAGATTACTGCAAATTTGAGATAAGGCTCGGTTATTTTTTACAAACAAAGAAATAAAATGTCGTGGTTTGTTGCAAATACGAATTAAGACATATCACAAACTAGTGGAAATTATTTACTTGTTGCCAGGACAGGAACAGAGGGGAGTTGGGTGTACACAGCAACGGTTTATAAAGACGTGATCAGAATGTCTTACGATCTTTGAAATTTCACGTATCTCATTCCCCCATCGACTGGGGAACCCTGCGACAATCCCCCGGTCTAAACTTGTATCCCTGTCCAGAGATATTTTTAATTCGTTGAGATAACTTTAAGGAGTTTTTTTTTTTTATTTGACCTGATTTACATTTCCGTTTAAATAGAGGATTTCAAATCCTTGAATTTCAAGAAATATTCTTTGAATTTTCAAATACATAAATAACAATTGATCATTAAGAGTAAATAAACTTCGAGATATATTTCTAGATCCAATTGCCTTCAAAATTTTGCTGATTAGGATTTTTGCCGTGAATTGAGCCTTATCAGATACAACCTATTAATTAGCCACAAGAATGACTGGGGCGAAATTCAATAAGAATGCTCTACCATTCATACCTGATGGGCCGAAAGATGCCGATGCTGCCCTGGTGGTCTCATTTGAGCATGACGATTCGACAGATGATGGACCCCATTTTGATGATTTGGGTTACCTGGATATAGAGGATTATGATTCGGGAGCAAAAACATCTTACCCTATTCTCATAAACTTCTCCAACATACCCACAGCATTGGATCAAGATGATTTCACCGATTTTCTTGACTCAGAGGTAGATATCTCGTCTTACCAATTCAATGTTATCAATTACGACCTGTTCAGGTATTTCAATCCCACAATTAATGAAACGTCCACGTTTAACACCTGCTTGATCCAAGTGTATAATCATCTGCTTTCCCAGTCAATCATGAAAAACTTGAATGGTTATTTATGGGGGGATAATAGCTTGGACGTCTATCTTATACCACCTCCCGTGTACCCCATGAACTATTTCTACCCCGTGGCACCGATGAATTCCAGCCCCTTGAGTCCCAGCAATTCCCCATACTACACTCACCAAAGAAGTGAGCTGATGAATACCATGGGGATTGGATCTAATCCCAGCTCATTGCTCAACTCAGTACCTTCTTTGATGCCTTTTCATGGGTCTGTACAGCCTCAATACATGTCACATTACCCATCTCATTTCCCAGCCATTTCCAACCAATTCCGCTCCCGTCACAGTTCTTTCAGTGATACTGGAGCATCTGCATACGTCAACCACAAACCGTCACCCAAATCATCTTTCAATCGAATTCATTCCTCAAGTTCTCGGTCGTCTTTTGCTTCTTCGAACTCAAACGCCAACTCGACTTCTAACTTGAATTCCAACGCTAATTCAAATTCCAACTCGTCTTCTAATGTAACTTCTTTGAGTTCCAATAGCAACCCCAATCAACCTGGTATACCCCAGTTTCTAATAAATTTTGTGAGGAAGACCAAAGATTCCTCTTCGAATTCCATAGATGCCCAACCCCCCCAGAGCAAAGAAATCCAGTCGAACTCCAAGAATTTTTCCATTGACGATGAAGATACCCCCACCAAAGTCAACCCCTGTAGGTTATTTGTGGGCAATATCCCCTTCTCGTCCACCTGGTCAAATTTGAAGAGTTTCTTGATCAACAAGTCGAATGCACTCGAGCCAGGGAACAAGATAGATATATTGAGAGTCGAAATTCCCATGAACTCCAATGCCAACACCAACGGGTCACAGAATTCCAAATTTAGTGGTTACCAGAATAAAGAATTGGATGAAATAGATGAAGCTAGTGAGAGAGATGACGAGGCAGACAAGGGTGGATCCAGGTCGGGGGATATGCTTTCACAATCA
Source organism: Yamadazyma conglobata (assembly GCA_030572275.1). Taxonomy (NCBI): domain Eukaryota; kingdom Fungi; phylum Ascomycota; class Pichiomycetes; order Serinales; family Debaryomycetaceae; genus Yamadazyma; species Yamadazyma conglobata. The sequence continues at coordinate 872,002 of JAJLZN010000002.1, forward strand.
CCACCCAAGCGTAGAGACAGTAACTACTCCAAGCCTCTATCAAGAGGATTTGCTATAGTAACCACTGGAGATCCAGAGTCGTCAGAGAAATTAATCAAATACTTTGATGGAATGGAATTTGAGAATAGGAGTTTGACGGTTAGATATGATAAGTTTCCTGATTATAACAATTACGTACTACAGCAATTGTATCAAAATCCCATGAAGGATAAGAATACTTTGAAGAATTTGGCATTTGAACGAAATTCGTTCCAGCAGAAATTTTACTACGGTAACATAATGGGCTTTGAACCACCCGGTGTTCAAATGAATGTTCTAGGACACGGGAGATCTCAAAGTTTTACAAGTGGTACCAATTATAATTTCCCATACCCCAAAAATATGTATTACGGCAGTCAGTCAATAAGACATAACTCATATTCAACGGCAAAGCAGCATCATAGCCACAACACATCCCCAGGAAATTATCGAAGCTCATCTTTTTCTAAGCCGGGTTCGAATCAGCAGTCCCCCCAATTCCCCATAATACAACCTAATTTTGTGCCGCAAATACACCCATCAGTGAGGTATATTAATAATTTGAACCAGCCTGGCAAAAGCAGAAGGAAATCGGAAAGCTTGGAAGCCGAAATTGCCGGTCAATTGAATGAAGACCAGAAGGCAAGAGACTTGGTTAATTCATTCAAGTCCTTGGGGACTTCTTAATATATCTTTAATTCTATTTACATCCAGGCGATTCTATACTGTATCAATTAGAACTTGTAATAGTATTACTTTTATGTACGACTTAATTTAATACAGCCCGAAATTTATGACGTTATTTCTAGGCTATTCTCAATAAAAATGCTGATTAAGTTTCTTATCATTCAGGGAAAGCAATCACTTGAAACTATTTAAGCCCTTGTGTCAAATTCTCCATGTTTGGAGCGATGTTGCTGGCCACCGAAAAAAAGTTAATTTCATCTCCTGACATCAGTCAAATCAAAAGTGATCATTAAACTACGGAATTTCATTTCCCAATAAAGCTAAAGCAAACTATATAGTTGTACATTACTAAGAGAGACAAATTTGCTTACATCTAACAGCGTCACATATTGTACCGCCACCCTCACTACTGTCTTAGCGGTTATTGTTAAGTAGTGCGAAGTATTAAGTCACAGGGTGCTATTGTTGTTCTGTTTCTCGCTCTAACGACAAAAATTTCCCTGAACATTTTAAGGAGAATTTTTACATCAATAAGTCACAATCAACCCAAATAGTAAATTAATTAGCGGAGAACATCGAATCATTACAAGGGAAATGGGTACTGAAAAGCTAGCCAAATCTATTAAAGGGAATCTTGCAAAAGCTGGTGAATCCCCTCAATTATCACCATCTAGTTCGGCTTCAAATGAAATTCCTCCTAGTGTATTAGCCATATCAAATTTAAGGTGTCCATCACCGCCACCCATTTTGACCAATAGTGGTAGAAACTCGACCGTTTCACCTCCTACGTCCAATGCTGCCAAGTCCGTGGGTGAGTCGGTTGATAGGCCCACCATACCAAGCGGCGGTGCTGTATTAAATGAGAAGGAGAAAGACGAAGCCAATGATCCAAAAGCGCAAGCCTTCAAAGACAAGTTGAGCGTTCAAAACGAAGCCATTGACAAAGAAAAAGATTTACACAACTTCATCAATAACCATGAAACTTCTACATCAATAAATCCATCATTGAATATTGAAAACTCTCAAATGATAGATTCACCCGATTTAAATGGTTCCACTACAAGTTTGGATTATGTGTCCAACCCACCAAGAGAGAGTAGCCACCATAAAGCACCATCAGTACATGCTCATTTCTATGTGGATGAAACCATCAAACCTAAAGTTAATCGGTCCAGAAGTGGAAGTAACGCCACAAGCGTCACCTCTGAGCATTCCTCTAATGTACCTGCTTTCAATGGAGCCGGAGCTTCGATAAATCCAGCCCCTGCTGCTTTAACATCCTCTGGTAGCACAAATTCAGTGATGAAGAACACCATCAGCAATAAGAATATCGGAAGCTTAGAAAAATTAGCTGGGAACTTAACATCTCAAAGTCCTACTTTAGGCAATGCTGAACAGAATAACATAGATCCTAGGTTGCCTCAAGATGATGGCAAGACTCACGTGTTATTGGGGGTCTGTGGGGCTCTATCCGCTCATAAAGTCAAATTCATTATCTCTAGACTTTTGGAGGTTTACGGACCTGAAAAGGTATCTATCCAATTGATATTGACCAAGAGTGCAGAAAACTTCCTTTCTGCTGAAATTTTGAGCTATTTGGAAAACGTTCGGAAAGTCAGCATATGGAGAGATCAAGATGAGTGGACCACCTGGCAATCAAGATCGGATCCTGTCTTGCACATCGAGTTAAGGAGATGGGCAGATATATTTATTGTTTGCCCATTGACTGCGAATACATTATCGAAAATTTCACTCGGATTGTGTGATAACTTGTTGACCAATGTGATAAGAGCTTGGAATACCAGTTATCCGTTATTATTGGCCCCATCGATGGTAAGTTATAGTTACAATGCTGTCACCACCAAAAGACAGTTGAGAATGATATCAGAAGAAATGCCGTGGATTGAGATTTTGAAACCAGTGGAGAAGGTGGTTGGAAGCTATGGTGATATAGGAATGGGTGGTATGATGGATATCAATGAGATTGTTAATAAAATAGTTCTCAAGTTGGGAGGGTATCCAGATGATGAAGACGAAGACGAGGATGAGGATGAAGATAAGAAGAACATCGATGAAACTTTGGTTGATGACGATGACGACGACGACGACGATGATGATGACGACGACGACGAGGATGAAGCGGATGAAAACGACAAAGGTGTAATTAAGGAAATAGAACCCAAAAACCAAGATCAGATAGCAGACAAAGCAGTGGAGAAAACTGCAAAGCAAGTGCAATCAATTCATCTCGGTGCTTAAACACACATCGAATTAACGAAGTAACGTCCATTTAGTTCTAATCATAATTTTATTTATAGAAATATGTATGTGATAATATACCATCAAAGCCACATAATTAATCCTTTTAGTACCGATATTTACTATTAACAAACCCTGTCTTTTCCAGGTTCGGCAACTGCAGCAAATATATAACCGGTCCTACATAAATCGATCACTAGCACCACTGCCTATTTTCGAGATTTACACTACAATAAAATCGAAGTGTCTGAGTTACTAACCCGCTCGCCTATTGCTGCGAAATTCTCTTATTTCTCCATCTTTTCTGGGGTAATGTTTGCCCGCCTTTAAACTTTCTTGTCATCCCCGATATCGTCGTTCGAAAAAATTTCATAAATTATATTTCTCTTTTCTAACTCTTCCTGAAAAACCAGATAGAAGATTACATACATCCATCATGATATTTCTAGATCTCCCAGATGAAATTATTCATCACGTATTCTCTTTTTTAACTATTGAGAAGTGTGAGAATATTCTCCGGATATTTCCCCGGGATTCAACCTTGACTCAAATTTTGAATCAAAGTATTTATGGTAGAACCATGTTATACTTGAACAACAGACACTTTACCATGACGGGTGAAACCCCCATGACCAAGATGTTGTTCAAGTACATCGACCACCAAGAGTTGCAAAAAATTTGCCAAAGTGCTATTGTCCCCAATAGATTTGTATTGTCTTATCATTACAATCGGTCTCAAAATGAGAATGATGCCGATCACGATGATTTCCTCGAGAACTTTGTTGATATCTTCAGGGATGCTAAGAATAGCAGATATTTAAGTTCTTGCCAAATGGTTGAGATCTCTATTGATGTGTTCAATAAAAAAATTAATGACAACGAGATCAACCATTTGGCTACTATCTTGAACTCAAACGTATTTGCTGAAAGTTTGACATATTTGAACTTGAACAGATTTCAAAGATTTGATCCCGAAGCTACCGAGTTGTTATCCAGCTCTTTGCATTTGAACCTTGCAAAATTCAGCAAGCTTCATACTTTAACCTTATCTTCCAATAATATCAGATCGATTCAAGGCTGGAAGTTCCCCGAAAGTTTGATCAACTTGAATATCCTGAACAACAAATTGATCGAGTTACCAAGAGACGAAGATTTCTTACCACCAAATTTAGTCAAGCTAAATGTCTCGTGTAATAGTATTAAGAATTTGTATAAGGTCAGATTCCCTCAAGACTTACAGTATTTGGATATTCAGTTGAACGACATCTCCAAATTGTCTACCATCAAGTTTCCTGAAAATCTTAAAGTACTCATAGCCAGCGGTAATAATATCATGTTTGATAACGACGAGGTTATCAAGTTCCCCGAAAGTTTATGCTATTTGAGTTTGTTGAGAAACCCATACTTAAATAACGTAAGAGCTCTCAAGTTCAATAAAGAGTTGAAAAATGTGTACATAGACAAAACTTTTGAAGACACTTTGAATGATGAAGCTATCACTTACGTCTAGGCTAGATACCACCGGTAAAAAAAAAAGGACATGGAGGGGTTAAAAATTGGCTAATATTTTCTTTCTTATTTGTACAGTAACAGGTTTTACTCTATATTACAATTTAATATACAAATTTATATCACTTCTTTCAATTGTCTGAGTTTTTCAGACCGCCAGTTTATATAGTCTTCCCCTAAATTACTGGAACTATCGCAGGATTTCTGGACACTGGCAGGTGTCAGAGTGTATCTGGTCATATCGTCTTTTTTGATTGGTGTAAGGTTCAACGTCATGTCTTCTTGGGTACGTTTGTAAATTTGATTCTCCTTGTTTTCACCCTGTGTATCACGAGAATCTTGATTGAAGCGCAAAGGAGACATCCGGGACAACGAAGGGCTAGACTTGTTAGCTTTACCTTTGTTCCCCGGTATCAAAGGTGAGTTCAAGGGCTGTAATTGAGTGAACGACTTCAAAATGGAACTGTTGTGGTGTCTTTTGTCCATCATATAGGGACTAACCTGACTACTACTTTGACTTATTTGACTTGTATGAGAGTACTGGTCAATACTGCTATTCATGGCATTCGCCAACCTTCCCGTTCTCGGATCAATAGCCCCATTTCTTACCAATTTAACTGGCGGTTTTCTAACCTGGTTGGGGTGTGAAATAGGCGATTGCCTCTTACTGTTGATAGGGAAGCTATTCTTATTGATCGGAGAAGATCTTTGCGAGGGCCTTTTGGTAGGCCGGGGAGGTGGGACTCTTTTGGCTGATTTGTTAGGCGAAGGGTTGGTGGAACTATTTGATGATCTGACCGTAGTGGGGTTCTCAGGCCGTTGTCTGTTTCCCTTGTTTCTTTGCTCTGACTCAATGACTAGCAATTTGTCCATCAATTTCTCGTTGTAGATCATGTATGGGGTTGGGTGAGAATCATCGTAGCTTACTACGAGCTGCTTCAACGTATCAATCAATTTGGGCATATTCCTCAAAATGTTCTTCCGGATTCTCTCCTCTTTCAAGAGAATCTTACAGGAATTTTTGCTCAACAATCTGGAAGAGTCCTTAGAGGATTCCACCAAAAATTGCTGGTCTTCCAACAATTGTTGAAGTTCTTGATAGTTTTTCATTATATCCTGCTTGGAAGCACTTTCTTCTCTCAATAAACTTAATTCCTGTTCATGTTCGTTCAAAATCGCTTCTTTATCGAAACTTTCATTCGGATCCATTTGGCAATCAAAGTATTTGAACCTGCTCCTTTGTTCTGTAGTGTAAAACAATTGGTTCCAATACGATTCTATTTCTTGCCTGGCATCCATGATGAAGTTGTCAATGAACTGGGAACGCTTTTCCAATAACCTTGCTAATTCAGTCTTGAACTTGTTCAATGAATTATCAGTCAAATCATTATAAGTTGCGAGGAAACTACTGATATACTGATCATCCTCCCCAAGTCTATCCCACAACGTGGTACACAGTTTAACATAGTAATCCATTTTCTTCTGCTTGGTATCCTTCACCTTGCTGAGTAAAGACTTGAAATTTTCTATGAATTGAATGTGTTTATCGTTAAGCCCAAATTGTGTGGGGTTAAATTGGATGAACTTCAAAGTCTCGGAGTCCAAATACCCGTCGGCCATCGAATCAACACTTTTATCTTTATCCTTCTCTCTCTCATTGAACTGCTTCTGAAGGTTTATCACTTGTTCCTGATTATACCCCAAGCTTTCTATAAGTTCAAACACCTGATTTATGAGTATACTCATGCGTTTTTTACGATCTTCGATCTCTACTTCACAGTAGTTGATCTGTTTGTTGAGCTCTACAACGAATTGTCCAGTGACTTTGGGAACTTTCAAAGCTCGCATGGATTTGATGAGCTTATAATTGATGTCTCTCAAATATTCCATCAACTGACTTGGAGTCTGATTGATTTCTAACGTGGGGGATGCCATCGTCACATCTACCATCTGGGCCCTTGCCTTCTTAGGACTCGATATTATAAAAGTGATGTCGTCACTGGAATCGTCTGAAAGTGAAAAGGACGAAGATTTTTGAGTGAGTTTCAAGTGTCGTATGGTGGATTCAAATTGCTCAACGAGTTCTTTTTGGTGTTCTGCTTCTTCCTTAGTGGACAATTTGTTCACCAAACCGAAATTTATGACACTCAGGAGGTCACTGCTGCAATCGCCTCCAATTATTTCAACCATGTCCAAAAATAATAAATTGCAATGATTGAATTTTTTGAACGACTTTACAAACACTTTCAACACCTCTAGGAAGATTGTATTAAGCTCTTTTTTTAATCTCATCAACGACAATTTCGGAAGGTTCTCTAGCATCTCCAGATACCGTTTTTCGAACGATATTTCCTCCATTATGTTGCTCGTATCGTTTGTTACATTGAAGGGGGAATCTTCATAGAAATTCTCTCGTTTGCTCTTCAATATCGATAACTTCTTTCGTAATTCTGCCCTGAAACCTTCTTCATATAATTGCATGTCGTTGAAGACTAAGCCCTTGCTCATATCGGACAAATGCCTCTGACCGTCGTTATCATTTATCATACTTAAGATCAACTTAATCTGCTGTCTCAACCATTCACATTCATTTTCAATACTATCCTTTTCCCGCTTCAAATTGCTGGTGAATGTGTGTATCGTCTCTTCTATCACTTTGAAGATCTGGGACTTCTTACTGGAGATTTCACTGGAGGCATACCCAATCTCTTTGTATATAGAATTCAATTCCTGGATGGTATGATTAACATTAGAAGCAATGATATCCAACTGTTTCCCGTTGACTTGGGTCATATTGTCATCGCCTGTGAGCGTCACCTCTACGTCCTCGTTTGGTAATATGTTGGTGTAATTGCCCTTCACGGGGGTTACAATCCTCGATGGTGTTTCTATTGTTGTCATGAGAACTGTGCGTGGTGTGGTGTTGCAGCAAACTGGACTTTTGCGGAGAGGGTATCAAGTGAACAAAGGAATTTCGTGATGCTGTATATGTAGGGTACGTGTAATAGGTGGGTATTATAATATGCTGACAAAGTCCTTCACTGCAAGCTCGGTGCCTTTAACTTAAGTTTACGCTCTTCCTCAGTATTTTTGTTTATGTCATTTCGCAGTTAGTTTACCCGATTGGGGTTAATTGTAAATACATGCTCCAGCAAGCTCACAAGGCATTAGCCAACATATCATGGTAAGACATTGCAGACACAACACTAATAGCTGGCATCTCTGACATTAGTGCCTAAATCACAAGATTCGCTGCATCTTCTTTTGATGGATATATTCTATCTACATGGCTATTTTACATAATTAAGTCTTAGAATGCTGAAGTACCGCAGCAAGATTCTCTGGAAATGAATTATTGGCAGGGGAAGACTCAATGCCCGCCAAATTATCGCCAAAAGTGTTCCCCAAGAAGACCAACTTATCGTCCTTCATGTCCTTCATGGCTTCTCTCTTTGAGTAGTTTTTCCGAATAATGTTCTTTCTATATAAGAACCCATAAATCTCCCACTGTAACTCTCTGGCAATAGCATAGAGCCTTGTGACGTCCTGGACCTTAGCTCTGACCCCACTATGGACCAACAAGTCGTACCAGTATTTGGCGTTCCCATACTCTTTGAGATTGTAATGATGTATTATGAATGGGTAAATTTGATTGAATGTGAGACGAATGTTGTACGACTTGGCTACCTTGATCATTCTAATAGCAAACGGATAATCCCCGTGATGTAGTATCGCAGAATAGATCATGACTTCGAAGGGGTATGGACTTAAGTGAACAGGTTCAAGACCTAAATTATAGAAACTAGTCATGATCTTCTTTCCTAGTTCGTATTTGTTCCTGTCACTTGATAAATTCCAGTTCACAACCAGTGGCTCCCTTTTGAATAGGTAGTTCAAAAATAGTCCGATAACTTCATCATCTATTGCTCCAGGGTTAAGGCACCTGGCCCGTTTAAGCTTAGCTTCTTCCATGTAACGTTCGAATAGTCTTTGGATAAAATCAACATCGACATTTTTACGGGGAACATTCAGTAATGCAATCCTGTAAATTTCAGTCAAGTGGATATGTAAGAACTTTGATCCACTCAACCTTTTGTCAACAGAAGCAGGTACTACTTGTTTAAGACTGGAGCAAGGTAAAATTTCCGGTCTACCAGAGCCTAGAATGACCCCCAAAACCCCGAGTGAATTCAAAATGTTCATAACAGAGAGGCCCGTAACAGGCGTTTTGAAAAATGCCGATGCGTAGCCCAATAACACGGAGGGAGAGTCGGCAAACTTCAAAGACATCAACGTGAATATCTGTGTAACTAACTGGCTTTTGTCACTCTTACTTAATTTACTCAAGTCAATGTTATTCACAAGTATGATTGCCTCGTCGTAGAACTTTTGTTCAATCAACTTTTCCATCATGATTCTAAGAAGTTTGTACTTTATTTCCAAATTACTCTTGTTCATGAATTGGAGAATAGGAATACATGAGTTTCCCCCCTTGAATTGCATCAAATATTGAATGATGACCTGAAGTATATCTTGAACATGCGCAGATATCTTGTCATCAACATTGTCAAGAACAAACACACTGTCTTTGAGGTCATTACAAATGATCTCGAATTTGGAAACTAAAAGATCAAGGTACAAATTAGCATCTACTATATCATTTCGATTCAATGCGTCGTAAGCGAACCGTTTCAACAGAACGAATGGAAAGAAGTAGAACATTTTTCTTTTATGAGTTTCGTCCTGCATTGGCTTGACGGTATCATGCCATCTAGCGTTCAACTCCCCCGTCCGTGCAATGTACCTATCGATCTCTCTGGCTTTAAACAAGCTTGTTTGTAACAGCGTCAACCTACTTCGGTCTTCTGGCTTCACATTCAAGTTAACGAAAAAACTATAGAGGCGAGATAGTTTCAATGTGGGGGTTATGGCAGTCATTTGGTCAAATAGCTGATTAGAAATTTGTATGGTGTCAGGGTTGACCACATCCAACAATGCAAGATTCTCCAAGTAGATAAAAAGTAACTCCAACTTCTCCTTTTCATTAGGACTCTTATCCATGATTGTGGTCAACACATAAAGAAAAAGTCGTCTATATTGAATGGAGCTCACGTCTCGCATCATTTCTATCATTGACAATTTGATCTTGTTATCGAAGTTGGATCTTCTCAAGCTGGCTAGCACCACATCAACAAGCTGCCTGTTCGGTAGATTGTTAATTAAGGATGCCACAAGCCTCTGATCTTTGAGAAGCAGGTCATTAATGATGCCGACCAAGTTGATACAAAAATTTTGCGCTTCATCGAGGGAATTTATCGGGAGCTTTGCGAGTCTTTTGTACTTGATACCCGACAACTCAAGGATTTGTTCCTTGGATAAGGTCAACAAGGGATTAATCTTGCTCGAACTCGAAGGATCTTCTTCAAGGGACTTCCTGGTGAAAATATTGGTGCCAAATTTGGGAAAGTACGACTTGAAAATGAATTTGGGATAGGACGTATGCAAATATCGTACGCTGCCGTGGGTAGTATGGCCAGTGACGGTCATTTGTGTCACCTGTATGGAGTCTTTCCGAAGACGGCAACGAAGCCGTATAAGACCTTGCATGGAGATGAATATATGGGGCCCGTTTTGGGGTATTGAACCTTTTTTGAAATTTTTCAATAGGAATTGCGACCGATTCAAGCTGCAAAAATAAATGTATATAAATAGGACGGTGTGAGGCTAAGCCTAAAGAAGTATAAAAGTGTTGATAAACAACATGCAGGGGATATATGAGTTACCGATAGCTCTATTGATCCCAATTCTCTAAACCCATTTGGGTGGTATTACTACCATAATTTCTATATAAGTGTTTTTGGTAAAAGTACAACACATCAAATATGCAAGTACCAGAGCTTCCAATAATGTAGGGAAGTTCCTTTAAGAAAAACCCGGTTTTGTCAGAATCGTAAATAAACTCACAACTAGTCAAAATAGACAAAGTATAGGTGAGGTTTCCAACTAATGCTGCTCCGAATAAAATTGAGTTTATGCCATCAACTGATTTCCTCTTGTAGTTCTTCAAGAGTTGAGGGCATCTTGATGAGATGTACACTACGGTGCAGCACCATGCCAAAAACAACCCCAAGGATTCAGTGGAAGTGTGTGAAACAGCCTCATCGGCTCTCCTACCGAGGAAAATGGGTAACCCATTAGCACCATTGAGTAAATTGGCTGCAACCAATCCTTTAACAACGGCCCCATTAGTGGGCGACTCACTAGAAGCAGCGGGATGTCTGACATGAGCAGCATTGGCATGAACAGCAGGAGGGTCATTCAAGGTGACATCACCATTCTCGATCAAAGAGTCAGTGTCTTCAGGATTGGAATCTAATGAAGCAAAGATAGAGGCATGTCTTTTAGGGTACACACTGTTGTAATAGTAGTACTGAAAGCATAATGCAACGTCATTACAGATGAAGAACAAGCTCAAATATACTTGAAAACTTAAAACGACATCGTTCAATAAGCAACTGGTGAAACTAAGAAAATCACCCATGAACCATAACAATAGGAAAGAGGGAGAGATCCCTTCAGCACTTTTGTTTCTATAGTTGGTAAAAATCTGAGGTAACTGGGCGCATATCCAGCTCATCAATGACAAAGTGCTGAAGCCCCCAGAGATAAGGGCCAAGGTTGGACACTCTAGCATCAGTGGTGTTCAAGTCAAGCTGATAATGCCCAAGGATGTTAGATGCGGAATTTAGACCGTGACACTACTCTATTGTGTGTTTGGTTGCAATGGTAGTCAGTGGTTACCAGGCGCCCAGCAGTGACGGGACAAGAAGTTCAAGTGGAGATGAAGCTGGGTAGCAATATAGCTCTATCATCATACAGCCGCCTTTATAGTGAGCCTAAGGGGTTTAACTTATAACCGGCGAAAAGGGTCTATGTCACGTGACATATTTCGCCAAAATCAGGATGAACCCAGTGAGAACGTCGAGAACGATGATCATCACCGACCCATTTCCCATACCCATTATAACTAAACTGGATAATTAAAGTAGGGGGGTTATTGTTTTTTTTTATTTTGCATTAGTATTCTACAGAGTCTCTAGGCTACCTTTAGAATGAGTACACCACAAGAACTGAATGCACCAGCATCGGCTGGAAGTGCCTCACCAGAATCCGAGGCTGCTAAGGCATCCGCTAGAACCCCAACTTCGTGGGACCCCGAAGACGATATTCTTTTGATGCACTTGAAGGACCAACAGAAGTTGGGCTGGAAGGCTATTGCTGGCCACTTCCAGAACAGAACTCCTAACGCTTGTCAATTCAGATGGAGAAGATTGAAATCGGGTAATTTGAAGAATCCCCCCAAGTCAGCTCATGCCTTGGGCCCTAACAATACCGAGACTTATTCCAGTAAAGCCTCGTCCCCTACCACAGACCAACCATCGCTCAAAAAGCAAAAGAAGTATGCTTTCCCAAACTCTAAGCCCACTCCAACCGGGTTCTCCTCGGGCTATTCTCCCGTTACCACCAACAATTATCCCAATTACGATAATAATGTGGGAAATGCATTAGCAGGCTTAAATGCGTTATCTAATCACTCCTCCAATATCTCCAGCCCTTTGCCTGGGTATAGTGGGACTCAAAACACCGCCACATCCCCTACTCCCAGTGCTAATTCACCGGCAGTCCCTCCACAAACCACCAATAATTACGAACATTCGCCCAACGCCGAACTTTCCTTGGATCCAACTCAACACAGTAATGTACCTGCAGAGGGAGGTGGTTACTATGCCGAGATATCCGTGGACCCTACTATGAATTTGCCCCATCATCAACCTCACCCTCACCATTCTTCAAGTATAACCCCAAGAAATTCAAGCTCAGGACCCTCTGGGTTACCAATAGCACCTCATAATAATTCTATTATACAGATTGTGAAGGGTGAAGATAGAAATTCCATTTCTTCTGCTAGAGATAGTATATCGTCATTACCATCTAAATCTATGGATATACCCCATCACCAACAAACTAATAGTGCGTTAGCACATTTACCAATCTTATTTGGGGCCAATGGAAGTGTTAGTGGGCCGTCAAGAAATTCAAGTATATCTCACTCAGCCACGGTTCCTAGCTTGAGAAACGGTAGTATTGTCGGGACCACTTCGGGGTACTTTTCAAGATCTGGCTCCGTGGTGATACCGTTGGCTGATAAAAAAGAAGACATTAAGTCGTTACGGAAACAGGACAAGATCCGTAAGGCTGCTAAAAAAGGATCGAAACAAAAGAAGGGATCCAAAGAGCCTGTGATCAAACTTCCCTGGACTATGGAAGAAGATGAATTATTAATAAATCGTAGGAACAGAGAGTTGTCGTTTGCTGAATTATCGATATTGTTACCGCAAAGAACTGAAGGGGAAATATGGTCGAGGATAGATTACCTCGAGAAGTTGAGAAATGGTACTAGATCTAGTGTAGCTCGAGAGAGAAGAAGAAGACAATCATCCATTGGATTAGACGATGTCGAAGATTTCTATATGAGTGACATAGGGGTGGTGACCGAAGACGATGATGATGACGAAGTATTGGTTGACGTTGATGACATCCCCCAAGCTCATAGACGAGGGTTAAAGAGACGAACCAGTTCTACTGTCAATCCACTCAGTGTTCATCACTAAGTTTAATATTTGCTAGATTAATTTTTTATGTGTGCTTAAATACTACATGTGTATATTAGGGGGAATGTATTTTTCGTGAAAACTAATTGAATCTAATATAATTTCAAGTCTTTTGTAATTTGATCAATGACGGCCTTAGGAGCAGGACCAAGACCCAATACAGTGGCAGATCCTGATGCAATTTGTGTTCTACCAGCATCGTGGACGACATATGAGTTGATCCCCAAGGAAATGGCTTGGGCAAACAACAAGTCCATCGTATCTTCATCGGGTACTTGTAATGTGATCTTTGCTTGGCCATTACCTAATTCCCATCTTCTCACCATCTCTGGATTATAGGCAGCCGATTGTGGATTAGTGATCTTCTTGTACAAAGCTAAAGTGGCATGCAGGCATTGGGCAGCAGCTTTACCTTTACCCATCTTTAAATCTTGACGTACAATCAACGTCATCCGAACTTCACCTCCAATCAGGTTTAAGTCTCTTGAATCAATGTCAATGTCCTCAGACTCTTCTCCTTCGCTATACTCTTCCTCAGACTCCACCACGGCCTTTGATTTTTTGGATGCAGCTGCCTTGACATTTTCAAAGAAAAGTCTGTCTACGACCAACCCGGTAATGAACGACACAGCTCCGACAGCTATGACTTTGCTAATTGACTGGTTCATTGATGAGTTCTCACCGAAAATTTTCTGATTTGCACTTTTACCCCAGACCATACATTTACGATTACTATATATTAAGCTAACACCTTCTTTTTAGGCTTTTTCTTTTTCTTTTCAACCTTACTGGTGAAAGATCTCCAATTCTTGACCCGGGAGTCTCTTTGGTCCTCCCATTTTGTCTCAAATTGTTTCTTCGCTTCAAACTCTTGTTTCTTTGTCTCAAATTCTCTATGCTGTTTCACCTCCTGTTGAAGTTTGTCACTGGCAGCCCTTTCATCATCTCTGACCTCTTGATCAATGATACTTGACACCTGGCGTCGTATCTTGTCGGCAGCTAGCGTCAGAGCAGCCTCGGACTTGACATGCTTGTAGATGTCAATGAGCTTCTGTTTCTCTTCTTGCAACTTCTTATCCGTACTATCATCACTAAATGTTTCAGATAACAGCACTGACAAGGTGGAATGGGCTTTCTTCAACAAGTCAAATGCCTCTGGGGCTTTTTCATTTTGCGTCTTATCGGGGTGGATCAATAATGACTTCAGCCGGTAGATTTTCTTTAATTGACTATCCAAGTTCAGCAAGTCGAGGTAAGGATCTATATCAAGAATATGTAGGTAGTCTCGAGGGTTACATTCAAGTACACGGGTGATTTCGGCGTCTCTGGAGGACGCTTTGTCCATGTTTTGGAGCAACTGATCAACGTCTTCCATAGTGACTAGGTGTAGGTTCTCGCAATAATTTTTCAGTCCCAGTTGATGAACATTGTTTCTTCTCCCAGAAGTATATATAGAGTCTGGTCATCGTTACGAACAATGAGTACATGGAAACCAAGGTATTTTGATATTGGTGTTAATTTCTCTGACCCAATGTTTCAGGGTTGCTATAATCATTCCGCCACTCCTAAACACCCCGCTGATCTCGATAAAGTGATTGCAAGGGCTCATCTATTCCATGTCAACAAGATGTTGGTCACTGCATCGAACATCAAAGAAAGTGAAGAGCACTTGGAGCTTTGTGACAAATACCCCCAACAGTTCTACTCCACCGTGGGGGTCCATCCTTGCACTGTAGCAGAGGAATTCTACAAGAAGGTCGATGAACAATATACCGAAGACTTGGTCGAAGATTTTGAAGCCAAATTGGCCAAATTGCAACAGTTGGTGAAAACTGGGGTTGAAAAAGGTACTGTTAAGGCTATTGGTGAGATAGGGCTTGATTATGACAGACTTAACTATTCCACCAAGGAACAACAGACGACTATGTTCAAAAAGCAATTGGAAGCTCTTGCGGCTGTAAACGATACCAACTTGCCATTATTTTTGCATATGAGAAATGCCTGTGATGACTTTATAGACATTTTGAAACCGTTCATAGACGAGGGTAAGATACAAAGGGGAAATGGTGTGGTTCATTCTTTCACTGGTACGAGGGAAGAGTTAGACAAACTTTTGGACTTGGGATTTTATATAGGAATCAATGGGTGTTCTCTTCGGGCCCAAGAGAACTTGGACGTTGCTCAATTCATTCCCAAGGATAAATTGATGATAGAGACCGATGCCCCTTGGTGTGAAATAAGAAAGAGTCATGCAAGTTATAAGTACCTTTCGCCCTACCCTAATAAATACTACCCAGAGATCAAGGTGGAACCTGTGCAAGAGGAAATAGTTGACCAGCCACCAGCTCCAGTTAAGAGTAAAAAGGGACCTTCACCTAAAGCAAAGCCTACCATTAAATTGGACGAACTTCTTCCATTCCCATCGATCAAAAAAGAACACTATGAGAAACATACGAATGCAGTGCAATCATTATCAGAGCAAGGTAAAGAGGATGATGGATCTGGAATTGGAGAGTTTGCTTATCCATTGATAAAGTCGAGAAATGAACCGGTTTTTGTAGGGTTGGTGGCTGAAGTTTTATGTAAGATTCATGGGGTCGAGGAAGAAGGGGAAATAGAGGACTTTTTGGATACAATTTATGAAAACACATGCAAAGTATTCAAAGTATAATTTACAATATATACATAGATAATAATATACAGAAGTCTTTCTAAGCTCTATTTCGTAATCGTCTCGGAGGAGTTGATTCGGCGACTGTCTTATTCACCAAGCTGGTATCTCGTCTAGACGTCCGCCTCGCAGGAGTATGAGCCATCGTTGCCTCCGGAGTCACTTCGGTACGTGGAGTCTCAGTTTTCAGAGCTGGTTCGTCGTCACCGTCTTCGGGGTCTTCATCATCGTCTTCATCCTCTTGATCTACATCATCGTCATCATCCTCTTGATCTTCATCGCCGTCATCATCTGGATCATCGTCATGATTTCCATCCTCTTCCTCTTCAACATCCTCATCTTCCCCGTCTTCGTTTGCATCTTCCACCTCCACGAGGTCGTCACTTTCGTAATCCTCTATCGGTCCATCTTCAGCATCAACATATTCTTCAAAATCAGACTCCTTCTCATCAGTGTCTATTTCCACGTCCAATTCCTTCAAGAAATCTTCATCTATCTCTTCTTTCTCGACACTGGTCTTGGGATCCTTTTCAATGACCGTTTTATAATTCAGGCCATATCCGTGAGTCTGACACAGCTCATAGTTTGATAAATCATCAAGGGAATCATTCGATTTCAAGTCCCTTAAAACCTCGATCTCCTTATATGCTTCTTCTTCGAAAGTGTAAGGGTTATCGATGTCATCTTTAAGAAAGCTTGCCAACAACCCAATGCTATTGTGAGCAGGAGGGCCACCGGCGCCTGTACCGTTAGCGGGTAAAGTGGAATTGGTGCTTGAGTTGAGTATGAGTGCAGGAGTGGAATTAATTCCACCAGAGGGACCAAATAGCATTGGTTTCCAAAGCAATTTGGTAAAGTCCAATTTGACATAGTTCTTCTTTTCAAAGTTGCTGATAACCAGATTGATTCGTGGGAGATTGAAAACTATAGCATACTTGTTTGTTATCTGATGTTTGGCCAATGCATTTAGTTGCTCCAACCCCACAATTACATCAGAGGGAGTCATACCACTTAGTTTCGATAAGTTTTCGATGGTAAGCCTCGTGGTGCCACCATATCTATTGTACAAATCTTTCAACCTATAAGCCATGGATACCTTCCAATAGTTCCTGTAACTAAGTAAACCTAAATCACTCAAAGGCTTTTCGGGCGTGCCGAATTTGAACTCATTTCGACTTAACAAATAACTGAAGTCAATAAGAAGAAATCCGTACCCTCGCCTTTGATAAATTGGTAATGTCAATATACACGAAACATTATAGTCAGAGCTATTGAGTTTCTCTTTGGAGAAATATCCAACAAAGTGATAGATGGATGGATCCTGTGGGTCAATTTCAGTCAAAACATAAAAAATGAACGGTTCCACGTCATAATACAAAGTTTTTGAGTTCAAAAAGAGTTTGGCCAAAAGGCACAAATTTTGACAGTAGTTGATATTCTTTCTGCCGTCAACTTCCCACACGGCAATTCTATTTGTCTCGTCCCGGTAAATTTCCACCCCGGGTGGGTGTTTATTAAACAAACTGCAATTTTTGAGCCGGTGACGGTCGTATGAATACGGCGAGTTCAAGTACTTCAAACAGTATTCGCAGATGTACAAGATTTTGGACTGAGAGTATTCCTCTGGGTACGGAGAAGTGTACCAGGTGTCAATTTCGTAGTCCCTAAAATGGATCTTACAAATTTGAGACTTGAGATAGTTCAGATTCACGTCCAAGTCTTCTTGCACGATGTTTTGGTTACTCAATCGAAGCTCCTCGCCCTGTTTTAGAAGCTTTTCAAACTGCTGCCGGTCGTGCTTGGTGGGATCAGTATGGTTGATGATACAGTCCGGGTACGGTAGGATACCTCGATAGGGAAGGTCTTTGTAATCAGAGTCAGGATCATTATTTTCAAAGAGTTTTCTGTACTTGCTGGAGTATTTGATGGAAATGGTCACCTCTCTACTGGAGAGCCGTAGAATCTGCGCTGAAGAATATGGATTTCGAGAGGCAGATGACTTCTGGAGGGATTTGACATATTTGGATGGAATCGGAAGCCGGGGTCTCCCTCTTCGACTGGGCAGCGCCAGACGAGTGGCTGTATTAAGATGTTTGGTGTGTGGGCCTTGAATAATGCCGTGAGGTAATAATGCTTCGAGTGAATAATTTGTTTGAGGAGCGTTTCTTCTCCGTTCTGCACGGGACAAAGACGTCTCATGGCCTATAGGGGTATAGATCCTATTATCGGGGATCCTTAGTTCTTCTAAAGGATCCCGTTTTTTCGGTGGCATTGTGTTGGTTCAATGGTTTTTGGTGTGGATCTATGTAAACAGTGCACCGCGTAGTGTAAATGTTTCAGCCTACTGGGAAATTTGGCCGCGATTATCTACTGGAATCAAGTTGCAATAATTGAATTAAACTGTAGTCTTTAATATGTATTAAAATCATAATAAAAAAATTGTGCAAATATAAAAACCTGAATAAAAATTTTCTGAAAAACTATTGAAAACACATTATACAATATTAAATAGAATCGAATGAGTCATGACAAAATAGAAAGCAACAAAACGCAAAAAAACAAATGATACCAGAATCTATAATTACAAAACTTGAAAACAGCAAATTCACTTCTTATCACCAGTTTCATTTTCATCTTCAACATCTTCCTCTATATGTTTATCATGGACATCTTCTATATCTTCGACATCTTCGAAATTAACATCATCAGCACCAGGCATACCAAAATGAGCTAATAAAGATTGAGCAGAATTAGTATCTAAATAAATAACCCCATTTTCATTGGTTATGGCATTAGATGCTAATAATTTTTGTAATGATATAGCTCCATTGGCAGCTCCATTCTCATCTTGGCCAATTTCACCTTCAGTTTCGGCATTGTTACTTTCGTTGGTATCTTCTTCCTCTTCTTCTTCATTTAATTCATCACGATTGTTATTTAATCCTGGTAATCCTCCAAACATTGAATAACCTCCAAGGCCACCAGCACTTGGTCCAGATTTAGCTTTGGAATTGTTAGCTTGTTGACCTATGTCATAATAATGACCGAAAATGTCTTTATAAATATCATTGTAAGGATTAGAGATTCTTTCACTGAAATCAGATTTGCTGTTTAATCTGTCATACCATTGTTCTAAAGTTTCATTCTTGGAATAATCTAATAAAGCAACAATGTTAATAGACATATTATCACAACCAATTCCGGAACCATCACTAGTTGGAGCACAACATAACTCCATGATTTCTTCACAAATAGTGGTCAATTCTTTTCTTTCGTAGATACCTCTTCTAACACATTCAACACAATCTTGGGAAGTCAAACAATCCCAGATCCCGTCACAAGCTAATATAACAAATTCATCATTTTCAAAATTGATTTCGTGTTGTATAACTTCAGGGTAACAGGTGACAACTTGCTCTTCAGCGGGCAAATCGATATTCTTCTTAAATTCGAAATCACCGATACCTCTAGATAAAGCCAAATTACCATTGACTCTTCCCATATCAACGTATCCACCAGCGGAACAGATTCTGGTCTTTTCTCCTTCATTAGAAGGTTTATGATCGTAACTCAAAGCTTTAGCATAACCATTGATAGACATGACGGTTCTAGAATCACCCGCATTACCACAATAAATTTTGTTAGAAGTGATAATAGCTGAGGTAGCAGCACACCCACTGTCATCGTCTCTCATATCAAAATCTCTTAATATAGCTTGATCACAGTTTAAGAACCCGTCTTTCAAGGCGTTGACATAATCTTTTTTTTTGAAAGAGTCAGTGGCTTTTATGATTTGATGTAGATATTTACCGGTAAAGATGGCGGCTTTTTCACCACCATGACCATCATAAACACCATAGAAAGCTACATGATCATCGGAAGAGTCTTTAGTTTCCAACTCTTCGAGTTCGCCTTCATTATGCTCAGGATCGTAATCTTTAACTGAAGCCATATTTAAAATGGTAGAATGAGCATCTTCCATATTAATTCTCCATCCTTGCATACATGAGAGACCATAAGAAGTGTATTTATCTTGAGAATTTTCGGAGTGTTTATCAACAACTGGTTGTGAAAGTATTTGACCCATATTTGTTATAGATTATCGATAAAATTTGAATTGAATATTGAAAGCTAGAATGAAAAAATTTTCTCTTCTAGTTCGAATTGAGCCCCACAAAAATGAAAATTTTGGTAACTGATTAGATTGGCACTAGTTGATTAACAAATAATGAACCTGCAATGTTCCAATATTGGATCGGGGATGAGATCTATTGATTAAATAAACTGAAACAAATTACAACTTAACTAAAAGCCCAATATTTCAACAAGGTTTATTTAACAACAGAGCACGACTTTTTCTATCCCTGAATGAATGGGTGGATCAGGGGGAAAAATGGGTATGTTGGTGACTTGTATCGACTTGAATAACAATAGGATATCTCTGGTTAGTGACTCCTACGACTTCTAGTATAGAAAGGTTTTATCAAGTGTTCAAGTGAATATGACAATAATGAAAACCAGTTTCTTTTTGCTTTTTTTCGCCCTTGGGTTTCAGTGATAAAAATTTTCGCTGTGACTTTTTGCGAACATTTCGAGAAGAGCACCAACTGAACGCGGCCTAATTGGGAATAGCGGTTTCTGATTGAACGAGGTGCGCATAACAATAGATCAATTCGATGAGGTTAGTTTAAGTGGGGCAAGCTTCAGCAGTCCACCAAGGTGTATGAGGCCATTACTGGTTTAACAAGTTCAATACAATTCGAAATATCGGACTAAAGGGACTTAAGATAAGATCAAGTAACGCAACAATTGCCAAATTGGGTGATACCGGTAATACTATCGAGTTCAGGCGTTACAATAAATAGAAATATATTAAGGTACATAAACAACCAGAGGCATCTTAACAAATAAGCAAATATTTTTTTGGTATTTTTAGAATTTTCTTTAAGCACTTTCAACTTAACTCAATATATAACAATCTATAAAAAGCACATAATATTTCATTATCATTTCATAAGTAAAGAATCGATTGTTGATGATTCTTCATATGATAAATCATTTCTTGTCCTTTGTAAATGGGATCGGAAGGTTTTATTCATAGGAACTCGTTTTGTATACATATCATAATTATCGTAATCATCACACATAATCATTAGACATTATAATTATTAGGGTTTTTTTTAGTTTATAAGCATGTTCGTCATTGTATAAGGGATTCATTTTGGTCCCCAAATACCTGAGCTAGTAGATGGGGCCGAACTAGTATCATAATTAAGATTAATGGAATTGAACTTTCCACTTAAGTCATTAAAATCGTCAGTTTGACGTGGATTTTGGGTATTACCTGTAGCTGGTAATGATGACAAGCTACCGGTTAATTGGCTATGTTGACCAAATGGAGCAAATCTCGAGTTAATGTCGTTGCCTTGCAATGGGGTCGATGGCTGGCTTGGAGTCTTGGAGTTGGAATTTCCACCAGTACCTGAAGCAGCATTGTTATCTGATTTGTTAGCATTAGCCCCGGTAGTGGCGCCACTAGATGCACCGTTAGCTTCATTTCCTGATGGGTTGGCTCCATTGAACAAATTACTGTGAGCTTGTTGAGGAGTTGGAGTTGGTGATTCAGTGACTGAATGCGGAGTGGTGAAGCTGTTACTTAATGGTGGAGTTGATCTGATATCCCCATAAGCAGGTCTGCTGGAATTAGAATTGTTTCTCAAGATTGCAGCGGCACTACTCGAAGAGTTGAATGGTCCTGATGACAATTGGTTTGGCAACAAATTAGGTTGGTTGTTTGGAATAAAACCAAATGGTTGAATGCCTTGGTAAAATGGCTTATGGTTGCCATTGTTGTTACTGTTACCAGGATACTGAGGGAATTGGGGTTGAATTGGGGTAGAAGTTTGTTGTCTCAATCTTGGTAAAGGTAAGGCAGATTGAGAATGACTTCTTAACAATTCAGGGTGAGTATGAGTTGGGGTGTGTAACGGATTGTGTAATTGGTTGAGGTTCATCATCGAGTTTGACGGATGTGGTCCGTTAGAACCTGAGCCACCAGTTATATCAGCCGGTAACACATTACCATTAGCAGCAGCTCCATTGGCAGCAGCACTTGTAGCTGGAGCAGCACCATTGGTAGAAGCACCACCATTTGGAGTCAAGACTTGGAATAATTGACCAGGTTTTCTTCTGATAATGATTAATCCATTATCGTATAATTCCAAGAGATTCAAATAGGTACAAAGACTCGACAAAATCTTTCTTTGGCCTAAAGTCAAATTTGGAGAGAAAGCCAACTCTAAGATACTCTTGGAGTTTTCGTCTTTGAAAACAACCAACTGAGTGTACAAGTCCAAAACTTCAACGTCATTGAAGTTCAAATCAGTAGGAAACAGGTTTGAACTCAAAGAAGGAGTAGTAGGGAAGTTTAAGAATAATCTTTCTGGTTGACTGTTGCCACCAGTAACACTCAAGTTTTTAGTAGCAGCGGTGGTGGAAGTGGCAGAGATCAAAGAGGCTAAAGAGGCGTTGGAAGTAGATCTGTGTTGCTCTTCCAACTGACCTCTCTTTTCCCGCTTTTCTCTTTCGATTCTTTCTCTTTCTTGAGCTGGTAACATCTTTTTATACTCCACTCTCAATTTTCTACCACCAATCTCTCTGCCATTCAATTGGTTGACAACCAAGGAAGTTTCGTCGGTAGACGTGAAGTTGGCAAATGCTAAACCCCTGAATACGCCATTGTCGAAATGATAGTTGAAGGCATATGGTAATGGCAAATTCAACTTGGTCATAACGTCCAATAATTGTTCCTTTTTGATTGCAAAAGGAATGTTCTTGATGACTATGGCAGTAGGGATCAATTCATCATCATGGTCGTCATCATGATCTTCGTCCTCATCCTTGGTGATATCTGAGCTTTGTGCAGTGGCATCACCTGAGTGAGTTTGGCCGTGGCCTGAAACTGCTCTGCCAGAGGAAAGGGACTGCGAAGCAGATGATTTAGCTGATTTGAGACCATTTGGAACGATGGTTTGATTGGAACTGGTTGGGCTGCTGGTGACAGAGCCAGAGCCGGAGCCCTTTTTATCCTTAGCCAACTCCAATGAGCCAACTTTGGATTGTTGCTGCTTTTGCTGCTCAACCCATGGAGTTACATCGTTTAAAGAGCCAGAATTATTATTGTTCATCCACACATTTTGAGGAGCAGCATTACTATTAAATTCATTTAAATGCAACTTATTAGTTCTACCATTGACGGCGGTAGGTTGAGATGGTTGAGAGGCAGAAGCATTGGAATGAGCATTGCCAGGATTACCACCATAACCAGATGAGGCATAACCAGAAGTGGAAGATAAAGAACTCAACGAAGGCCTACGTTGTATTTCCAACTGATTGGGAGTGGATGATAAATTTCTGAAATCCATGATGTAGAAAGATGGTGTAACAGATCAACGCAAGATATAATGAATATAACAAACACCAAGTAGACAAAATGAATAAATCACCAGTATCTTTGAAGTTTCCGGGTATATGTGGAACGGTCTAGATATATATGTTGACAAATATATATAAGTATATATCTGGTAATATATATAACTGGATGGTAATTAAAAATAAAGACCTACTTTTCTTCTGAAAGCTACAAAAAAGATCAGCTAGAATAATTTTTCTGAAAATTTTTTCCGTTGAGGAAGAATTTTCAACATCGCATTGGGAATGAGTGCGATTTAGATGGAGCGTGGTAGCATGGTACCGAGTGGTCGATACTAGACTATTAGGCGCAAGTGTTGAGAGTGTGTGAGTAAATTAAAAAAGTGTATAATTGACCGGACGCTGAACTTAAGGCTTCAATCGTAGTTTAATATGGAGATCGATACTTGATCGATCTGGTCTCTGCCTACTGCCGGTCGGGTTCGCAGCCTACCCCGTACCGTCCTCCCTACCATAAACGACACGCCTCCCATGATTCGAGTCGTGCGCTTTCTCCAACCATATCTTTCGACCTTGAGAAAAAAGTTTCGTCCAAATTTTGAACAGATAAACCTTTAATTCATAATGGTATGTATGATATACGTGACCGGTGCCACTTGGCTCGTCGATTGAATGTACTTGCCACATGCTGATGCTAGTGGTGCTGATAGTGCTGCCCACCAGATTTTTGTGGGCCTTTTTCAGATCTCTGTAACGCCATGACACGAAAATTTTCAGCTTATCAATAGGGTCCTCAGATCAATTGATTTATCGCCGGTCCTCATTTATAATCATCACGTTACTAACAGTCCAGTCTTCCTCATCAGTCGCCCCAGGGGGTTTAAGAAGTGCTGCCAAAAGAAAAACCACTGCTGATAAAAAAGCTCAAGCTTCCAATGCTAACCCAGTTTCTACTAGAAGTGCCGGTGCTGGTGGTTCATCTGCCACTATGTTGAAATTATTCACTGATGAAGCTCAAGGTTTGAGAGTCGATCCTTTAGTCGTGTTGTTCTTAGCTGTTGGTTTCATCTTCTCCGTCATTATTTTACACGCTTTCGCCAAAATTACTGGTAAATTTTCTTCCTAAGTGTCAAGTCTAAGTATAAATTAATGTATAATATCATTGCGTTTATTGGTCTATTTACATGTTTTTCAATAAAGCGGTAATGACCTGAGTCAATCCTTGTTTACTTACAAGATGTTTTTCAATCCCGTTGTTTTCTACGACTTGCCAGTCAAAATCCTTTTGTTCATACAACTTTTTCCACTCTAAATGTTCATTATATCTCTTTCCTCTAACTTCAATCTCAACCAATGGGTATGATTTGCCCAAGATGATCACGAGTGGGATCCCAATCATATTGGAGTCTTTGATCTTCCTGCCCATATTGATATTGGCCCGATCGTCGAGCCTATAATCAATGGTGGACAGGTTGAGTTGTTGGTAAACCTCATCGACGTTCTCGGTCAAAGTCTTAGACTCAATCACAGTCACATGCCAAGGACTGATGACAGCAGGCCATCTTAATCCCTTCAGATCTCGAGTGATTTCGGCGATACTGGCGATGATTCTACTCATTCCGATCCCGTAGCATCCCATTATCACATCTTGTTCAACCAATTTACCCGCCTCATTAGGTACCGGAATGCTTAATCCCAATGGCTTAGAGTACTTTGTACCCAAATAGAAAGTATGACCTACTTCAATGGCCCTTGTCTTCGTTAATTCGCCCTCTTTACATTCGAAGCAAATTTCTCCCTCTTCACTGGATACCATTGGCACCCCGTTTGAATAGAGTCGAGTATCTTGAACGATTTCGTCAACCGCATCAACAGAATTGTCCAATTCCTCAATGACTGGGTACTTGCTCCTCAACAACTTGACGTCGAATTCTCTATCGCTGGGGTACCTTACCCGAATCAATTTGCTGCCGTCGACCTTAAACACCCGCTCCGTAACCAGGACATTGGGTTCAACGTGCTTACTCATAGAGAATGTCTTTTCAATGTTGGATACATTGCCACAACTCGAACAGTTGTATAAAACGTCACCCCCAGACGAGTGTAAGTAGTGCCACTCATGGCTCAAAGAACCACCAATTTCACCGGTGTCAGCAACTGCTTTGATATAAGGAACCCTTAAGTCCTGGAAGATCTTGTGATAAACGCTTACCATTTTCTGGTACGAGTCCATCGCCAGAGATTCGTCCACATCGAATGAGTAAGCGTCTTTCATCAAAAACTCTCTGCTTCTCAAGAGCCCCATCCTAGGACGCTTCTCATCACGAAACTTCTCATGAATCTGGTAATATATGAGAGGCAACTCCTTATAACTTGTAAGGGTGTTTTTGACCAAGCTGGTGACCTCTTCCTCGCTCGTAGCTGTCAAACAAAAATCTTGCTTGTTGGAATCTTTCAACTTGAATAATTCAGCGTTATCCCATCTCCCCGTTTTCTGCCACAGGCTAGAGTGTGATAATATTGACAAGCTGACTTCCTGACAGCCTTCCTCCTGGAGCCGGTTATTCACTACACTCTTGACCTTATTTAAAATGCTGAGACCGATGGGTAACCAGTGAACCAACCCTGCTCGAGGATTATTCAAAAACCCAAATTTGGTAAATAACTCATTAGTTGGAATTTTGTCGGAAAGTTTTTCATTGAAGTTGGTAAGGTATAACTTGGGGACCACTTTCTTCAGCACTTTTGCAGAGCTCTGGTGGTATAGCCTTCCAAAGACCTTCAGCTGACGCACCATTGACTATGAGCAGAGATTTAGAGGGTGCGAAATTAATGTTACTTCTGTTTAGTCGTTCACTATTCATAGTATTGATTACTTACATTATACATTTATTTAGTAACGTTTTCGATCAAATCGTTACCGTATTTCTTTAAGTTTTCAAAAGATTTACTCAAATTTTCTTGAGCAGCTTTCAAGTGTTCATCTTGTTCCTTTTTGTTTTTGAAAGGGTTTGCGCTTTTAACTTGAGCACTCAAATCATCAAAGTACTTCTTTGCTTCATCGTATTGCTTGGAAGCTTCAGATTTGTGTTTGTTGTATTCACTTTGAATTTCATCTTGTTTCTTAGAACCCCAGTGGAACCATGAGTTTTTAGCGTTAGTTAATCTCTTGTCGGCTTGGTCAATTAAGTCATCACCGTAAGCTTTCAAGTTCTTGTATTGAGATTCGAATTCATTTTGAGTGTCTTGCAAGAACTTCTTTTGTTCTGGAGTGGCTTTAGAAGCATCTTTGACTTGTTCCTTGTAATCATCAAATTTTTGTTTGGCTAATTCGTAACGTTTGATGGCTCTAGCTTTTTCAACATCATAAGTTTGTTGTAATTGTTCTTTGTGGCCAGTACCAAAGGTAAACCAGCCATATTTGTAATCATCAGATTGCTTGTAAAGTTTGTCTTCGAGTTTCTTGTTCTTACCCCAAATTTTGTCACCAAGGTCGTTGATGTAGTCAAGGTACGAACCTACACCTTTTCTAACAGCGTTCTTATCAGCATCAGGATGAAGGTTTGGAAGGTCTTCTTTACTGAATTCCAAGTTGTTCCATTTGTTTTGTAAATCTTCCTTAGCATCGGTGACCTTTTCTTGCACTTGAGAAGCGATGTCACTGGACTTGGCTTCCAATTGACTGTACTTACTTTCAACGTCTTTTTGGACTTGAGATGTGAAAGATTGGGATTTATCTTTAATATCTTGTTTAGCCTTTTCAAAATCTTGATATGATGGAGTGTTGGCATGAACTTCAGCAGGGATTACTTGCTGGAAGTTTCTGGAGATAATTGGGTTAACATTTTGGTCATAGTAGTATAATGCACCTCCGATAACGATAACTGGTAAAACTTTTCTTATCATATTCATATAAATAATTTTAATGTAAGTGTAATTAATTTATGAATAAAGGGAGATCAGGTCCCTTTATATCCCCTCCCCAAATTTTAAATTTTAATGCTATTGGGCAGAAAATTGCTATATTGCTGTGGTATTTCCGAGTTTGTGATATTTGTGGTACATTATAGCAAACGTGGAGATAACAATTTTGCGGTCTCAGACACTACAGCACTGGCATGCGGACCCTAGAAGTTTTGCACCGGTACGGTTACTGGTGCCGTGGTAGAGGTTGGGAGTAAAACATTGGGGTTCAAGACTGCAGGGATGAGCCGCTTATATAATTAAAGAGATGGTATTGATCCGGTGTGGATAAATGGTAATTGCGCATGGTAAACCTAAAGGTGCTACTCGGTTACCTGAGTGACGGGCATGTCATTCAAATTCACTTACCACCCTGTTTCTCGAGAATTAGGTGGGCGCACATAAGCTCCGTTCACCCTCACAAATTCAAAACCTAGCTGTGCCATGGCTTAAGGTCGAGCATGTCTGACGGGACGTGCGAATAGTGGATACGAGCGAATAGTTTGTACAAATTGTGGGCAACAAAGGTGAGGCGGTATCGAAATTGTAAAATGTCACGATGCAACCCTACACCACGTCCCATAACACACGGGGGGTAAGACAATTTAAATTCACTATCCCTACTCCTAAATAGCTTATACCTTATCAACCCTCAAGATCTCTCTAAACAACTTGATCTCCCTTGCACGCCGCCTTACCGCCCCTATCTCTCGCGCCCTCCCCCAAACTTGTCTAATCTGCGCGATGCTTGGTCATCCAATTTTCCTGATAATCGCTGGGGATTTACTGGTCAGGCATATTCATTTTGTCTCACGCATTCAAAAAGGTTCTTAACCGTCAAAGCATTTTTACCTTCACCTGGTTAGCTTGTTAACTTTAGATATCAAGTGATATAACAGATCTTGACTCTTTGTTCACTAGCTTATTCCATTTCTACGTCTCAGTTTTAGTCTCGTTATACTTTGCTTTGGTAACCAAATCTACTTACCGTCGAATTTTTCACTGCAAATTGAATTTTTCATTTACATTTGATTCTGATTTATATTTATTCTTTATTATTTTGCATAATCAATTTTTCACCATTACTTCTCCTTGAGTTTGTTTAACTGTTTTATGACTGGTATCAAATATAGTATATGACTTGATTGGGATGAGTAAGCCAATAACAGTAGAGTTCAATTTAGAGTTTAATCATGATTTAGATTCGATTAAAAAATTATTAAAGTTGTCTCAAGTATGTGAAAAATTAGGTAATGATACTTGTTACTCTTTATTAGCCGATACAAAACGGCTCAATAATCGTTCCTGGAGACTTTTAAATCAAAAAACTACCCTCAAACACCCCGTGGACAAGTTTAAGAATTCCGACCATATTAATGATTTGACTAACTACTATATCCCGGGTGATTTATTATCTACTAAGCCACTCGATAAATCTTCTTTAAATTCATCCAATACCTCCAATACCCTATTCTCCCATTCTTCAAATCTTAGCCTCAATCAGCGAAGTCTTACAGAATCCTCCCGCTCTTCTATGAGTGATATCGACGAAGAAGTTTCTGACTCTGATGTGGAAGGAGTTTATGGTGTTGCCAATAAGAATGGACGCCCTTCAACTACTTCTTCACCTCGACAAGACTCCGATAAGAATATATTCTTCATACCAAATTCTCCATCTCCTCCAAAGAACCTGAAATCATTCACATTGGAAAATGAACACCCTCAATCAGTGGAGCCGGTGCAAACAAGTTCCAACTTCGACAAATCTCCAGTGGACAGATCCCCAGTGGAGCCTCCCCGATTAGGCGCTTTGGGTCGTCAGAACTCTTTGTTCAGTAGTTGTAATACTTTTACTGGCACCCGCAAGTCATCTTCTTCGGTTGCTACCAAAAACGGAATCGATGAAGAAGATGAGGATAACGACAGCTTATCGTCCGATATCTCTGAAATTTCTGATTCAGATGACTACATTGATGAGACCGAAGATAATGAAACCGATGGAGAAGATGATAACGTAGTGGAAGATTATAAGTCCAATTTTCTGAGTAGTTTCAACAGAGAGAATGATAGTGGAAGAGCTAAGAGTAAAAGTGATGATAGTGAGTGGTTGTCAGTGTCATCTGAAGACGACGGGGCTGATTCAGAAATCCCTGCGTTGAAACCAATTAATTTTGTGAAGAGACCTCCACCTTCTCGCCAGTTGCTGTCGGATACTATCACTCCTCTGCAAAGGAAGGATGAATGTTCGCCAAGCTCAAGACCCAGATCGTTGTTATCGGGTATGTTTCTAAGTGAAATGGCAAAACAAAAGCAACATGATAAGCAACAAATAAGGCGGAACCACTCAATGTTGGGCTCTTTTCTACAACAGCCAGGAAATACCACCAAACCAATTTTGAAAAGATCTTCTACAACAGGTATTATTCCTGTCACCCCTAATTTATCAAATAAAGTCAATTCAAAGATAAAAATTCAACGACCATCGATCATATTCCAAAAACGGTTCGTGCCTGATCATGATGTTTCTAGAGAAAGCATCAATGAACAAGAGACTCCCACTCGCCCCGGTAAACTTTCAGAGAATATTGCGGTCCATTCTCTAGACAACTCTTCAAATGAAACCGCCAATTTAAGTATCAATGAAGAGGCGGAAATTCCTTTATCGGCCAAGCAAAAATCAATGGTGGGGATAAGTAACTTCAATGTCATCTCTGATAAGTTGCAGCACCCTGAAGCCACGGAAAGTGTTTCGCCTAAATCATCATCTATTCTATCCACCAGTTTGACGAAGTATTCCACGAATTCTCAAAATTCTTTCAAGCACATGATCTCCAAATCTTCGTTGAACTTAACTAGCTTGTTCACACCTAAGAAACTCAATAGGGCAAATACCAGTAACGACAAATTCAAAAATTCAAAATCTACATCCACTTCATTACATTCTGATTCGATGAAATCGGACGACCCCCATTCACAAGACCTTAATAACCTGACACCAGGCCTAAGGTCTTCTCAGGAGCTCCCGTCGGACCCACCGAGTGTCAAGGAAGATTCAGAACCAAGAGGATTCCAAAACGAGGAGAGACCACGGTTCCAATTTCTCCAACGTAATGACACTACGGAAACAGAACAGTCTAATGAGGATTACGATACCACCAACGTGAGAAAAGTGCCATTTACCACCAAGGATTCGACTATGGATGGTGAATTGAGCAAGTCACTCAAGGATTCTCTTTCTATTGATAACAATCTTGGTAAAGTGCCGATGCCCAAACGAGTGATTCAAAATAACAATTTACCGACAATGGACGAGGACAATTTTTCCGTCGATGATTATCATTCCAAAGGCTGGTAATTGAGCGCTCTAATGTGGGCCAGCCCAATTTGTATACTATTAATATTACTATTGTATTTATATAAAAGTTTGAGGTTTTCAATATAAAAATTAATGTTGATTGAAATTTCGCAGCTGTGAAAATCAAGGCCATCTCTGATTAGTGAAGAACATTTGGTCAGGATACCAATGAAGACCGATTACTATGAGTTGCTAGGAGTAGCTACTGATGCCACTGATTCAGAATTGAAAAAGGCATACAGAAAGAAAGCTTTACAACTACATCCTGACAAGAATCCTGATGATATAGAGGGAGCTACTGCGAGGTTTTCATTGGTGAGAGCTGCTTATGAAGTTTTATCTGATCCACAAGAAAGGTCATGGTATGATTCACACAAGACTCAAATATTGAGCGAAGATAAGGTGGTGGAGACTGAAAATAACGATTTGGTGGTTCCCAGCATATCGGTAGAAGAGATATATAGATATTTCAATCCAGCATTTTACAGCCAGGTGGATGATTCTCAAAATGGGTTTTATTACATTGTGGGCACCTTATTTGGCAGATTGGCATCGGAAGAAATCAGCCATGCTAAGCATCAAGGTCTTAGTGAATACCAAAAATATCAAGACGATTCTCCAAACGTGGGTGCGTTGGATGACAGTGTCTTACTCTTCCCCAAGTTTGGTAATGGACACTCTGACTATGCCACCGGCATCAGAAAATTTTACAATAGTTGGTCATCATTTCAAACCCTCAAAACATTCAGCTGGAAAGATGAGTATAGGCTAAGTGCAGCTCCTGATAGAAAGACAAGACGGTTGATGGAGAAAGAGAACAAGAAGTTCAGAGATGCTGCTAGGAAAGAGTATAATGAAACTATTCGGAACTATGTGCAATTCATCAAGAAAAGAGATCCAAGGGTCAAGAAGGGAATTGAAGAATTGGAAAGGCAAAAGAAACTCAAGCAGAAAGAAGAAATCGAATTACAGCTTAAGCTTAACAAGCAACAAAAGCTTAAGCAATTATCACAATCTAAAGACTTTGAGATACAAGACTGGCAAAAATTGGACTTGGCCGATTTGGACGAGTTGGAAGAATTGTTGAATGAAGAGTATAATTCCAGTTCCGAGAGTGAGTTTGACGAGTTCGAAAACGTTGATGATGTAGATGAATTTGAGTGCATAGTCTGTGACAAGGTGTTCAAGAATGAGAGGCAGTTCGAGATCCATGAAAATTCCAAAAATCATAGAAAGGCTGTGAACAAGATGAGATATGAAATGAGAAAAGAAGGGTTGGAATTAGGTATTGATGATGATTTCGAGACCGCCAGCGAGAATAATTCTGACGAGTCTGGTGATGAAGAAATTGGTGAATTGAGTGATTTGGAGGTGGATCTTGAGCGTAGTGCTCCGCTGGAAGAATCGGTTGAACACGTTGAAGCACCAGCATCTCCGAAAACTGACGGTATCAGAAACACAACACCAGAGTATGAAGTTGATAACGGGTTTGACAGCGACCTGGATTCAAGCATAGAAACACTGAGAAAGAAGTCCAGTAAGAAAGCCATGAGTCTTGAGGATGAATTGTCCAAATTGTCAGTCAATCTAGGCGGCGATGACAGCGACGATGCATGGGACACTCCGAATAAAAAAGCCAAAAAGAAGAAGCTGAAGAAAGATAAGAGTACATCAGTCGAACCCGCTGCCCCTTCTTCCAACAATACATCATTGCCCAATTTACCTGAGGGCCTGGAGGTTTGTGTATCTTGTAATAATCGGTTCACGTCCAGGAACAAGCTTTTCCAACACGTTAAACAGACCGGCCATGCAGCCCCACCTGCTAAGGTCAAGAAGAATAAGAAGAAACGTTGAGACCACTCTATGATTTATATTTATAATGTACTATTAATGTTCTATTTGAGTCCTAGTTTAGTCGTTTTGACTTTGGCAACA
Source organism: Yamadazyma conglobata (assembly GCA_030572275.1). Lineage (NCBI taxonomy): Eukaryota > Fungi > Ascomycota > Pichiomycetes > Serinales > Debaryomycetaceae > Yamadazyma > Yamadazyma conglobata. Next base: position 904,502 of record JAJLZN010000002.1, read on the forward strand.
ACCGGTTCGTTGATACCCTTGTTACCAAAAGCACCCAACCCTTCACCTTTAGACCATCCCATTTTCTCTAACAACCTTCTACCGATATTGTTTGAATCGATCTCTGGGGCCTTCTCACCAACAATGTCACCCTCCTTGACATTTGCATTCGTATCCTTATTTCTACCCCGTCTTCTATCCTTATCTTTGTTACCATCTGTTGCAACTATCTCATTCTTGGGTCTCTTCTTATCGGTTCTATGAAAGATTGGTCTCTGCTTGGTCATGGCGTGAATCCCATTAGTATTAGGAAGGTACTTGTAAGTTCGTTTGTGTTTATGCACTTCGATAAAGGACTTCAAGCCCTTGTTCCCGCATGTTTTGGTTTTAAAATTGAAATGTTCAGCCATCTTCTTAACCGTCTTATTACCATGAGGATCTAATGGAGGAAATTGAACCCTTTCTCTGGATATATCATGAAGTAAGGAATTCATTTCTGACCGCATTTCTTGTACATGAATGCTGTATGGGTACTTGACAAACAAGTCATGTCTGGCGATACCTTCTGCCATTTTCTTGTCTTCCTTTTCTTGCTTCCGGTTCTTCTTGGTCTGTCTCAGATTCTGGAATTGCTTTTGTAAATAGTCCTTCAACTCAAGATCCATTTCAAGTTTCTCCAAATCCAATCTCTTGTTCTTCCCCTTACCCTTAGTTCTAATGGACTGAGTAGGGTCTATGTCGATGTAGTCTGGCGTTCTGGGTTTTGACTTTGCAAATGCAAGCATAGCTTCCAACCCATTGTCGTCTTCGTCGTCCTCTTCCATGTAATCGTCCCGGTCACTTTCAATCTCGTCTTCTGATGTCTCTGATATGTAAACATCAGAGTAGTTGGGCTGCTCAGTCTCTTGTATCAAACCTTTAGTGATGAAGTTGAAAAAGCTTTCGAGTCTATGCTCTTTCACACCATTACTGGTGACAAAATCAACTATATCATCCTCAGTGACCCAAGCAGATTCAGGGGTCCCATTTATCTCAATGCAAGAGGTATAATACTGGTTTTGAAGTCCAAGCCTGACATTGGAAACAGATATCTTTGAAACATCAAACTCGTAGTCTTCCTCGAGAAAACCGTACTCTGCTTCAGCTTCAGGCTGCGAATCCTCTGCTACCGGTTGGCTTGATTTACCAAATCTAGGCTTAGCCCGTTGATCGGTTTCGTCATCGCTGTCAGATGCCATTATATCGAAGTTGGTATCACTGTCGTATTCGTCACTTCTATCACCGTCATTTCCAACTTCCTCATCACTGCTATCTCTTAACTGATGCAATATTTTCAGTATATAGTCATCGTAGCCTTGTGGGTCGTCTCCATACCCATGCAAAGAATCATCATCACTAGCGTCGTACCTTGACTCATTGACAAACCCAGGTCTGGCTCTTTTATTCAATTCACTCAAAGCCATCAACTCAGTCTCGAGTTCACCCGCTTCATTGACGGTCGTCTGGAGCGAAACGTTTCCTATGGTTAAGATATCTTCGTGCTCCAAATTGTTGGGCTTTTGATTGAGAATCAAAGACGCCTTAGGCTTGCCTAGATGGGCTGTGGAGATCGTTGGGTCAGCATCCTCATCGATCAAAATGTCGACTCCATGGGTATCATCTTCGGCATCAAGAATAGAGTCCAGCGTATCCGGACTCGGTGGAGAGGTTTCCAAAACCTCTGAGACTGGGTGTGAGGTTTCTTTTGAAGACTCACTTTCTTCGTCTTGACTGTCCTCTTTCTCTTCATTGACCTCTACCACGTCTTCCTGACCGGCCTCTACAATTTCTTCTTCGTTATCTTCTTCCTCATCCTCTTCCTCATCTTCTTCACCAACCTGTTCAACTTCTCTATCTGCTTTCACGTCCCCATCTTTCTCTTCTTCTACCTCAATTTCTATGTCCACATCCTTCTCTTCTTCCACCGCCTCCTTCTCATCCTTCAACAGAACCTCCTCGAACTTCTTGTTGATCTCTTTACTTGGATCCCATACTTCCTTCGCCTTCACGAACTCTATAGGCCTTTTTCGCAACGGAAGATTCATGGTCTGGTCCATGTGGGTGCCAGTGTAAACTGCTTCCGACATCATGGTCTTTGGTCTCCGACCCAAATTCTTCATGTTGGTTTTGGATACCGTCTCTCCATACTCTGGAATGTATATGTCATCAGTTGAGTCCATCAACTCCGGAAACTGGCCGTTTGTAGGAAGGCCATTGCCATTAGAAGTTGCTCTTCCCTTTCTTTTTGCAGTTTTACTGGTGAAAAATCTCCCATAATTGCCTCTTCCTCTACCACCACCACGACCGCCACCACGGCCTCCTCTTGAGCCTCGTTTGGCGTTACTTCTTCCTCTAGGCATTCTTTAAATACTTGTAATAATTGAAATGCTTACTGGCAATTTAGCACGACGCCATTGCAATCTCAATTCCGCTCACTCGTGGCGGGCCCGCCTACGCTTGACTGACCTACCTCCTCACACCCGTGCGATAACAGATTAGAGCCCTATCCCCCATTTGTAACTATTCGTCATCATGAGTCTTAATGGTGATACCAATGGACCCCGTGATGCTTCTACGTCTCAATCGCCTCCCACAGGTACCACCGAGTCCCAATCACCCCCCAGCCGGTCTGGCTTATCTTTCAGTTTCTCTGATTTGTGGCAGCACGTCCCCAAGCCTGCCAACAACTTGGAACAAGAGAAAGAAGTTATGGTGGAAAAGACGGCCCGATTTGTATTGGGTGAACGGATAGAGGACAATTTGGAATACAACAAGAAGGTCCAGGCGCTTATCATGTTGACGTACCGAACAGGATTTGAACCCATCCCTAAGAATCAAACGGGGCCTCACCCATTGCAATTTGTACAATCCATGGTATTTAATAAAAACCCGCTTTCTACAAGTATACACAGCTTCATCGACAACGACAACTTCACAACGGATGTCGGGTGGGGGTGCATGATCAGAACTTCCCAGTCGTTATTGGCCAATGCTTACCAGCGAATTATATTGGGTAATAGTGGTGCACCTGATACCACCGAGAGTTTTATTGATGTGCTGAAGCTCATTGATAAGTTTAAGGATCATCCAGATGCTCCGTTCTCGTTACATAATTTCATCAGGGTTGCCAACGAGCTGCCGTTACAGGTGAAGCCGGGGCAATGGTTTGGCCCCAATGCGGCCTCTTTATCTATCCAAAGGTTATGCCGCTCCATTGATCACGAGAAAGTCAAAGGTCTACCTCCACTCACCGTGGCGATCTCTGAAACTTCCGACTTGTATGATGACAAGATCGCTGGGGTGTTGAAGCAGGATTCCAGTGCTCACCTTTTGATCTTATTCCCCATAAGATTGGGGGTGGATAAAACCAACAAATTCTATTTCAGTAGTATCTTGGGCTTACTAGAGAGTAAATTCACCGTCGGGATAGCTGGTGGTAGACCATCATCAAGTTTCTACTTCTTTGGGTGTGAGAACGAAGATTTGTTATACTTGGATCCACACTATCCTCAGAGTAGTAGCTTGGATTATCAATCTTACCATGTGTCACAGTACCAGCGGTTGAATATTAAGGAGTTAGATCCATCGATGATGATAGGTATTTGCATTAGTAGTTGGGACGATTACGAAGAGTTTAAACGTTACTGTTCCGACACGGACAACAAAATAATTCAATTCGGCTCTAAATCTACACTGTCACCTGAACAAGATGACGTGGATCTCGATCTTGATGACTTCGATGATGGCGATGGCACTTTAGACGACAGTTTTGGGGACAGTGAAGACGGCTTAGGTGCAACTCCAGAGTTGAATAGAGATCGTGAGCAAAGCGAGAACGTGCTATAAAGGGCATCTTCGTCCCCGAAACCACAAACACCGTTACCAATTGTTTGTATTGAAGCATATGCCGTCGAATACTTGAATCTCCGTATTGCTGGACAATCCGGGGAATTAGCAGGGACCTAATGACGGGGTCGTGAGTGCACCCAATCGTGACAATTGATGAGTGAGCATCAACGTAATTTTCAAGTTAATAGTTACATACAATAAATATAAGATAGTAGATCATACTTGAAGAGATGTCATCCACAGAAACGGCAACCGTGACGGTGCCAGATAGCTTAAAGATATGTACGGTGTGTGCCGCCAATAATAATCGGTCAATGGAAGCACATAAACAATTGAAAGATGCAGGATACAATATTCGGTCTTTTGGTACGGGGTCAGCCGTCAGACTTCCTGGTCCTAGTATCGACAAACCAAACGTGTACGACTTCGGCACGCCTTACGAAGATATATATAACGACTTGATGTCACAGGATTCTCGAAAATTGTACGAATCCAATGGGTTGATTCATATGTTAAACAGAAATAGACAGGTGAAGAGAGCCCCTGAAAAATGGCACTTGAACTCATACGCCGGGAAGTTCGACTTGGTTATAACATGTGAGGAGAGGTGTTTTGATTCGGTGGTAGACGATCTAATGTATAGATTGAATGATGATTATAATGATAACGAGGTTAGAAGAATTGTACATATTGTGAATATTGACATTAAGGATGATAACGAGAATGCGTTCATCGGTGGTAATGGGATAGTCAAGTTGGTTGGTATGATTCATAACTTCAAGCGTAAGGAGAAGGAAAAATTGACTAGTGGGGAAATGGAAGATGTTAGCGAAACCATCTTGGAAGACCAGATGATGAAGATTTTGGCCGAGTGGCAAAAGGACCATTCTCACTTACAAACCATATACACCTGTGCTTACTACTGAGTCTCATTGGGTATGTTGGGTACCCGTTTGGGCTCTTGAGTGAATGGTGTATGCTCTACTAGTGATTCATGTGTATAAGCAGAGAGGCTGGTGCCTTGATTTTCACATAAATCAGTCTCTACATAGTTTCAATGTAATATATATTAATGATGAACCAAATTTTCTCCCACTTTGCCCATAAGTTGCCTGTAAAGAACTGTTTGCCAATGCATTTCGCCGGCAGCCCCAGTTGCAATAATAAAGCATCGCGATGCCCAATTTTTCAAGAACCATCAAGGCCCTATAATGGATAAGAAGGCCAAAATATTCAATACTCGTACCATTAGGACCCAGATGGCCGATCCTTCTTACAAGGACGGCCTTCTCTCGGTACCTGACTTTATCAATGCCAGAAAGTTCGAGATCAAGGCGTTCGAAATGAGTCAATTGAAGACAAGATCCTCCACTGCCAACAGGGTGTTTCAGAATTTACCCAGAGTAATGAGACGGAGAACTGCCAGTCACAATGTAAAGAGAGTTCCAAAGAGGTTGAGAAACCGTGCTATAAGAGAAATGAAAGACACCAATGAGATCAAGAAGAAATCCACCAGCAAACAAATATATAAATTGAAGATGTCCAAGAAGTTGCTTAGGTTAGCCTCAAGAATCAAGTTGATGAAGTCAGTACCCTCCGACTACCAAGGAACCATAAAGGATAAAATAAGCAAGTTAGACGAGCAGCTCAAGGAGTTGAAGGCACAAAAACCCACCAAACAGAAGCCTCAGTTGAATAATATCATGGGGTCTTACGATAATACCGGCATCAATGAAATGGCTCAAAGACCAACGGGAAACTTGAAGTACAGTAAAAGACAGAAAGACTTCGTGTGGCTCACCACGCATGTGTGGCATGCTAAAAGGTTCCATATGATCAAGAGATGGGGGTATCAAATCCCATTGACTCCAAGCCAGAAATGTTTCAAGTCGATCAACAGAGCATCAAAATCCGATACGATAATTATGGATTCCTCTTATATGGATACCTTGGTAATGGATTATGATCTTAATGTTGTCACCAGTCTACTCAATCCTTCTAGGGCTGTGCTTGATGGAGAAAAGTCTTATAGTGGTTGGTTGACTGTAAACAATAAGCAGGTGGGAGAGTGTTTGGCCTATTGCAATAAAGCAGTCAACAAGGTCTTGATCAGAGTACACCCGTCTATCTATGAGGATTTATTCAATTATTTGAGATCCACATACCCCAGTCTTTCCTTACAAGATTGTAGGTACTCTATGGGAAGTATAGATTTAATTGGCCCCACCAGTTTACGATCCCTAAACAAAGTTTTCCACCCCATAAAAGAGCTTGCAGAGTTCAAGAACATGTCTAAATACAACGATGACTTATCTGTGGGTACCACTCTCAGTTTCAGTATAAAAGATCCACGGTTATGGGCCAAACCTGACCTTCCGCCAATCAAGAACAAGCTCAGCTATGCGGATATTTTAATGAACCTATCCAAAGGGTCAATTGACGAAGAAAGCTTGACACAATTATTCTCACCTGAAGGTAGAAATCAATCATACAATGGTCAATTGACCACTAAGCTCCTAGCCAAAAAACCCAACCCCGAATCTATCAAGGAAACCATCCCTCTTCTTCTCACCAAAACTCAAGTATCTTGGACATTGATTGTCCCCTGGTATTGGGTATTACCAATATGGCTCAAGTTGAACCAAGTTAATCACATCCACTTAGGTGGGATACAGCAGGTCAAGCAAATCAAGTTTGAAAATGGTTTGTTGAGCCTAGAAGATCACCCATATTTACCAGAAGCATGGGTCACTAATGAGCTAGAGATGAAATTGAATTTAGAAAAGTATGAGAAACTACCAGTTTCAAAGCAGCAGAGAGGAAACTTCGAAAAGGGTTTGTTTCCCTTCGGCAATGACTGGGAATTTTTGACCAAAATGATTTTCATTTTTATGAAATTGCAAATAGCGAAGTTGCCAGATACCAGAGAATTTGGCCAATTCAACGAGCATTTGATGAAGGACATAAAGAGTATTAACGATCTCACGGATCATATTAACGGGACCAGGGACTTCAAATTGTGCATTGAGAAGTATGATGAAACTAACGAATTCCATCGCCAGTTTGCCAGCAATCAAGTGGATACTTTCAAGTACGAGTTAAACGGAGCGCATTTACCAGTGAAGTTGATAAAGTTCGAGCTTCCGGAAGGCTTGGTCCATGCAAGCTCAAGAATCTACTTGGGGGATACCGATCTCCAGAGTTTGGTAGGTTTTGTCACCACTAGCGATTTTAATTTAAACAGAGGTAAGTGCACTGGTATTGGTTACATCGCTGCCAACGTTCATCAAGACCAATATCAACAATTATTGGTTCGTAGTATAGGGACGTCGAAAGGCTACCCTATCACCTGTATAATCGATGTATGAAAGAATAAAGTAATATACGTTTCTTGCAGCCATCTAGCATCCACACGGGCCCGGGCCCTAAGCCATTGGTTACGTGTCCAACCAGTTTCGAAAAACTATATAAGCAGCGCAACTTTTCCACATTTTTTCTGATCTTCATACTTACCTAGAGACGTTATGGGGGATCAAGAAGCTCCATAACTATTAATCTTTGACGGCATTGCACATTAGCCACAGAGAATTTAGTACCAACCTTATTTCTTTGAAAGAAGGTGTGGGTCTTATAATTTTTGATTTTCGATTCTGTGAATGATTTATTACTTTTAATAATCATTGATACTCATTTTGGGTCTTGTTTGGCAGCCGCTGAATACGATTGAAAATGATAATCAATGAGGCAAGCATTTTAAGCGCTGTCTACGTAATCACAAAATTTTTTAGTTTATATGGGTTTTACTGCTCGGTGCCATATCGCTCTGTAGTCTATTAATCTTTATTATCCTTTAGATTGTATTACTCATAATCAGGTCGATTGTCTTATTTGTTTTCAAGACAATTGACTAGTTTTAATAAAGAGAATTGTACTATTTATTGTTGTCCCGATTGTCATATTCGAGTAGACTAAAACACTGTTTTCAATTACGTCTTCCACACTTCTATATTTGGTAAATTTTTACACTCGGCTGGAGATCCACAGTTGAAATTTCATCTCGGATGACGAGTCATAACTAAGCCAATCGAAAAAGTCCGTGAGGATCAAGGACCTGGAGTTCGTATAAAAAGAGTATATAAAAATAGCTACTGTTTAGGTGATTTCACATGAATTGCTTATCATTTTGTAAACAAGTATGAGCAAGTACTCTATGTGACTACCCGGAAGGGGGAACGGCTCCAGTTTAAAGCCAAATCAAGTGTTTTGTTGTGAAGTCGGTCCTTCAATAAAACTCATCAGACCTGCATTTAAGCAGCAAATTGATTACTACTGGCTCATAAAAGAAAAGGGGTTGCCATTTTGGGATGTATACTGTCTGTAAAGGGAAATAAGTCAGCAAGATTTTTTTTTTTCCAGCCGTCAAAGTTTCTTTTTACCTTCGTAATTTGTTATTGGGAAAAATTTTTATGGTATAAAAAGTCTGCCATATTTCCCAGTGGAAAGTTTTTCTTATACATTTATCAAATAAATTTATTCCTTCGCTATGCAATTCAAATCTGTCATCGGTGCCGCCGCTTTAGCCACTTTAGCTTCCGCTTCTAACACTACCATCACCACTGATGTTGTTGTCACTGACTTCACCACTTACTGTCCATACTCCACCCACTTCGTTGTTAACAACAAAACCATCACTGTTTCCGAAGCTACCACCATCACCATCACCGGTGAATGTACCATCCCAACCACCTACGCTACCTCTGTCCCAACTTCTGAAACCCCACAAGTTGAAACCGCCACTGGTGCTGGTAACAGAGTCGCTGTTGGTGCCGTTGCTGGTTTAGCCGCTGCTGCTGCTTTATTATAAGTTTTTTAACTTAAATATCGGACTGTTCGTAACATTACTTGTAATATATTAATAATAGACTTATTTAGTAATATAAATACCTTTTAATTATATCTCGAATGTAGTTCTTTCCTCGATGGTTGTCGGTTGCATGAATTAGTGTCGATCTCGCAGATCCTGTCAACTAAACTCTCCCCTTAACAATTATTTTATTTTCTCATCACCTGACTGCAAAATATGAAATTCGCAAGACTTGTCAATTTTATAGAATTTAATAATATTTAATAATATTTAATAATATTTAATATCATGTTGTACCTCAATTAAAACTTGAATTTAATCTACGAATAAACTGTTTAAAGCTATTGTAATATTTATCTAAAAACTAAATCTTTTGATAAAATAATATATATGCATTTTTAATATCATCATCATTATTCAAGACATCGTCATTACCAATCTTTGTGATTGAAGTGTCATCAATCCTTATCCACTCGTCACTATTCGACAACGACGAAGTCTTTAATACATCACTAGTATAATGACCACCTTCTGCACTCATACCATGATGATAGACCACACCTATTAACTTGTAGTCTTTGTTGATATTTTTCCTCCAATTGCTGAACAATTCATGAGGTATCGAAAGTTTATGATTGTATTCAATTTTCTTTCTTAATTTCTCGATATTGTTACCATTCAAGTTTTCGAATGTAAAACGCTTCAAGTGAATCACCAAAACATCTGGTAAGTTATCTATAAAAGTTTGTTTTCTGGCAATCACTTCTTTGGAATCATTCAATTTAAAGGGAATTTGTTCTGGCTCATTCAAATGTTTGAAAGCTTCTTCAATAGTGGTGATTTTATCATCTTTAATATCTAATTGGATACATTGATATGGATCCAAGGTAATACTTTGATCCTTTTTATTAGGAATTTGCAACACACTTCTGAATTGACCACCAAATATTGATTTAATTGGTGAAGGCTCTATTTCAACCGTACGTTTACTGCTGACCCGATTATTACCACCACCAATTTCGTTCCATCCTTCATTGTCATCATCATTATCTTCATCATCATAAGTATCATCATTATTATTATCATTACTTGTTTCGTCATTATTATTTACACTTTTATTAGATTGGGCATTGGTGAATTTCTTGATGATTTTTACAGCATTTCTAATTTGTAATTTCGTTTCGTTATCTGGGGCATTATTTATTATGGCCTTGATTTGATCATTACTGACTTCATCAATAGATTTGACAAATTCTTCATGTAACCCGTCAAGTAAATATCCCAAAAACTCTTCTGCATCCTCCTGTTGTCCCCATTTCAAATGGGCGAATTTCGAGAGTTTGTTGATTTTTGTATAGAAGCTTTCTGGTGATAATGATTTGGTAGTTTGTATACTGAGGTCCTGGAAAAGTCCAATGACTGCATCGATCAAGGGGGTCTTGGATTCTGCTGACAAGGATCCTCTGGTGTTCAGGCCTATCAACTTAATCAATTGGTTAAATGGTTCACAGTAAACCAACACTTGTAGGATACTGTTCATATAACAAATGTTACCGGTATTGGTCAATCCCCTTGGTGAAATTTTAAAGTGTGGATTGGCAGGCTTTCCCAACAAGTGAAACATAGTTTTGATACTCAAAGAGCCAATGGTGTCGATTTCTTCCACCGGCGTTGGGACTTTAGGCCCGTTTGTTGTGACTTGAATTTCTTCTGCGGTACCGTTGGCAGCACAAACGCCAGACTCAATTGTACCGTTGGAAGCGGGCTTTGGCTTGGTAGTTTTCTTGACTGAGCTGGAGATAACTGAAGCCCAATTCTTTTTGGTTGGCTCGGCCGATGAACCAGAACCAACAACATGATCAAAGTCGACAACCAGTTCGTTAGGTCTATTTATGACTAATGATTTGGTCAACGGCTTCCTACTGTTATTAAGGTTTTGTCTGACATCAAGGAAGTTGGAGTCCGAAAAGAAGTCGGTGGCATTAGTATTGACGTAAAGTGGCAAGTTGCTCAGTATTATGAAATGATGTTTATACTCGGATGACTCAGTGCTTTCGGTTCCCGTAACGGCAGGTTCAATTGGAGCATCGTTGGTCTTTGGCTCCTCAACCTTCACCTCAGCCGGGGTCTCTTGCGTGTCAATTTGGGTATCATCCTTTATCTCCCTCGTTTCAGGAAGTTTGGGAGAGCTGGAAGGCTCAGTAGTAGACACGGACCCGTTATTGGAAGGTGGAGTATCATCTTTATTGTATGCTTTGGAGGTCTGACTTTTGAAACTTTTACGCTTGTGGTATTTCATGTTAGGGTCGGGAGAGTGAGGAACATTCATGCCCATGTTCATGCCCATGTTCATACCCATATTCATACCGCCCATGTTCATGCCACCCATGTTCATATACATTGGATTCACAGGCATGTAAGGATGATTAGGAATGTATTGTACTGGGGCGTAAGGATTGAATTCGTATTGAGGTTTATTGGCATAAGGTGAATAAGGTTGGAAACCATTATTGGTGGCCGCAGGGGAAGCGTAAGGGTTATATTCGCCAGTGGCACCGGCCATGGACATATTGACCATTTGATTTTGAACCATACCACCGGCCATAGGAGGCATGCCCATCATCATTGGGTGAGGCATCTGGTTCATATTATTTGGGGAGTTTGGTATGAAAGTGGAAGAGTTTGGGTGGATATAGTTATTGGGGGAAAAAATGGCTGCATCTTTACGAAATTTGCTTGCACCTGAACCATTGGAAGTTGAGGAATTATTAGATTTTGTTGTCATTTAACTCAAGGTTTATTTATCATCAACAAAAATAAGTTATACAACAATTGGGCGATATTAAAAAAAATAATGAACCAAAAATCAAACTAGTTTGAATTATGATTGCTATGATAGAAGGGCGAGATTTGATCGACGGGAGTAAACTGAAGTCAAATCGTGACCGATGATTAGAAATTTAGTAAAGTTTATGCAAACAAATGGAGGTAGATTTCACAGATACAATCGATTTAAAGGTGGGGCCGATTGTGGGTGAAGAAATAATTTGGTGAAAATTAAAAGGGAGATTAAAGCCTATTTGAGGAGTCAAAGGAATATGTACAAAAAGAAGGCTTTAATGAGACAAGGTTGAATTCAAATATTGGATTGAATGATTTGATAAATATAACAAATTAATTTAGCTGTCCACACTAATTTGAGTCAATTATGGTTGATTTAGTTGATTCTAGTCTCAGGTGTTGAAAAAGACTGAGAAAATTTTTCAGTATTGACGGATGTGGTTTATTTTTCCTGATCGTGTGATTGGTGAGAAACCTGGTAGTGGTGAGTAATGGCGGAGAGGGTACTAGCGGCATGAAATTGAAATGGGAGATCATTGGGGTGAGCTAGGAGAACAGTTTGATTCAGTTTGATGATTAAAAGAGCCATGAGGTGACAGCAAAATGGTACCGGGTCAATATCGTCAAGATTGATCTGGCGGAAAAACTCCGGTCTGGCCGCTTTTTTTTGCAGCTGCAGCCGTTTGCCTAGTACCACCAGTTTTCTGTGAAGCCAATCTTTGTGGTAACCCTCATGGTACTGGGAACATGAGCAGTACCAGTTATGGAGGTCTACATATTGACAGTCTCTGGCTACTCCGTGGTCCATCTGGGACAAGGTGTCGTTGAGTTCTTGCTGCACCTTTTGCCTATCGGTGGGGGTCATTTCGGGGTAGTAAGTGCCCATCAAATGGCTATCTCTAATAGTGAACCGCAGATCTTGTAGAAGAATTCGGAGTTTAAGCTCTATGTATCGGGCAAAAAGCTTATCGTTGGGCCGTTTGGCTTCGGTGTAGCAGGACCCAAAGACCTGCACCATGACATTCTTCCCCGTGGTCCAGTACGCATCTAAACTTGACTCCAAAGTATCATCTTCGGAGCCCTCACTGGTGCCTATGTAGTGTATGTGAGTGTTGTTCTTATCAGAGAGAACATTGAGGGCGTCAGTGAAGATTTTGCCAAACGTAAGCGATAATAGGACACTGTTATCGTGGTTGATGCTCAACGCGTTCTCATCGTGGATAAGCGCAGACCTCCATTGATCCCATGGGGTCACCGCTCCATCTTGAGCTGACTGGACCACGGCTCCCGACTTCTCTGAGCCCTCTTCTGCGGTGTGGAGGGTCTCGATACTGCCCGGATCATTTTGACCACTGGCACCTAATTTTTCACTCAAGGTGGTCAACCGGCTGGTCACATCAGGGAGCCTATCGCCCAAGAACGAAATCTGCCCCTGGATGAAGTCGAGAGCTAGCGCAAGCCTGTTGCTGGGCTCGTAAAAATTGTCTAGCAATGAAGGCAATAGCTCCAAGATGCTGGCATCTTTGTCGAATAAGTCCATCTTATAACTAAGTAGTGTAAGCACCGCAGATAATAGGACCCATTCGTTCGCGTACTGAAAAATAACCGTACTCCATCAAATATCATGTCCAGTGCCGGTTTAAGCTGGGTCAATGAGTTGCCTGAAGACATCAAGAAAGGCGTCGAGAGAATCATTAGCCAGGATCCAAGTAACAGTGAAACTTTGGGCCGCCTCCACCAGTTTTTGAGCGAGGAATTAGAGTCCAAGCGTCGGAAAACCGGCTCTAATGATTCCTCAACCCCATCTAATGAGCTTTCATCAGTCAGAATGTTATCTGACTACGGTATACAGATTCAACGGAAAATTTCTGCCGAAGAAACCATCTTTGAACTTCCACAAATATCTTTCCAGAGTCCGATCCGGAAAAAACTTAATCTCGTATTACATTTAATTGAAGAGAATGGTGCCAACCCAATCTTGCTGATAGTAAACCCTGCCACATCGGAGCCTGACTACTCATTCATCCAGTTGGACAAGTCGGTAAAGCTCTGTGTGTTATTGCCGATTTTAGGTATGTCGACGGTTGCTACAAAGAGAAACACTGGGTCTTTATGTATTTGGTTGAATGATCAAGCCGTGGCAGACCCCCACAAGAACGATCCAATAATTTGCCAAATCAACTTGGATTTAATCAAGAAACATTTGATAAAGACAGGCAAGATTCCTGCCACTGCAGAATCATTGATGCAAGACCAAACCCAGTTAGATGGGATCAAACGAATTCATGAAAGTATTATTCAGTTTTTGACCAGACAATTCCAGTTGTGTGGTATAAACTTGATCAATTATATGCCCTCGTGTGACATAAACAGAAATAGTTTGACGAAGAATGAAGATTCAGGGGTAGTGATCAGTCATAATGCTAACACCATTAATGACATGCTATTAATTGAAGCATACAAGGGGTCCAAAGACGGGTCTTTATTGCTCATTAATAAGAACGAGTTCAATCCGGCCTATTTGGCGTTTGGGTTCAAGAAACCCATCTTGTTGTTTCCGTTCACCGATATAATCTCATACTCATGTTCAGAGATCACCAAGTACACCTTTACCGTGACCTTTAATATCAACAATAGACTGCGTAAAGAGGCGGTTGATATCATCGCTTTCAGTATGATAGATCAGAAGTATTATAACGTGTTGGAAGAGTTTTTGAAGTTGCAGAACGTCAGCGACACTTCTTATGACGAGACCTTGAGAGAGAAGCCTATGAATGCCGAAAACAATAAGGAAGGAGAAAATGCAGCTGAGGGAGCGAATGAAGAGGAGGACGACGAGTCGGAAGAGGATGGTAACTACCAAGGGGGTGAAGAGGAGGATGATGACGTCGCTGAAGAGTACGATAGTAACGCTGAGGGTAGTGAAGGGGAAGAAGATAACGATAGCAACGTCGAGGTGATTGAAGTTGATGAGGATTCGACCCCAGCACAAGATAAGGACACAGAGATGGAAGACTCCGACAAGCCTGAGTTCCTTCAACAAGGAGAGGAAGAAGAGGAAGAAGAAAAGTGATTGTTCTTCGTAAATATATTAATGAAATATACTAGGTAATATACAGAAAAAGATCAAACTTTTCCAAATCTGATGGAATTTCCAGTTAATGCAATAAAAATGAAACAAGCTATTCATATAGACTAAGTTAGAGTCTTAATGTACCCCCAACTAAACTTATTAAATTACTTGTATTTGGCCCCATATTTATCAAATAATTGGAAGAATCTTCCTTCTCTTTTATCGGCGGTAATTCTGTGGTCGTCATCTTTGGACAACTCGTTGAACAATTCTTGTTTGGCTCTTTGTTCTCTTAAGATATCTAATCTTCTATTTAATAAAACTTGATTGTTTTCCACAACCCCAGCAAAGAAGTAGTAACCACCAATGAAGAAGCCAGAACTTAAAGCATAGCCGGAAATTTGTTGGGCGGTGGCGGTTGGACCTCTACCTATGAGACTGATCTGTAATCTTCTGGCGACTAAACCTAATCCACCACTCAATATAAATCCACCTAAAGTAACCATTATATATAATTGACCTTTTATTGGTTGACAAATTTTTTCAGGCTCGCTCAAGTTTCGCATGGTGGAAAATGGTGGTATGCGCACGCCGACGTTTAGGCTGCAACCCTGGCTAGGGCAGGTGGTGGGTGGTAGGGTAGTAGAAAGATAGTGATGGAGGATGGTGATCTGAGAGATGTAGGTGCTGGTGGTGGTTCTTGGTAATTGGCGGAAACAGGGCCAGAGAATTGGGTAGCGAGCAACGTGTGGAAGTTTCAGATTGGGCGAGCCGCTAGAGAGGCTGCAAATGTGGCGACTACAGGTGGGTAAGAAAGTAACGGCAGTCGATACCAGAAAATGCCACATTAAGATAGAAACTATCGTCTTTTCTGCAGCATTAAGCGGAGCGGAATTGGATCTGCATCGCAGATGGCCAAATAAGCGGAATTAATTCCGCGTCCAAGAGAATTCATATAAATTCCAAGATTTCACCAACCAGTCTTCTGATATCTACAGTTCTGCCAGAAAGTATTGCAATGTTCGACCAGGTCAATTTCTTCAAGGGGTACGCCTCGACTAACCTTATACCAAAAAAGCTGATCAGTGATGCCTATTCCAAAGCTTTGTTGACTAACAACTTTGATGCCTATAATGACGATCCAGATAATCAACATCCTTTAAATTACGGAACCGATCCTGGAAACCTCGAAGTCAGGTCTGAGATATCACTGTTTATATCTAAGCAATTTTCAGTGAAAAAACCTGATCCTGAGTGCCTCACGTTAACCAACGGGGCATCGTTTGGTATCGGGTTGATCTTAAACCGGACCACCGATATCAAATACACCAAACGGATTTTCGTCGTATCTCCTTGCTACTTCTTAATTAACTACGCTTTCGTTGATGCTGGATATGGGGAAAGAATCTCATCCATAACTGAGACTCCTTCCGGTGAATATGAGCTTGATTTGAACGACTTGGAGTCTCAATTGTCCAAATATGATCAAGAAGACAGTGTCAGTGATGGAATCGAACCAGACCTTTGTGGCAGAAAAGACCAAAAAATCTACAAATACGTGATTTATATTGTCCCAACATTCTCGAACCCAGGAGGATTGGTCTATTCAAAAAAAACTAAATTGAGATTGTTGGAATTGGCAAGGAAGTACGATATGTTGGTCATTTGCGATGACGTCTACGATTTGCTTACTTATGATGATAGCCCCATTGAACCCCGGTTGGTTCACCTCGACAGAGAGAGTGGGTGTGGTAAATACGGTAACGTGATTTCAAACTCCTCCACCTCCAAAATAGTTGCACCGGGTCTAAGATTTGGTTGGATTGAGACTGCAACCCCTTACGTAGCATACCAGATCTGTCAAGAAGGGTGCACCAAGTCAGGGGGAACACCATCACAGCTTTCATCATTTGTGATCAAAGATTTGATGCAAACAGGTGAAATTGACAATATCATAAACAACTACAAAAAGCACTATTCTCAGCGAGCTGAAGTTATGCGGGCTGCTATCAAGAAGTACTTACCCTCTTCTACCAAAGTTTACGGCGGTGAAGGAGGATACTTCATATGGGTATCACTCGATAAGAAATATGATGTCAAAGGAGTGGTGGAGAAGTTAAAAAAAGACCACAACATAATATTGGCATTGGGTACCAACTTTGAAGTGCTAGGCAATCCAATGGGCTGGGAAAACAGCTTAAGACTTTGCTACAGTTTTTTGACGGAAGAAGAGATTGAAGCTGGTATCAGAATATGGGGAAGCCTTTTAGAATAAGGCAATAGAGTGTAATTAGTATATATTATTGTGAAACTATAAGATATCTTTTGCCTTACGCCTAGCCAGACGCAACTTGTCGGCGGTCATATCCACCGTATCATTCAACGAGTCTAACATCTCGTTCTGCTCTTCGACTTCTTGGTTGATGGTGAGACCGATCTCTTTTTGCCTGGCAACAATTTTCCGTAATTCTTCCAATTCCTGGTCCTGGTTCCGCTGAATTTGGACCTGGTGCTGTAACAATTCTTTGTTGCTCAAGGGAAGAGTTTCTTTAGTTTCTGCCGGCTGCTTCCCAATAACCCTCCTTCCCACTGGCTTCGGGGACCCGAAAGAGCCCGGCACCAGCGTAGAAGATCCCGCCGTGGGTTTTTGAGAGCCCTCAAGAAGTTGTGACAACGCCGTTGCTTCGTGGTCAAGTTCTTTGATCATGAGTTTCCGGCGCAGATGCTCCAGTTCGTTGATGGCATTGGTGTCTAGAAGAGCATCCAACCGGTCAATCAACTTGCGTAAATTTGGCCCGATGACCAGATTGACCTTTCCTCTGAGCTCGATCTTATTGTTCAATGTGGGGTCGGTATTAAAGCTCTCGACACACTTGTTGACATGGGTCTTGAACAACCGTAAGTACTCGAGCCACTGGGATGCATCCACTGACTCCACGTCTCGTATGATCAAGTCATTGGTGGAGTGGTCTCGGCCCTTGGCTAGACTGGGTGAGAACTGGAATTTGAGTGGGAGCAGGAGAAACTCGTGAAGCACCGGCAAGTTTTGAGTCTCCCGGTCGGTGACTAGCTGGTTCAAGAAGACCTCTAATGCCTGCTTCCGCTGCTGTATAGTGGCGGCACTATTTTTGGTGAATATGGAGGATTTGGCTGGCAATGGGTGTGGAAAATCTCGGGCATCGATGCCCAATTCGTGGGACAATTGTTTGACCAACTGCACAAACTCGGAGTATCTTCTGGTGACACTCAAGGACCGTAACGGGATGCGGATGTTGATATGGTAATAGGTGGCCCCATTGGTGGTGGTGGTATCATTTATCGTTATCAGCTGGGACATGGCTGGGGTGAGATGTTATCTCGTGTGGCACGAATGAGACATAGACGAGTCCTGCACATAGACACACCACCAGAGCTTATACCCTGTTGGTCTGGGTATTGGGCGGGGCCGTGGGCGGCTAAAGAGGTAGGGTGGATGGTCATAGGGGGTAGGAGAGGTATGAGGAACGGTCAATTGGTTGAAACTTGACCGGAAGGGCATTGAAATTTTGGTACGTACGCTTATCAAATTATTGTCATACCTAAACCCGCATAGTTGCTCAGGGTCCCGTTTCAGGTAAAACAACTATGAGCTACAATTCTGTTGAAGACGGTACTGGGTCCACAGGGCCTGAAGACCACGTCAGCAATGGAGTAGAAGGTAATAGCCGCTCCGAGGAGCATAGTACTGCCGTTAGCACCAAAGGTAATAAGAAACGCAAGTCTAGTGCTCATTCCAGTGACTCGGACATCGAGAGGCAGCCATTGATAAGGGGCCCATTGTTGAGTCCAGACGACCCCAAGGTAAGTCCTTTGAACTTGTATCGAGTCCGAATCATCAAGACAGTGATCTGGATCATGTGGGTCATCAATTGCATCTGGTTCTTTATTCTTATCTTATCGGACTTCATCTCCATCCCGGGGTTGAACAATAGAGGCCGGTCATTTTTGGAACTTGACCTTGTGATTTTGAGTGGGGTGACCAATCTCTTGACTTTATGGTGCTTTGTTATTCCCGCTTACTACGAGCGGGTCTTGGGGTACGTTTGTGCCGGGTTATTGGGAGTCGATGTGATTGTGATGTTGTCGGTGACATACTTGAGACACCAATTTGGGTTCATCGGCAATTTTTTGATGCTTTGGACCATCGCCACCGTGTTATTGAATTGCTATGCTGATTATACGGTTGAAAGAGGTAAGGTGTACCAGGAAATCAGGTATACTGGCCGGCCTGAAAGCCGCAAAACGTTCTTCGAGGCCATGGTTATAAGCGTCAAATTTTTGATCAAGTTGGTGATGTTGTTTGTATTTTTCAACATCAGTTTACGGTTATGGCTCATGGCATTTGATACCCATGAAAAGCCTCCTGGTGAAATGGTTTATGTCAATAATGACCAATTTGCCATTCATTTGGACTGTAACGGTGACATGGTCAATGGTACGCAGCCAATTGTTTTGGTCGAGGGTGGCCAGGGTGTTTCTAGTGAAGAATTTGGTACCTGGATCGAGGAGTTGTTCAATTTGAATAAGATCGAACGGTACTGTATTTACGATAGACCCGGCTACGGATTCAGCGATAGTGCTCCTGCTCCTGTTTCCATCAACATTCTCGTAGACTACTTGGATGAGGCATTGCTCAAGAAGGATATCACCGGGCCATTTGCTTTGGTAGGATTTGATAACGGGGGGTTATACACCCGTGTATTTGCCGGTAAGAACCCTAGTAAGGTAGAATCTATTATGTTGGTTGATTCGTGGCACGAAGACTTGCTCAGAATCAGACCGTTCCCCAAGAGAGAGACTTACAACTTCCCTGAATTCGATCTTATGACAACTTTCGTAGGGTTCAAGTTGTGGTTGAAAGGGTTGATCTCACCCTTGGGGTTGATTACCAACATCCACTGGTTCTTTCACCCCAAATACTACTCTTCCAAGGCCAGAATTTGGGGGCCTGATATGGTACACCAATCCCAGTACTTGAGGGCAAGATTGCAAGAGCAGATCACGTCGCTGGTATTGTCATTCAACGAAGTGGCGGGCTCAGATATCTCCAGTGTCCCATTGTACGTGGTATCTTCGGACTTTTTGATCAAACGGTCTAAGAACTGGGGTAATTGGCAACGAAGATTGACCAAGCTTTCGAGCGCTACTCAGGAATGGAATATCGTTGAAGACTCCACCCACTTTGTATGGGAATCGATAAAGGGAAAGAAGAGCTTGCAGCAGACGTTGTTGCGGATGGTTGGAGCAGAACGGTAATGTAGAGCTAATTGTGTAGCAAGAAAATGGTGCAGAGTAGAGAAATGATTGTGTAGCAAAGTTGTAACAGAGTAGGGACACAATTGTGTAGCAAAAATGAATACCAAGCTTAACAGTAGATCATAATAACCACGTAGAAAAAAGACGGTTGCAGCTAGCACCATTGGCCCGGCCTTCTCGCCCGGCTGGCACCAGACCCAACTATAAATAGATCACGTTACCCCCGGTATTAGCCCTGTATACAGGACGGACTAATTCCTTAATTGGGAAATTGCTGGCTGCCATCTCCTACTCCCAACTAGGTCTATACCAGAGGTAAATTACCGGCTAAACATTGAAATTCTTTCCAACACCACTCATTACGTTCCTTTCCACCATAAAACCTTCGTGTTCCTAATCTCTTGCTTCACCCCCCCTCCGCTACTCCAAAGCATCATTTGAGACTGAGGAAAAAACATCTTTTGGATTACCACATAACTTTATTTTTCAGCTATAGTCCCACCATCTCAGCAATATGACCGGTGGCGACGTAACGGTACGCGACGTAGCTTCACAGCCTCCCATGAGAAGTGTCTCCAGATCCAATCTCTCCAATAAGAATAGTTCTTTCAACAGCCCTGTGTCCAGTATCCCTGCATCACCCTCGAGCTCCAGGCCAGAAAATGCCATGACGGGCAATTCAAGTGGTCAAGGTAACGGGACCACGGGGTCTACTAACGGGGTGGCCCCAGAGTTGACACCCAGTAGACGTGGTAGCAGCAGCGGTGGAAATCATGTTACTAATGCCCTGGGATCAAAAGTCGATGGGGAAGAACCAGGTATTGGTCCTAGACGGTCTTCGTTTGGGCTCAATTTTTTATCTTCCTTCACCAGTTCTATTCGGTCCCACAGTCAGGGGCAGGTTCATCAACTCCCAGGGGCCAGCGGGCATGTTTCTGGCACTCTGAATGGCTCAGATAGCCATGTCCCACCCTCCAGACAAAACTCCACCAGACAACCGAGCTCCCAGGGCCATGGCCAGGGGGCCAGAGCTGCTCATTCCGTCCAGGCAAATATACTGGCATCAAATACCACTGCTCCGTTAGAGCAGCCTCCACACCTGGGGTCGCCCACCAGGGCATTTATGTCCAATAGTCCCACCATAGGGAATTTCAGCAACTACCACGAACCTACCACCACTTTATCGAACGCCAGAATCACCAATGAATCGTCTTCGCCTGACATGGAGAACCATGAAAATCAAGAACAACTCGAAGACACTCATGACATGGATGTGACGATGGTTCAACCAAGAGACGTGGACGCCTCTACTAATAACATCTTGGGCACCGACTCTAACAACAGCAGCAGCCATAACCTCATAACTGCTATTACCGAAGAAGATTCACCTGTGGTGGCAGAGCCAGTGCCAGCGGGTGCTGATGCCATCAATCAAACCGACCCAGTGGCCACTCCTAGCTCTGCTAATGATAACTGTAAAGATAAAGACGGGTTCTTTTCGGTTCGGTTGACGCCACTCATTGACCACTCATCGTCCAACTCAGGGTTATACTTTGCCCCCATGATTCGGAAATCTAAGACCAACCAGGCCATTTCAATTGGCCGGTACACCGAGAAGAATAAAGCTGCTGCTCATGCACCACAAGGAAGTGATGCACCTATAGTATTCAAATCTAAGGTGGTATCAAGAACGCATGCATTGTTTCAATGCAATGAAGAAGGTCAGTGGTTCGTCAAAGATTGCAAATCGTCATCGGGGACATTTTTGAATCATATAAGATTGAGCCCTGCTTCACAAGAGTCGTCGTTAATGCCGTTGGTTGACGGGGATATAATACAATTGGGTATGGATTATAGAGGTGGAACTGAAGAGGTATATAGATGTGTTAAAATGAGATGCGAGTTCAACAAAAGTTGGCAGCGGAAGGTGAATCAGTTCAATCTACAAATCCACCAAAAATTGAAAAATTTGTCCCTTCAACCACTGGGAGACGGTAAAGACGCCCAACCGGCTGATCAAACCAATCCAATTAATGATGCGTTAAAATCGGATGAATTAAGCGAATGTGCAATCTGTTTGTTAAAACTAGAACCATGCCAGGCGTTATTCATTAGCCCGTGCTCCCACTCATGGCATTACAAATGTATTAGGCCAATCATCATTAAGAGTTATCCCCAGTTTTATTGTCCGAATTGTAGGTCGATGTGTGATCTAGAAACAGATATTGAGGATGAAGATGAGTAAATAGCTAGATAGGTTAATAAATGAGGAATGAGGTATACTAGAGTTGGGATACGCCGATTAAAGCTCGGTTAAAGCCTTGTGCCCCAGTGGTTTGCCTAAAATAGAAAGGTACATCGATTACAACACGACCGCATATTGATGGTAATTGAATTACAATCGAATACCTGTCACCGAAGGGTTCATGGAGTTATAGTGGGGAGGTTAAAAACGTTACAAGTGAATATTTATACATATTGGTAGTAAGGCCCGTCGTTATTTAACTATTGCTAGTTGCGACGGTCGACGCCTGTGGTACGTTTGTTACAAGCCTTGCGTCAATACGCAGGCAGAAGGAGGTAGTGACAGACTGCGCATTTGCACGTCAGCGACGTTGGAAGTGCCATGGCATTGCATCGATTCGACAATTTATTCACCATTGACGATTCCAATATTGTCAAGTCTGCTTATTTATAGAGTATAAAGACCAACACATTTCGTTATCCAGGACCCTGAATACTACCGGTAACCCCTTATAATCCCGGTCAAGTTAGGTTTTTTTTATTTTTCTACATTGGTTTTTTAGGTTTATTTCTCCCCCTTTTTCCAGATAAAAAATTTCCACTTGATACTTGTGAAATATTTCCATATAAAGTGGTTGGGTTTTCAGCATGAGCAAATTGACTAGAAAGCCACCACCCAAGTTTCAGGATACCCCTGAACAATTCACTTTTGATATAGAAGAATACTTGTGTAATAGTCCCATCACCAACCAGTTTAGAGTTGATAATCCGAATTTGCAGCCAACCCAATCAAACGACTCCGAAATGCTTGATGGTGCCTACAGCTCGCTAGACCCTTCTAAAAGCCTTCCACCATCGCCTCCTATGTCCAACAATAGCCGGGTGGATAATTTGATGGATGGTAAGATCCACCATAATGCGTCTAGTTCGGTGGAGAGCAACACTTCCGATGTCGAAAAAGCTTTGAGAGGCACTTCTACCACTCCCATGAGCGTTCACACTATGGGAAGTTTCGATAGCCATGATCAGGTCAGCCCAGTAACCAATGGGGGTGCTTTTATGACAAATCCTTTGAGTAGAGAAGAAACCGAGCAACCAGTAGCCCAGTCTCCTATGACCAGAAGCACCTCCAGACTCCAAAAACTCAAACGGTTCTCGTTGAATCGGTTAGACTTATACACCGACAAAAATTTCACCCCAGGCCATAGAAAATTCAATAGTTTATCTGCCAAAAGGATGAGCATTTCAAGTCCTGTGCCCAACAGCTTCTCTAAAAACCCCAATCCTAATCCTCGCGATGTGAGAGACAGCAACCCGAGTCTTGGTCTAGGGTTATCATCTACCAGTACGCTCAGCGACACCAAAAGACCCGTGGCATCGCAATCGAGCCAATCCATTGCCAGTATGCTCTCCACTACGACGATAAATGATTGCAACGACGAGAAGATAAGCACTCCGTACTGGAAATACCATGTGTTGAAGTTTGGCAAGGATTTATACTTAAGCACAAATCCCAGCTTCAAGCACATGTACTGTAGGAACGGACCGGGCTATTATATTGAAATCAACCACGACACCAAGGGGGGATTTGAAATGGTGTTCAAAGAAGCAGAAAGTCAGTCTGACAGGCCACCCATCATGGTGATTCACAAGAAGTCACCGGCCGAAGGAGGGTACTTGACTGCCAGTGTGACCCGCAGCTCTGTCTTGCGTAACAATATGATCAAGTATTCAAATAATCCGACCGAAAAAAACAATTTCAACGGCTTATCGATCCCCCAGACAATTCCAGAGAAATACATTCCGTATGAAAAGATATCGAATCTTCGGTACCTCGAAGAAGCCGAGACCAACTTCAAAAATTATGAGTTCAGAGATTTCAACAATCTCAAGTGGAACATTGGGTCTATCCCACGGGTCAGAAACAGTAAGTTCAACAAGTTAAAAAATCGGTTGAATGAGCAGGAAACTGAACAATGGAAATTCATCGGCAAGAAGAATATCTACTTTCATCAAAACTATATTGAATCATCACAGCCCTTGTCGTACAAATTGGATAATGAGCAGGACATCTACTACCAAAACCCCGACAACACCAACTTTCCCCCGGTATTGGCGATGTTCAGGCCGTTCAAGAAGAATTTCTCCAGTAAAGTGAAGAGCATCAATAAACGGTTATCCAAACGAATGGACCATGAGCGTTCTAGTCAGTTCAAGCCGGATAAGTTCAATAACAGATTGATTGAAAATGACGTGGTAGGTGACCACAAAAACTATTTTATTGCAGGTGATGGGTTGTATTACAATAAGGAGCCGATGGATGATTTGCCCGATGAGAATAAATTAGGGTGGATCACGATTTACGAGGATAAATTATTCAAAGAACGAGGAATGTTTGATTTGGTATTAGGTTTGACATTGGCGGTAGGGTATGAAAGTGGTATGATAAAGAGATGAGCAAAAAATTCTTCGAGCTTGGTTGGAAGTCGATGCCAGTAATGATTTAATGAAAATTAATTGAGTAAAGATATTATCTAGAGTTTACTATTTTAGTAATATATGCAATGCAACAACATGTAAAAAGTAATTATTATTTCTTCTTTGGGAGTTTAAAGTGTGTGCATGAAAATTTTTTTACCAAAGGGGGGCAAAACGCGATCCAAATCATTTTATTGTATAAGTGGAAGCGAACACTTCCGATATATTATCGTTTCAAGCAAAGTTGTCGCAGGGTTTGGGGCCAGCATGATTCTTGGGCCGGCAGGGATAAACTTCGATAAATAAACTTCCTCTCAGGGCTTTTAGACATGATATTGACCTTCCCTTAGATTTTTTTCTAATCGGTAGATCGTCATATACTAGGGAGCCAATGCCCACCACCAGCCTAAATGCTGGACCATTGGCGTAAAAATTTTCATTAGCTAAAAAATATCAGGAACGGGCTGCAACTCTAAGTGTCTATTAGTGGCAATTATTTTTTGATATGCAGGTTCAGTAGGGTTTGAGATTAAACCTCAATTAGTAATTAGTAAACATATTCCGTTTCAACTTTATGTCAATACAAATGTCGCGTGTCGCTAAAGGAGTGGAAAGCGTAATTTAATTGTATTATTTTCTTATCAAGCTTTTTTATAGTGCTAAACTTCGATGAAGCGGGCAAGGCCTAACAGGCTGTGAAGGCTAATCAAGGTTATATCGAACCGAAATAACCTTATGCCGCCTGAAAATCGTTTTGTTGGTCCGTGAAGCAAGCTCTTACAGGCTGCAAATTCGACATTAAACTGCTTGAAATCTGAAATCGTCTCTTGCAGGCTGCAAATTCAAAACGAAGATTAACGTCGACAAAACCACAAGCGTTGGTCAAGCACTGGCACAGGAGTTTGCCTTTGTTAGCCAATTTACCGACTCCTAATTATACTCATCCTCTTAAATTTCTTATTGTGCTGATACAATAGGAAAGTCAAACTATGTGACTCAATTTCACCATTTTAGGGTAAATCAATCTCACAGTCTAAAAGTCCATAGGAGAGGTGATTCGTAATTTTATTTTAAGATTTTGCTCGCAACCAGTCCAGCTGAGTCCAAGAGTTTGCGAGTGAATTAACTAAATCACTCGAGTAAATTTCAGATCTCGTTGCGGCCAAGCAACAGAACCGAATTCGCCTATACTACTTGTAGTATGGAATGGAGTGCGAAGGAGTTGTGTAGAGTAATTTGATCTGAAAACTAATCGTGTAATCTCATCTATAAGGAGGTCAAGCCAGAAACACACGATAGCATTGGCCTGATAGTGTTTGACATCGAATGTGGCAAGGGACGTGTTCTCCATGTGGTAGGAGACAAGCAATAACCAAAGCGCGACATTCACGTCCAATTACGATTTTAGTTCCAAGGGATCTTTAATCTTGCATGTACTGCAAGTAGCGCATGATGAGATTTCTGGGATTAGCGTTTCCTAACTAAGTAAAATTATAATAAAAAAAAGATCAACCCGAGACTGAAATATTATTTAAGGGTGATTCTCTAGTAAAACACATTTGGGACACTGTTCACACTAATTCAAATAAGAATTACCTAATGGCCCTAAAAGCTGTTATATTTTTTACCCTGTAGACGTATTTTCAAACTCCACCCTTTTGGTAAAAATTTGATTGACAATTATTGACACAATCAAATTTTGGTTATTTCAAGAATAAGAGACCTTCGCTGCAATAAGGGAGGGCCTTTGTAGCGATGTCCTAGGTAGATTTAAAAAACCTATTTTGGGAAAGAAATGTCGAGCCAAAGACAATTATGCACAGTAAGTTTTCGATTGTCAAGTAGAGTTTAAACAATAGCTCGAATATCCCAAATTGTATAAATTTTAAATAAAATTAATTTTACTAAATTGGTTAATATTCAACAAATTATTATAAATGATGTAGTTGAAATTAATTAACTCACACTAACGGTTATTCTTGTATGTTTCGATTTTAATTATAAATATAACCCTACATCCCAGTATTGTCGAATTTTTAATCTTCCTGCTGTTTCATATCAAAACTATCGTTCCTTAGTAAAATATTTTTGCAACTATCAGTGATCAAAAACAGATCTACAAAACGGCTTACTTTCTTTTTCAACCTGAACTTCACGTCTGCAAATTAATATCATGATCACAGCTTTTAAGGACAAGTTCATATCCGTGACGTCAAAGTTTAATCATTTCTACTTGATCCCGTTATTTGGATTAATTTGTTGGTATACCTGGTGTTTCGTCTTAATTGGTTTATATGTAGGCGAGGGTCAAAAAACCTACCCCCAATACGAAGAAAATGCTGCCCCATTGCCATTGCAAAGAATCGGGGTCATATTATGCCCTGAATTCTTCTTAACGTTTATCGTTATCCATTCCATTGTTTTCTGTTGTTCAATTTATTTAGAATTCTACCACAGGAAAATCGGTAAACTTATCAAGTTTATTAAACCAACTTTACAAAAGAGATTAGGTTACGCTTCGATCGTCATTGGCGTGATTGCTCAATTATTTTTCATTGCCCAATCCGTTTGTGGGTATGTATTCGTTACCTCTGGTAAGAGATCACTTAACCATTATGCCGAGTTATTGGCTACTTTTGCCATTTTGGTAATGATTTCTTTAGCCTTGAATTTCACCAATTACTACATTATGGGACAATATTATAGAAAGTATGTTAATGGTGAAAGATGGAACAAATTCACCATCTCTTTCATTGTGAAAATCATCTGGTTGTTCGTGACCATTATTTTAGCAGCCATTTGTTGTGCTTTCTACGTTAGAGGAAGAAAAGATATCGCCGATGTTTTTGAATGGTGTTTCCATCTTTGGTATGGCTTCTTATTAGCATTCTGGACTTATGATTTATACCCATTAACTGAATTGAAGGCCTTACATAGAGGGGCCAAACCTCAGAAGAAGAAATTCTCTTTGTGGAGCTCCAAGGAAAAGTCCCAAGATGTCAAAATTTCCAATTCAGCCATAAGTTTGACTCCATCTACTTCTGATTCTTTGAGAGAATTGAACTCACCTGGTTTCAACTATGCGAACTACAACCCTTCTGATAATGTTTGATAAACTAATGTCCAACACCACTTAATACTGTCAATTCTTATGTCATCTGCAATGCAGATCCTTCTACTTCACAATTAATCTGATACACTAACTACCATACTTTCCTTTAATGATTTACGAAATAGTTTGTAATATATAATATGATTCAAATCAGCAGTCCGTACAATTTTTTGCACCCAATTCTCCCACAGCTAACCATTAATTTTTGTCCATGTGGTAACGATTAAAAACAGCCTCTCTGCCAAATCCGTAGTTACCATGAGCCGAAAGAATCAAACTGATCCATGAAAGATGAATTGATCTGCAAGTAATCTTGAGTTTAGGTCGAAGAGTGGTTATTGCTTCATCATTTTGGCTCGGCAACTTATTGTTTAGCTGTAAAAAAGAGACCACCTGCAATTGACAACCACTCCGAGGCAAGTTCAGGAGAATACCATACGTATTTATACTTTGCCCACCAACAAGAGTTTGTCAGTCAGTTCCCACAAGTTAGAATGTGCTTATCAAAAGGAGCGAAATGCAGGACATTATGTCTGAATTGGGTTTTCAACAAGGTACCAAGTATATGATTATTACAAAGCACTTATTGTTGAGGTCTTCTCAAACCGAGAACCTGTAAAACCCGCCACTAGATTTCCTGTTCGAGTAAATTTATTTATACTAAAATTGGATCAACAATTCAGTTATGTAACCACAGGAACCTCTAGACCAATCAACTAATTTGTTTACCGGACCAACGTGCAACCATGATATATACTCCTCAAAGATCGACAATAATAAGATGAAACTTTGGGAAAAGAGGTCTCGAAGAGAGTCCAGCCCAGTAAAGGACATCGACTACTTGGAGGTCTTCTGACGAAAGTATCGTGTATAGGCATTTCTGTATATAAATTCAAAGCCCCCGTAGAAGTATTAGAGTGTAGTAAGATTAGAGCTCATCAAAGAAAACGAGATTGCAAGCAGTTTCAGGTTGAAATGGCCCCTTGAGGATCGGCTATGCATAAATATGGGTTGCACAGGCCCAAGTGACGAGAGGTTTGGTTGCAACGCGATCGAGATAAAAACTGTTTTATCAGGAAAATAATTTGGTAGCAATCAGGTCCCATTAGAATGAGAGTAGACCCTGAACACCAGCCAGATGTTGCCAACCCATACTCTAATAACTTCTTCCCGTCTGCTAGACAAGTATGGAGGATCTCATCAAATTTGAAAAAATTAATTGATACAGTGATTCCTATTGAGTTCCCAGAGGAAGAGGTGACCAGACAAAACTCCCCTATCTTGAATGAGAAAGTAATTGCCTTGGTGTATAAGGCAGCTGGTGGTAAAGGTGATGGAAAGTTGGGCTCATCTGCTCACAGGTATCAAGCAGCATTGGTATTTTGTTTGTTGAAAGTATGTGGATGGTACTGGCAACAAGCAGAGTATGAATTATATGACACTAGTTTATACAGTTTGCGGGCGATCGCTGCCCAGAAGTTGGCTGCAACCGTCATTGAAAAGAATGATAATGATGAATATTTGTTTTTAGCAATGCTCTGTCATAGATACTCGATCTTTGTCAATGATACAGAATCTCGTCCACTCAATGTGATGGAATTGGCAGTCGATATGCATTCTACCATAGTCATTGGGTCGGCTGGTTATCAGAGGTGCATCAAATGGTTATGGAGAGGTTGGATCATCCAGTCTCAGAAAGATCCTTACTCTTATGAGCTTTATAAGGAGGCGGCATCAAACAAGGTATCTCGTCATTTCAGACCTGAAAGAGTCAAGACTCCTTTGTACCAAAATATCTTGGAAATTATTATTTCTATAATCTACCTTATTCTTTACACGATTGTTTTGAACACTCATGAATTGCCCACCGAAGGGACAGACTTCTTTGAAGTGTTGTTCTACCTATTCACTCTTGGGTCCGTGGCTGACGAAATGGTCAAATTGTACCATGTAGGAATCAATTATCTTGGTTTTTGGAACGCATTTAACGATGTCATGTACTCTTTAATTATTGTCGCCGTTGGTTTCAGATTTGCTAGTAGTTCCAACAAACAGCCCTTGAAAGATCAATACGATGAAATATCCTTTAGAATTTTATCCATGGCCTCGCCTTTCATGTGGTCAAGATTATTACTTTACTTAGACGCAGAGAAGTTTGTTGGGGCCATGATTGTTGTGGTGAAGACCATGATGAAGGAGTCTCTTATCTTCTTCGTCTTGTTATTAGTCATCATTATTGGTTTTCTTCAAGGATTCTTGGGGCTTGATGCTGCCGATGGTAAGAGCGAAGCCACCAAAGCGATATTCCTCTTTTTATTTAAAGCAGTCATTGGTGAATCCAGTTTCAATGATGTGGCCCGGCTCGTTCCGCCCTATGCTTCTGTGTTGTATTACACCTACACATTCACCTTATCAGTAATCTTGATGAATATCTTGATTGCCTTATACTCCACTGCTTACGCTAACATCGTAGCCAATGCTACAGATGAATACTTTGCTTTAGTGGCCCAGAAAACATTAAGATATATTAGAGCTCCAGATCAAATCTTGTATGTTCCCCCATTCAATCTACTCGAGATTCTCATCAGCCCCTTACAGTACATTATGCCGGTAAGATATCTCAGCTTGATAAATTATGTTATCCAATTGATCATTTATTTCCCCATCTTGATTTACATCACCATAGATGAATTGACGTGTGCCAGAAGAATTCATTACAATAGATACAAAGGATTGCCTGATGATGCAAATGAAATCGACACCGAATGGGATTTGACTGACGGATACATTGATGCTTATGGTACAGTTTGGGAGTCAATTCAAGAAAGTAATATTCAAGTCAATCAGCAAGTGCAAGAGCAAAGAGCTGCAGAGAATGAAGATCCTGAATTCCGTATCAACTTGATTGATTTCGAAAAAGAAGCTCTCAAAGCTACCCGGCCTGTTCAAGAAGCCAATGAGCAGGGTATCAAATGGGAATACTATGAGATTTATGCTCAAGTGAAAGAGTTGAATGATTTGGTCAAGTCAGTTTTGAAGGAAAATAAAGTATTGAGACAAGTTGTCAAGGAACAAGCCAAAGAAAGTGATGGATTCAAAGCTGACCCAGTTGCAACCAGCAAAGAGGTAGCCAAGAGTGAAAGTGTCGAAGCTGTGGGAGACGAACCTTCGACTAAGGATACCAGCGACACTGATAGCAAGGGCACAAAAGACTCAAGTAAACCCCTGGATGAAGATTCAGGTAAAGATTCAGGTAAAGACTCCAGTAAAGACACTGGTAAAAGCTCCAAAAACAAAAAGTCCAAGAGTAAATCCAAGTCCAAGTAATCTTTTCTATTATAATATACAATTATACAAAACATAGAACAAACGTAATTCAAATCTAACCAGACCAAAATTTATAAGTTTGTGGTTGTGCTACACTAACAGGTAAATTATCAACGGTCGTTTTATCGTTAGCGCTATCATTATATTTGATCGAATCATCAGTTCTCTTTTGAACCGATTCAACCTCTTGTAGGGTGACCGGAGTCAACAAATCGTCTATCAAACTGTTCAATTCAGGATTAGTGTTGGTTTGTTTGAATTTAAGAATCTTCTCAAATTGGGTCCATCTTTCGAGAGCAACTTGCTTCCTCTCTAAGGTCAACTTGGATTCCACATCAAGCAATTTGTTTTCCAATTTTTGTAAGTTGTTCAATTTGATTTCGACTTTTTCCAACGTCAATTCGGAAACCTGCTTGATCAAATTTATCTCATCCTTATTTATATCGTCAATCTTACTGACAGAGTTTTTCTGTAAAATTTGGCTGCCGTCATTGTGTTCGATCAATTTGTTGACAATTTCCTGGATAAGAGTTTCTTTGTCGAATTTGGGTTCAGAGGTTTTGTCAGTTAATTTGGTTAAATATCTGTCTTCAATTGGTAACTGAATAAACTTCAAAACACATTGGTCCTTTGTTTTGCTTCCCACGTGTTCACTGATTTTTACCCACTGGCCGTTGGAGTTGGTATTTGGCTGGGTGGTAGAGTTGTTAAGAGCGTCGTAAGTACCGTATATCTCAATACCTTCCAAGAGCAATAGAATCTCTTGTTGGCTCCAGTCTTCCAGCTCTTGTTCTTTTGCAAGTTTGATGAAGTTCGAAGATTGAAAGTTAGATGGGAATAAACCTTGTTCATAACACTCTTCTGATATATAGTTGGCGTTATTAACGGTGGAACCAGGTATATTAGCCAACCCTTTACTCTTCAAATTGTAATATCTCACATCACTCAAATCTTTACCGGTGGTGCTGCAAATGTACTGACTGGTGTTTTCCTTAGTTTCTTTAGCTTCGTTATAAACGTTGGGCCTTACTTCCAAGTTCAATGGAATAGCTTCATCACCTTTGCTGGCGGATGCAGTATCAGCTTCGGGTTCTTGAGCTTCACTACCAGCACTTTCGCCGGAGTTTGTGACGGTAAGAGAGTCTGGGATGAAAGGCACCAAACCTCTTGGAGTATCCAAAGTGACTTGGAAATGACCAGTGTATTGTGGACCTACCAAGGTGGATTTGGTTCTAGGGTCAATTTGGTAATTTATGAGCCCCCATTTTTCCAAAAATTGATGGATTCTAATAATCGAAGTGACATCTCCGGCCAAGTTTCTTCTGGCAGCAGTGACACTCAAGTACTCTAACGGGTTCAACCGGTAGCAGTTGACCAAAAAGTCCCGGATGTATTTGTAGCTGTTTGGGGTGCGGTAATTTGAGTTATTGGATTCATTGAAAAAATCGGGAAACAGCTGCTTCTCTAAGTCATGGACCACGCTCATATCAAACCATTTGGCAAAGGAGGGGATGATCACACTTCTACCTTGGTCGGCCAAGTACGTTTGAGCCTTATCTTGAAACGAGTTTTTGGCTTTTTCTAAGTCTACAGAAGCAACTGGTTCTTCTGACTTGACTCCATTACTGATACCCGGGACAGGCCCATTGGTAGCGGCTGCCGGTTCAACACTGGCGCTGGCACTGGCGCTGGCGCTATTCGACATATTAACAGTGAAAGATTGATTACTAGCCTTATTTAACAACAGATCTCTCGAATGTTCAAGACGCTCTGTTCCTCAATCAGTTCGTTTACTTTCGGAAAAAATGGTGAAAAGTTTGAGGACGAACCTGAGGGTAGGCGGTATCGACACGCCGAAGGGTATGCGATAGATCGTGAAGTTGACGCGTACTGATAGATTGATATTGAACCATGGAACCACGCCGGTCACTGAGACGGGCGGCAAGTAAGCAGAAGACGTATAATGTGGATGCACTAGCGAAGACGGGGGCCAATGTGGGACAAGGCGCCAATGAGGTGCAGGAGGACCAGGTGCAAGGTTCAGCGGCTAATAGCGACAATGATAGCGATAGCGCTAGTGAAGTCAGTGATGCCGAGCCTAGTGATGACGAACCAAGCGACGACGAGTACGTTGGCGGTACCACCAAGAGAAAGAAACCAGTTTCCAGTAGGGCCACCAAGCGGTCAAAGACCTCGATTAGCCGCTCGGTTCCCCAGGACTTCGATGAGAACCCTTTGTACAAGGCATTGACAAACCCAGAGGCGGCCGTCCAGGAGGTGGTCATGGATTGGGTCGACTCGTACATGGAGGATGAGGAGAATGACGGCATTGCCAGCTTGACGGATCTCATCAATTTACTTTTGCGGTGCTGTGGGTGTCTCTCATTGCTTCAGCCTCACGATCTTTCCAACCTCGAGTCAGCTGCTGATACAATGGCTGAACTCGTGATTGCATTCAAGAGCCAGAAGAGCCATGAGTTCCCGTTCATCTCCAATAACAAGGATGTCAAGTTTTTCCGGACTAACGTAGTTGAGTTTTTCCAAAAGTTGATTGAGACCTGTCATACCAAGGGACTCCTTTACATCGAAGTGGGGTCCAGTGAGAAGGGTGAGTCATTGACTTCTCCGTTCATGAACCAATTGTTCACCTGGCTACTCACATTCACCACTTGTACCATCAGACCGTTAAGGTACGTGATGACGACGGTACTAATGCCTATTCAAACACAATTATCTGAAATCATGGCTGACATCTGTGACTTGATCGAGAAGAACCAACGGAAGCTTACCAGTGCTTCTAATTCAAAGAGACGGCACGTCAATATTGAGACATTAGCTTCCATCATTCAGGATTTAAACCATCAAAAGCTGACGATCGAGGAATATTTCGACGATGTGGTTGAGGTTGCTCTTACACATAGATACCGTGACATCGATCCATTAATTAGACAGCAGTGCATTGCTGCCTTGGGCGATTGGATGCTCATATACCCAGCTCGCTTCTTCGACAACGGCTACTTACGCTTCTTTGGGTGGTTGCTTTCTGACCCCAATAACGTGGTACGGGCTGAAGTCAGCAAGAACCTCAGCAAGATATACAAATTTTGTGTGACAAAAGAGAGTGAATTCTTGCCCAGCGTACGGCAGTTTACTGACCGATTCAAGGCTCAGATGATCAATATTACTTACAAAGACAATGACCATACGGTTCGAAGCGGGTTAGTTTCAGTGTTAGCCGACTCGATTCAATTGGACTTATTGTCATATGAAGAACAAATTTCAATCATATCGAATTATCTCAACATTTTAAGGTTTGGGGTGGGTTTCAGCAAAGTCAATAACGAAAAGATTCTGCATGAATACGCCAAGTTTATTCAAGCGGCTCATATAAAGAAGTATCTGTTGCTCAAAGCAGATTCCACTGATGATATCAATGAGCTCGAGTCATACACCAAGTTTGACTTGGAACAAGCTTTGAAATTTCAAAGTCTTATCGATATTCTTTCCGACGCCGAAGAGAATGAAAGTCAGGACTTGTCGGAGGATATTAAAGAACCATATCCCATTATAACGATCTTCAAGCATCTTTACCCATTGTCTTTCTACAAAGATAGTTGGAAATTTTTGATTGAATACTTTTTGTTTGACGTATCATCGCTTGAGATCAGTGAATCAGAAGATCACTTGAAGGATTTTTTAGCCGTGTTCAACAATTCCCTGCAGCAGAGCCAGCGGATTCTTTTGTGTTTAGTCGTTGCTTCCTTGGACTCCATCTGTAAGAAGAAAAAATCAGACTTTACAGAAATTGATAACCCTGAAACTGTGATTTCAAGCTTGATGGCTAGTATTCCCGAAGTTGTGAAGATTCTGAAAAAGTCATTGGCACTTTCAGAAATTCTCCTCGAATTATGGCTTTTACTATTGACCCAATATAACCAAGAAAACCAGCTCTATTCAGCTCTCAGTGTCTCCGATACTGATATATTACAGACAACTAACCAGGAGTTATTTAAAATTTATTTGGCATATTCGCCTCTGGAGCTGAGTCCCATATTGAACAATTTTAAGAAATTATTCGAAATACTATTCGACGAAAGCCTGTCAATATTTGCAAGAGAGTTGACTACGTGGGTGCAGCATTCAATAGTCTCGGAGATGGTGAGGAAGGTTGAACTGTACCTAGCATCTCCCTCAGACTTGGTTCAAGATGCTCTAATTCCAATGTCTAACGTACTTCTGAGACTCAATAGGCTCGGTGACTATTTGGAGATCAAAACTGACGTTCATGAAGTGGTGTCGCTATTCAAGAGTAATATACTCGGTCAGTTCAGTTTGACTGATTCTGTCAAGAGTGATTTAACGCAGGTCTTTTCAGAACTCGATCAAATTAAGCAATCTTTTAAGCTCTTTTTGGATTTCATTCTCATTGTCAATGCTTCCAAATTAGAAAGAATGATAGATCCTAATATTACTCAAAGTGACATCAACGTTGAACAGAATCTCGGTGATAGTATAATCATTTTGAAGAGCATTCCCAATTGTTTCAACGATTGTCAAAAGACAATCAACTTTTTGAATGACCAGATAGGTTCGTCATCCCTCTCATTATCAACAAAAGAGACAAAGACTTTCATCGAAAAGGTCAATGTGATTCAATCCGTTTTTGCACTTGGTTTCATAGATATGGTCGTCTCTTTGAAATTATTCTATGAAAAGTTCAAAGAGTCAAATTCCTTCACTAATTTCTACGAAACTTTCGACGACTTTGACGTTAGAAGTTTGATATTTAACGTGATTCCTTCAGACACTCAAGCAGTGTTGTTGAATCTTTTCCTCACTAAGGAAGCTGCTCTATCAACATTATTGGGAGTTGAATTGAGCAGACGAGATGACGAGAGTGTCACAACTTACTCAGAAGATGTGCTAAGAAGTTCAGAGTTCAGTGATGATGAAGAGCCTGACGATGAAACTGCAGAAAATCGTGACATGAGGCTACAGGTACGTCAATTAGAGCAAGAGAAGCTAAAAACTCGTCTCATTTGGCAAGCCGAACAAGATCTTTGTGTATTCACAGTCAAGCTATACAGCTTGATCAAATTATCGATGGTCACTGATGAATTCGCTAGCCGTATTGAGTTGAACGCCAGGAAATTGTCAGGTTTATTCTCGAAAGTGACCGACCAGTATACTAAGCGGGCCCCGCAAACTCCTACTCAAACAAGGGCCGCTTCGTTAGGAGGTTCTACCCCGGAACCAATCACGGAAGTGCCCCCCACGAGTGCTACGACGACTGAAGTATAAGCAGATCGAAAGCCAAAAAGCGGCAGTTGCCTCATGTGTGTATATTAATATATGAACGAATTTTTTACCTACCGTTATTCAAAGCATTCTTTCCCGCTGTCCTATTTACCGGAGTAGTGAAATTTATTGGCTTGGGATGCTCCTCGTTAGTCTCTGTATTTACAATTAGTGGAACCATGGGTTTTGGTTTTTTGGTCTCTATATGAGGAAATGGAGTCTCGATTTCATTCTCGGGTGTGATTATACCTCGAGAAAGCGACTCTTGTTGGGGCAGTAGCATCCTCAAGTCACTCTTGACTTGAAAGGTTCCACTTTGGGTATTAAGAATGTCGTGAGAAATTGACTTCAGTACCGGTCTCCCATTAGTATAGTGCCTCTTTTCTCTCTTAACAACCGGTGTAGAGGCGGTACTATAAGAACTCATAAGCCGGGGAGGTGCTGTGGTTTGGGGAACTGAAAACAGAGAGGAAGAGGGCGATAAATGGGGCGAGTCGGTATGGAGCAGCTTGCTTGCGGATTTGGTACGGCTAGGTTTCTTTGACTTACAATGGCCCATTGATACATCCTTTAATTCATCCTTGTCTGTCTTCTTCAACACCTCACAGAGCTTCTTCCGTATTTCGTAGGCGAAATCATCTCTGAAAACTCTGATAAGACCAAATTTGTCAGTCGTGACGATAATCAATCCCTTATTATTGGTCTCTATTTCGTCTTCAGTAGGTATATGGAAAGCTTGTTGTGAATCATTGAGTAGCCGTGCCCTTTTTAAAAGATCAAATACGGCATCGTCCGACAACTCCAAAAGCTTCTTGGTGGAATTGGGGGCGAATATGGCCGCATTGACGCCCGAATGATGGGCATGAAAAGAAGTGTAGCTATTGTTGTCGTAATGGATATACTTGGTATCATCATCTCGCAACAACAGGTCAATCTTCAACTTCTTCAAGATATTTCGAGTGTGCAAACGATCATGGTGCTTGATATGACGAGCCAGCAAATCTTTTATTTGACTTTTACCCTCCTTGACGAGGTCTTTCATGGCACCCCGAACCCGATTACTGGCAATAGGGTATTCATTTTCCCATATGTAACACCAATGGTCCTCTGAACCCGATAGCACGTATCTGTGATCTTCTGTTATCGATGCCTCTATGGAACTCGTGTTGGTAGCCCCTTTGAAAGTTGTCACAAGCGTTGCTTCTGGCTTGGCATCAGGTAACCTGATCTTGGAGTCATTAGTGGTGATAAGATACCGCCATTGGGTCATAGGAGTATCGCCCACATCGTCACGGGGTAGAATGGTAATGTTGGTGACCTTGGTCCCTGACTTCCCCATGGGATGCTCGGTGGTTTTGGTACCCAAGTCGAATTCATGCAACACATGGAACCCTTTGGTTTCTAGGAGCATCAATTTACCGTTGAAACCCCCAAAGGCACAAAGCAGGCCATCGGGAGTAAACGCAGAAGACGTAATCAATACATCGTCCCCCAAGTAGCTTTCATACGCAGTGCTTCTTTCAAGAACTGACCAGAGACGGACGTAATTATCGAGAGACCCGCTTAGGAAAAACCGGTCATCGTTGGGGTGAAACTTGACGGTAGTGACAAAATCATTATGCTGGAAAGATGCAAGGTGGTCGGGTCTATCCACATGCCATAACTTGACCGTGTTGTCCATACTACCCGAGATCAAAAAGTTATTTTTACTCCAATCGATGGCCAAAACACTGCTCTTATGTCCTTTAAACACCCGAACGGGTTTCTGGTGAAACACTGGGGTATAGGGGTAAACTGTATCTACAGACCGTTTCTTCTTTTTCTTAAATTTTTGTTGTTTCTCTTCGGTAGAATTGTATTCCATCCTACCCAATGGTGACGATATCACTTTGTATACCCTGATGACAGATCCTCGTCCCGCCACCGCAAGGTACTTACCATCTTGACTAAACAGCATGACAAACAACTCCCGCGTAAGACTTGAAACTGTTTCCTTGTGGGCAGGGTTCCTGTGGGAGTCAAACCGTTCTTCGTCATGACTAGAGAACGATGGGCCTGTAGATATATCGGTATCTTCCTCATCTGACAAATCATTGTTTAGTTCTTGGGCCAAATAGATTCTCTTCAATATATGAGGGCTGCCCTTATTCCTTCGAGTAGTTTTCAAGTACTTGGGCAGGTTCAAAGCTTCGGGATTGAAACCATGCCATGGTGACTCGGAGATATTCAAGCTTTGCATCCATCCATCGAGCTTATTGTCGATTCCATCGATGTTCAAACTTTCGTAGGTGCTGGTGGTGGGCTCAATCATCGACATGGACCCAGTCTTGTGTAAATTAGAATAAACTGTGGAGGTGTCGGAGTTCACGTCCTCTCCTGAAACACCAGAATCCGAAAGACTGCCATCTTCACTGTCAGCAGATTCGTGCACACTATGGCGATCTTCATTGACGGACTTTCTAAAAGACCCTGAGGTACGACGAGATGAAGGGCCTTGATTAGACCCTACGCTCAGTCTTGAAACGCTTTTGCTTCGGTCTAACTTACTAAATAGCGACTTGAACACCCCACTTGATCCCGAAGAAATCCTTCTACTCCCCTTACTATGAGTAGATCCATTGGAAGACATACGGAAGTGACTAGGTGAGCAACTGAAAAATTCGGATTAAATCTGGAGAAGGGGTTGGCAAGCCAAAATTATGGGGAAAAAGATTTAGATGAAAAAGTTGGAATGATACAAACCAAATTGATAACTGGTGAGGCGAAAGTTTAATTAAAAGCAACGACGACGGTATAAGATAGAAGGACCCCCGGATGGAGAGGAACCACGATGAACGCGGAGCTAAAAATTAAGCCGAACCGCTGCGAGCGGACCGGCCGGGGTGGTAGGACTGACGGTAGCAAGGTAATATAATAGGAGGTAGGAGGTAGAGGGGTATTGAGTGAGACGATAAATCTAGTGCTACAATATGTTTGATTCGTGATTATATAATTATCTAAACTTTCTTCTTCTTTGACCATTCAATATGTAAAATTAATGAGTGGTAACCTTTACCATTTAATTCTTCCAATGCTCTTTCAGCCAACGATTCAGTGGCAAAACTAACATAAGCAAAACCTCTTGATTCACCGGTTTCTCTATTTCTAACCACATTAACTCTTTCTAATGGGCCATATCTACCGAGTAATTCATTTCTTAACATACTTTCATCGACAATACTATTCAATTGCGACACTCTCAAAGTGGCAGAGTCGTCTCTGGTGTTTTCTCTTGGTGGTAAGTTACCATCAGCATCTTTTCTTAAATGTCTTGGAACATAAACTGATGGACCTGGAGTTGAATCAGCCGATGGAGCAGCACCTGGAGATTCGGCCTTAGAACTATCACCCAAAGTACCCTTAAATGGACATTTAGAGGTGAAATGATCTCCTCCACAAAGTCTACATTTGATTCTTTGAGATGAAACCAAGTTGGCACTTTGTTGAGCTCTTTCTTCTTCTTGTTGTTTCTCCATTTCTTTCCATTGTGTGGCCAATTTCAAATCGACAATTTCCCCTAACTGAGTGGTTCTTGTATCTGGGCCTGGTGGAGTGTTTTTTTCTTTCCCATATTTAGTCCAAGTTCTACGTTGAGCGATTAATGGATGCACTTTTTCAGTTACTTTGATCTCTTTCATTCTTTGAGTTATCTTCACTTTTTCTCCCTTACCGTTCACGCCATAGCTGACAACGGTCTTGGTACCATCTTGATTGACGGTGACTTCTGGACTTGGTACGTCATCCTCGGCATCTGCCCAAGAATTTATAACTTGTGAAGACATTTGGTTACTAGCTTGATAAAATTTTCAGTGGGTGAAAAAAAAATCTTTGAGAAGAGTGAGAATCTTTTGGTTGAAACACCTTTAATATATTAAGTTTATAGGTGGCTAATTATAAATTGGGCCAACTCGTGACGGGTATACACTTGTTCATGAAGGCCCCAATTCTCGTAGATTCTCTCGTGTTTGATGTTTTTGTGGTCGAGGTAATTGTGTAATAATTCTGGCTGCTTTGATGAGATAAGCTCATCTTCAACCGAGTGTACTATGTAGATAATGGTATCTTGGTTGATAAACTTGTTAGGGCCTTTTATCTGCTGGTTGGATAGTTGGAACGCTTGCTGGAAGTGCAGGTCGGACTTGAAGGCACACCGGACAAACGATCTGTAGTCATCGCCGTACTCTTGTATGAGCTGCTCGACGTCGTAGATTCCATCTACGAGAAACACCTTAGTCAAAGTGAGTTGTGACAAAAGTTGGGGAACGTCATTTACACTGAACCCGGGGGCCAACGAATCAACCAACTGGTCAAGGTGTTCCAACCCTTTGGTGATGATCTCGTCGTAGTTGAGTAGCTGTAAGATCAACGATGCCCCAACCGAATGCCCCACCATCAGAACCACATTGAATGAATTTTTGGAGAGACATATAAGCGCTTGAATAACATCAATCAAATGGAACGGGTGGTAGAAGCCATCAATTTCATCGAGTTCCTTTTGAGTGGAAACCTTGGGGGATAACCGGTAATTGATAGACACCACGTTGTAATGAGCATGAGCGAAATCATTGAATATGGGTGAAAAATCATCAAAGGTATTGCAAGGGTCTCTCCAGCCACCTCCATGAATAAGCACTATGGTGTCTTTGGTGTCAGGGGTGGTCTGTACCACTTTGATTGTTTGCAATTCGTGGGGTCCGTACGAGAGTATTGACATGGTAGATTTTCGAGACCGATACGAGCCGAAATTTTTCACCTCTTATCTAAAACTGGGTATCTATTTCTATAGACACTGTCTATTTACATTTAGGTCATTTATTATAGTACATTGACCGGAACCAGTCCAGGTCTGTCATAAACTCGTTAAAGCATGCATCATCTTTCAACACATACAGTCATTATTTGATGCCAATAGTCATCATATAATCATGATTCCTCTCAAGTCCTCATTCATCATTACGATCCAGTTACTTCAGATTATTATCCCGTTCACTTTAACACAAAAGGCCATTGCTGAATAAATCAAATTGAATAAATTGGGGAGTCCACAATTAACATTCATATTCTTCTTGTTATTCTTCTCTGGTTCTTATTCTTTTCTTATTCTTATTCAAATTACACTAAAAAACTTATAAAACATTTAATAACACATTCTTTTCAACCTGGAAACAATCAACTCATTATAACTAATTCCACACAAGAGAAAAACATAGCCCAACAAAATATTTGAAATAATCAATTCTAATAACGGGTTGGAGATCTTTCACGGTTTGAAACATAAGAATCTCTATCACCACCACGGGATTCACGGTCGAATCCACCTCTGAATCCACCTCTTCCACCTCTGAAGTCACCTCTACCACCTCTGAAGCCACCTCTGAAGTCACCTCTTCCACCTCTGAAGCCACCTCTGAAGTCACCTCTACCACCTCTGAAGCCACCCCTGAAGTCACCTCTGAAGCCACCTCTACCTCTGAAACCACCTCTGAAATCACCTCTACCACCTCTGAAGCCACCTCTTCCACCTCTG
Organism: Yamadazyma conglobata; assembly: GCA_030572275.1. Taxonomy (NCBI): domain Eukaryota; kingdom Fungi; phylum Ascomycota; class Pichiomycetes; order Serinales; family Debaryomycetaceae; genus Yamadazyma; species Yamadazyma conglobata. Next base: position 946,467 of record JAJLZN010000002.1, read on the forward strand.
AAACCACCTCTTCTTGGTGGTGGGATGAATGGAGAAGTATCTTCTTCAGCAGCAAGAGTAACATCTTGGAATTCACTACCGTTTAAGATTGGAATGGCAGTGCTTAATTCATCAGCAGAACTGAATTCTAAAGCACCAATGGTTTCACCAGATTCGTAATCTCTAAAGACTTTAGCAAAAGATGGAGTGAATTCAGTCTTATCTCTAACAAAGTCTTTAAAGTCTTGCCATGCGGTACCTTCTGGTAAGTTGGTAACTTTAACTCTGAATTGACCTCTAGTATCTTCTTTCTTTTCACGGGCAATTTCAACAATTAAATTTTGACCGTGGAATTCAGTGTCATGGAAGTCTTCAACGGCTTTTTGAGCACCAGCTTCTTCTTCGAATTTGACGAAAGCGTAACCTCTCATCATTTGGACTTCGACGATTGGACCGGCGGCAGAGAAGAATTCTTCAACTTCTTCAGTTGGAACTAAAAAATTGTTAGTATAAAATTTCAGGTTTAGATGAGGCAAATTTTTAAAAACATACTTTGGTAGTCTAAAGGTCTAACGAAAACTTTAGCAGCTTCTAATGGAGCTTCTTGTGGTTCACCAACTTGTTCGCCAACTGGTTCATTGACTGGTTGGTCATCGTAATGTGGTTCTTGGACGTCTGACATTTTATTTTTTGTTACTACTTTGTGAAAATTGTGGGTATTTCACTCCTTTTATACTTTTCCAATGCGATTGTGCGCATTGGGATGAAAATTTTTCTATTACTTTAAGGCGAGCCCCGTAGCGTGGCGGGGACGTTTAGGTCGACCATTGGTCTGGTGAATGCCATAGTTCCAAAAGATGGTAGGTGATGCCCCTTAAATATACGTGTAGCTTTGGAACCCCTTTTTCAAAAGTGAACGTATGCTGATTAGTACAGATTTCTCCTTCAAGTTAAGACTTCGTGGCCAAGCTGGTTAAGGCGTGAGACTGTTAATCTCAAGATCGTGAGTTCGATCCTCACCGAGGTCGCTTTATTTTTTTCAATCTCCTGCACTTGATTTAAGTTTGGCTAAGATCTGGATCATCGACCGTAGTGGGTAAGGACCCTGTAGGTTATCAGGAAACTTGATTTTTTATTTATAATACACTAATTAGGTATACACTAATTAAACCTATGAACATTTAAATCATCACGCAACATCCACTAGAAGTCTTTTCGTTGTTCAACAAACTGATTCGAGTGGCTGACTCAAAGATATCGTCAACACCCTCTCCCGTCAATGCACTGCTTTCTAAGTAGCTTTTGGCCTCAATTTGGTCGGCGACTGACTCTCCTTGCGACGTTTGTACGTACTTCTTGCTCCGAGTACTCTTCCGTAGATCTTTTTTAAGCCCAATCAATAAGTATGGAGTGTTGGGACAGTACCTTTTGATCTCTTGGACCCATTTAGTTCGGGCACTTTCCAATGAGTCAGGTTCATCAATGGCAAACCCCACGAGAATCACATGGGAGTTAGCGTAGCTTAAAGGCCTTAGACGTTCGTATTCTTCTTGACCTGCAGTATCCCACAACGCTAGTTGCACTGCTTTTCCATCGATTCTGCAGTCAGTGACATAGTTTTCAAACACTGTTGGATGGTACTCGGTAGGAAATTCCCCCAAGGTGAAAACGTATAAAAGCGACGTTTTACCGCAAGCACCATCTCCTACTATGACTATTTTCCTTTTTACTGTAGTGGACATGGTCTATTCATTATAGTTGGCAATATTTGGTTCCCCTGAAAAATGAGCAAAAAAAATCTGGCACGATCTGAAACAACCGGGCCGCTAATGTAGGCTGGGCGAATTTTACTTCTATTTCAGTGAAAAGATATCAAAAGATGCCTTAACTACTATGCTTTAGTCCTGATACTTATGGTGATGATTGCTTTCTCAATAGTGGGACCAAATACACAGTAGAAGCGTAATGACTTGTAAATTATTTATACAATTACTTACTTATTTAGTTGCAGCTTCAATTCCAAAGACTACGGGTAGGGTTGGCAGTATTGTTGTTGCTCAACGATATCATGGGCTGACCGAGACCCACCGACTGTGAATTAGTGTTAGCAAATGGGTTGTATAGATCGGTGTTGCTAGTCAAGTTGGGCGTGGTTGAAATATTTGTTAATGGTGAGGTAGAAGTTTCATGTAACTTAATGAAATTTACCGTGCCAAAGTCGTCGTAGATTAACTCAAACTTGAAATTCACCAAATGTGACCCATTAGTCAATGTGGTTAAGAATTGGTTGAAATTCAAGTTTGGTGATGGGATTAGAGTTAACGTGGTTTGGTAAAGTGGGTAAGCACTCACCATCATGAACTCATTATTTGGTCCCTTGAGCATTTGGAAGGCCTGGTGTGTTGCCTTCAACACCGTCGATGGGTCAGGCAGATTATTGGTGAGGCCAAGGTTAGGCAAGTTAGATAACCCAGTCGTAGAATTACTATTGGCTCCATTCCAAATCGAGCCAGTACTGCTGTTGTTCCAAATGGAGTTGTTTCTGCCGTTTGTAGTTGGCGGGGTGCTGGCATTCCACACATTGCTGGCTAATCCCCCAATATTTGTCAAATTACTGTTAGATAACGAGGTATGGGGAGTTGGCGGGATGCCTGCTCCTTGCACTGGTGGTGGGATTTGACCTAACCCTGGAGGTGGACATGCTGTAACTGAACCATTCAAGTTGAGTGAATTCAAGCCTGGAGGTGGGGTAAGATTTGGTTGCGTTGAAGGTTTATACGCATCACTGAATGGATCATTGAACGTTTTCGTAGCATCAGTCAAGGAAGAGAAAGAAGGCAAAAATTGCTGAGATTGTGGGAAATGGCTTGGTGCCGTTGTCGACACGGATGGTTCCCTCTGACTTTGTTGCTGACCAGTTCCAGTAGGGCTTGAGTACCATTGATTTCCAACTGAAGGAGTGGAAGACCCTGACTTCCGATTGTACAATTCTTGCAACAATGGATTCAGGGCAATTGGGTTGCTTGTCTTCGCATCGGTGGCATTAGTTGTAGTTCCCTTATCATCATATTGATCGAGCTGTTTGACTTCTAAAGGTTCGGTATCCCCTAGAGTTTGTTTTTCCAACAGTCTCTCTAACTCGTTAGTTGAAACTTTTGAGACCTCGCTCATGCTTGGTTCGGGTATTTCTTCGTCTACAGATTTCGGCACCTTCTTGGGTGAAGACGCCTTCTCTGATACCACTTCTGAGACTTCTTTTTGAGCCTTTAGGGTTGCTTCTTTCTCCTTGACTTCCTCCTTTTGCTGTTGGGATCTGGCCCTCTCTTTCTCTTCCTTTTCACGCTGCAATGCAATCTTCCTCTGTTGCTCTTCAATTCTCTTTAATTTTTCTTCTTCTTTCTTCCGTTGAATTTCTTCCTTCCTTTTCCTCTGCTCCAACTTGAGTTGTTCCTCCTTACGCTTCCTTTCCTCCTCTTTGGCTTTCAACTCTTCCTCCTTCCGCTTTCTTTCTTCTTCCTTGGCCAATTGTTGCAACCTCTTCTTTTCTTTAGCTTTCTCTTTTTGTTTCAACTTCTTCAACTCTTTTTCTTTCTTTGCATTCTCCTCTGCCTCTAACTCTTCGATCAATTTCTGACTTCGGTCTTGAGCTAACTTTTCTTTGTAGGCCACCTTCAACCTTTGGCGGAAAAGTTTAATCACCTGCATCAAGAATAAACGGCGTAGCTCTTGAAGCCTTTTTTCCTCGCTAACTTCTGGATCCTCATTACTTGAATGGTCGTCCAACTCGTCTTCATATTCCTCATCATCTATTACTCCTTCGAAATCGTCTTCATATTCATCTTCAAGGTCAATTTCCCCATCGTCAAAGCCTTCGCTTTCATCGTAAACTGACCCATATTCTTCGTCGAGATTCTCAATGTCATCCGCATCGCCGTGATGTTCGGTTTCGAGTCCACCGTTAACTTCTTCATTCACTTCAGTATCCGGGGAGTCGGTGGCGTGTTTGTTCAACACTCGTTGGCTATTACGTTTGAACTCTAAGGCATCTTTACGAATTTGATGATGGGAAGCCTTGATGAAGTCAGAGCTGCTCATATCTAGATCGTTATCAGCTAAAAATTCCCTAGAGGTTCTCGACTTGGATAAAGATTCCATCATTTCGATGAAATCCCGACCATCATTCTGGAAAATGTCGTCGGCTAAGTTAGAAATACCGGCGTTCAAGGAATTCGAATTATTCTTTTGAAGACCCATTCCTCTAGCCTGGAGCTCGGGGTCTTTTTCGAAAACATGGTCCATCCTTTGGATGAAATTAAGTGTCTTCGAAATCTCGTTCAGAGCTCCTGATCCCGGCGCTTGTTCTGTAAGAAACTGCTTGACCTGATTCATGTCTGATAACGAATATTTCTGGCCGTCTTTTTCATTTATATTTTGAAGCATATTCTGCCACCAGGCACTGGAGAGCAGTTTCTCGACCTGCTTCAACAGTTTCTCCGACAATCCATCAGGCAACGGTAATTGGGGAGCAGGGACATTTGGACTTGGACTGTGCTCCCAACTTGTTTTGAGGTCGGAGTCTCTAAGAGTCCCCACCTTCCCATTTATTAGATCGTGAAAAGAATGTTGAGGATGTGATCGGGATTGTAGTTGAGGTGAGTTTTGTGATGCATGCTGGGCCGGCACTTGTGCTTGTACTCTTGGTGATGGTTGGATGTGGGAATTCTGGGTGGAATTTTGTTTCGTAGCCGGTGTCAGGCTATTCGTGGAAGCGTGTGGTCGATGGTGGGGACAGGATTCGTTGGTAGCTTGTTGACAAGAGGGGAGGCTATGTATAGCCTGACCACCTTCGAACAATATGGTGGACAAGTTGGGGAGTTGGTTCAAATCAGAGGTATTCTTAATGAATTCGTAAATATCATCGATGTTTTCATCGTACAATCGTTCGATTTCCGTCACGATTATATCTCGTTTCCTGCCACAATTGATACAGTTACAATTCTGAGAAGCGGCGTATGCATGTAGATCACGTTCTTGCTGTTTATCTTTAGGCATCAGCTTGGCCATATGTTTAGGGTCAAACTTTATGAGCGTCAACAAGTCTTTCTTATCGATTTGTGATAATTTCTTCCTAGCCTTTGTGTCAAGCTCTTCCCAAAACTCCTTGAGCCCCGTACGCTCCTCTGGCGTGGAGTTATGGAACCACATGTCTGCTACTGGGTCGCCAGGCTGAGGTTGGTAGTGGCCATTTTGATGTGTATCAGTATTCGAAATACGTTGATGCCCCGATATGCCATGGTCGTCGTCAAGACTCTCCACTATTACGCTGCCATCCGGACCCTGCTTGATGACCCGGGAAGTGGGATAGTCATCTTCGGGATTATTTATGGTGGCAGAAGATAAATTTGTGGGGGGCTTGTTCTTACTCTTCTTCTTATTCTTCTTCTTCTTCTTCGAGCCGATGGATGGCACGGCACCTGTCTTGCTTTGCGCTTGGTCGGGCCCCGTGTAGTCAAAGTGGATGTTATCGCCGTTTTTGTAATTGGCGGGAGCATTAGTGGTGGTCCCACTGGCGGGATGGAGACTTGGTGATGAAGAATCACCCATTATATTTTGAAGTGCAACTGGTCTCTAAGCTGAGTGTTGCTGTATCCACAGAGTCGTTACTGGTTATTTCAAAAGCAAATTTGTGCGATAGAAGAACCAATTAATTAGCGTTGGTACCGTTCGTAACTCTCTGAGACAATAGTGATCTCTTCAAACAGTTTTTTTGTACCCAGAGAATGCGACATTAAAAATTTTCTAACCTGGTGGGCGACACGACGGGGTAGGGACTAGGGCTGGGGGGCCTGATGCTGGGGCTAGAAGCTGGCTAAGTACTCTTTTGCAGTAGTTGGGTGTAGGCAGGTTGGTTCTTTTGTACGGGGGGAGTCTGGTGAGATTGGGGGCTTGGTGGTGGCTCTCTAGCTGGTCAGTTCTCGTCGGATTATTGTTGCACCGGCAACACGATCTTGGTGAATTCTCTCCCTCTTCATACCTGCATTGACCTCTCTATTCAACCCCTTTCCACCTGTCTTGGTCGCCATGTCTGCAGAGTCTGTCACCTCACATTTTGGCTGCAAATATTTCCGTCTCCACGTCGGATAACCCTCAGACGTGCCCTAGCCAAATCTTTGCTGAAAAATTCCACCCAATTATCTTGCATATTTCTTTAGATCCAACTTCCCCAGTTTCAGACTTATAGCACCACCATGTCCCTTAAATACATTGATACTGCCAGAAAAATTTTATGTATTGGCAGAAATTATGCTGCTCACATAAAGGAGCTCAATAATGTCCAGCCTCTGCAGCCATTTTTCTTCTTGAAGCCCTCTTCCTCTGTTTTAAAACCAAATCAAGGACCTTTACTAGTTCCAAAAGGTGTTGTTGCCCATTACGAAGTGGAATTGGCCTTCACTTTAAACAAAGACTTGAAGAATCTCCCTGCTACTTTCTCCAGAGAAGATGCGTTGGAATGCATTGAAGGTTATGCTTTGACCGTCGATATGACTGCGAGAAACGTCCAAGATGAAGCTAAAAAGAAAGGTTTACCATGGAGTATTGGTAAAGGGTTCGACACCTTCTTGCCTGTTTCCAACTTCATTCCAAAGGAAAAGATTCCAGATCCATACAATGTGAAATTACAATTATCTATCAACGATGAAGTGAAACAAAACGATATGACTAATTTGATGATTTTCCCAATTCACCAAATCTTGTCTCACATGTCTTGTATCATGACTTTGGAAAAGGGTGATTTGATTTTGACCGGTACGCCTAAGGGAGTAGGTTCCATCAACCCTGGTGATACTTTAAAGGCGTCTTTGAGTTATGACGATGAAGTGTTGGCCACTATCGATGTTGCTGCTGAGGAAAAACCAGGTCCTTACGAATACAAAGAAACTTAGATGATCTTGTATAATATTTGGTAAAATAAATATCCCTATATAAACACCCCATCTTTAGGTGGTTGGAACTTTCTCAAGACAATGTTAGCTTCACTCATAACCTTGTGGGTGGCAGTATCCATTGAGTAGCTTTGAGCGTACACAACTTCTTTGATCCCGCTTTGAACTATTTTGATGGAGCAGGTCAAGCAGGGACAGGTGTTGCAATATAACACACTTCCCTCTTGATCATTACCGGTGATTCGATCTCTACCACTTTCAAGTAAAGCATTCTCTTCTGCATGTAAGCACAAACATGTAGATAAGCTGTCACCACTTCCTTGACCCTTGTTACATCTGTCACATCCACCTTCGTTACAGTTGGTCAAATTTCTTGGGGTTCCATTGTATCCTGTGGCTATCACTCTATTACCTCTGACAATCACACACCCTACCCTTCTTTTCATACAGTTGGACCGCAACGCTGCTAAGTCTGCTAATTGCATGAAGTATGAGTCCCATGTAGGTCTCAACCTCGAAGTGTCTAATAAGTTCAACTCGGACAACTTGATGAAAAGATTCTTGATTGAATTGGAAGTATTAATAATTTTGATATTTGCTTGGTTGTTTATGGCCGCTGACGGGTTTTCCAAAGAAAAAAGATTGCTGTCACATTTATCTATGAAGTCTTCCAACGATAATGTGCTGTTCGTTTTATGCTTAAATCTTTCATATCTCAATTTTATAGGAGCATCGACCGAAAGATGCAAAAAGAACGGTCTTTTTTGTAAAGCATGTAGTCTCTCTGTCGTGTTTATGTCCTTCCACACAAAATTGGATCTCCAATTCAATGTTACAAAGTCAATCAACTCCCCCAAGCTCTCGAATTGACGGGGATGCATAGATGAAGAATATACAGACCCATTCTCTATTTCCCCGGAATCTTTTTGCTGAGTTGAATCCTTTACACCAATTAACTCAAACCCCTGGAATGTTAAGTACCTTGCTATTTCTGTTTTACCACTGCTCGATGTCCCTGAAATTCCAATCAACATTATTCAACGAAATATATTTAATACAGCTTGAGATGCAATGATTTCTTTATTTTATTTAATCGCGTCTCAGACTAGTGATTTTCACAAATATTTTTTATAATATGTTAACCCGTTTAGGTCATGACAGATAATGCGACTTGGGGTCGCAGTTCAAACCTTGCTAACTAGGATTTAATCATATCTACAGTTCAACAAAATAAAGGATTTTAGAAATGAAGTCCCTCAGCTGCAGTAATATGTTGATACCCTTCTTGTTGCTACTCCAGCTTGTCAGTTCAATGGTCCATAAACCCGGAGTTTGTGCCATGTACGATAACTGTGGGAAGAAGTCCTTTTTTGGTAGTCTGTTGCCTTGTCCCAATAATGTGGAGGCTGTCAAACCAGATAAAGAGTCAATTGACTTACTCAGAAACGTCTGTGGTGCTGATTTTCCGCTGGAAGCGTTATGTTGCTCCAAAGATCAAATTATAAACTTGCAGTCGAATTTGAAAAGGGTAGACCCTTTAATCAGTTCTTGCCCTGCTTGTAGAAAGAACTTTTATGATTTTATTTGTGAGTTTACTTGCTCCTCCAACCAGTCTATGTTTATTGATATAACTAAAACCGGTATTGCTATGGATACAAAAAAAGAGATTGTCACTGAACTCTCCCAATATGTTGAACCGGAAACTGCTTCTAAATTCTTCGATTCATGTAAGAATCTTAAGTTTTCTGCTACCAATGGGTATGCCATGGATCTTATTGGTGGAGGTGCTAAAAATTTCAAGCAGTTTCTCAAGTTCTTGGGGGATGAAAAGCCTTTATTGGGAGGTTCTCCTTTCCAAATGAATTTCGAGTACAATTTGACCACACCTGAAAAAGAAAATGGTTTGACTTTGAGACAAACGGACATGAAGGATTGTAATGACTCTGTTTACAAATGTGCTTGTTCAGATTGCGTCGAATCATGCCCAAAACTTCCATACTTTGTTGACTTCAACAATAGATGCACCGTAGGAAGTCTTCCATGTTTCTCGTTTGCTGTGATAATCATCGCAGGCACTTTCGTTCTAATTTTGGGGCTTTTTCATATGTACATTGCCAAAACGAAACGTTCTGGTCGTTTTAACCTCGAGGATGATGATTATGAAGTTGAGCATGATCCCAATAACTACTTAATGTCAAAGGGCAATAACACTTTTGAGTTTTTCAGATCTCTCAATGGCCGGTTGATCTCCTCCATGGAGAACGGCTTTGAGAGGTTGGGATTGGTTGTGGCAAGCTACCCTGTATCTACTATAATAGCTTCCGTGCTAGTAAGTGTATTATTGTCATTGGGAATGATCTACTTGAAATTCGAAACGGATCCGGTCAATCTATGGGTCAGTCCCAATGAACAGCACTTGAAAAACTATGAGTATTTCAAGGAAAATTTTGGTGAATGGTACAGAATCGAACAAATCATTGTTAGCAAAAAGGATGAAAGCCCAGTTCTAGATTGGAAGACCATTCAGTGGTGGTTTGAAAATGAATTGTCATTACAGCTGTTTGAAGATGGAAACGAAACGATTTCTTTGGATGAGTTTTGTTTCAAGCCTACAGGTGAAACTTGTGCTATTGAGTCATTTGCTCAGTACTTTTATGGGGATATAAACTACCTCCAAGAAAGTAATTGGGAAAAGCTGATCTTAGAATGCACAGGCTCACCCGTCAACTGCTTACCAACTTTCCAACAACCTTTGAAACCAGACTTGCTCTTTGAAAGCAATGACGTTTTGAATGCCAAAGCGTTTACAATAACTCTCTTGCTTAATAAGTACCTGGAAGATAAAGAGTATACTGAGCGTGTCGAACGGTATGAGAATAAAGTCAAAGACTGGCTACTTGAGCTCAAGCATGAAAACCCCGACCTTAGAATCGACTTTAGTACTGAAGTTTCTTTAACACGGGAATTGAATAAGTCCACTAACACTGATATTAATATCATAATTGTTTCATACATAGTGATGTTCTTATATGCCTCCATATCCCTAGGCGGAAAGATTCCTTTCAATTTCAAGTTGAAGAACCTCCTCTACACAAGGTTTCAATTAGGACTCTCGGGAATAGTTATCATTTTATTGTCTGTTTCGGCTTCTTTGGGCTTCTTTTCTTTGATTGGACTCAAATCAACTTTGATTATTGCAGAAGTTATACCATTTTTGGTATTGGCGATCGGCGTTGATAATATATTCTTGATTTTGCATACCAGTACTTCAATCAATAATTCAGAGGAGTATGAAGGAACTGCTTTGGAGGTTCGGATATCTAAAGCTTTAGGCAACATCGGCCCTTCTTGCTTGATAAGTGCAGTTCTTCAAATATCCATGTTCTTATTAGCATCCAGCGTGGATATGCCGGCAGTTAAAAACTTTGCGTTCTATTCAGCAGGTGCTGTGTTCATCAACATAGTGCTACAGATGACATGTTTCGTTTCCATTCTCACCTTGGACCAGAGGAGATTTGAAGAAGGAAGATTGGACTGCTTTTTCTGGATGAAAGCACCGATCGAGATACAGGATGATTCGGAAACTTCAGAAGAAACAGAAAGAATACGTTCAGATGTCGTCGAATTCAATTTCAATAAATTGATACACAAATTTTATGCCCCAAAAATATTGTCTCGTACAGCAAAGCCAAAAATTTTGACGCTATTTGTATTGTGGTTAGGGTTATCTTTAAGTTTATTACCATATGTTGACATTGGGTTGGACCAAAAAGATGCTTTGCCACGGGAATCTTATTTGATCGACTACTTCGATTCCATGGCCAAATATTTGAATGTGGGTCCCCCAATATTTTTTGTGTTGAAAGACTTTGATCTTTCAACCAGAGAAAACCAACAAAAAGTATGTGGTAAATTTTCCACTTGTGAAGAGTTCTCCTTATCTAATATCTTGGAACAAGAGTACGAGAGAAGCGAAAAGTCTTCTATAGCTGATCCTTTATCCAACTGGTTGGATGATTTCTTGACTTGGTTGAACCCTGAGCTCGATCAATGTTGTAGAATGAAAAAAGGAACTCTTGAATTCTGTTCACCTTCTTCCCCAAGCAGATTATGCGAAGCTTGTTATTTGAATCATGACCCACCTTATAACATTTCAATGGAGGGCTTGCCAACTGGCGAAGAGTTTATGTACTTTTTCAACGAGTGGATCGAACAACCAAGCGATCCTTGTCCATTGGGGGGAAAGGCACCTTACGGAACAAGTGTCAACTACAACGATCTGCTGATTCAAGCATCTTATTTCAGAACCAGTCACCCACCGTTGAGAACCCAAAATGACTTTATTAATGGGTTCAAAAACTCGTTGAGAATCGTGGAAGAGATAAAAAAGTATCAATCACAAGATGGACAACTAGATCTTTTTGCATATTCACCTTTCTACATATTCTTCGTACAATACGAAAACATTATATCCCAAACATTTTCCTTACTCGGCATAGCATTTGCCATCATTTGGCTTATAACTTTGATTATGGTAGGATCACTCAGAGTATCGTTGGCATTGATTGTTACGGTGATGCTGATTATCATCAACATCGGAGGAGTCATGTCAATATGGGGCATTTCGCTCAATGCTGTGAGTTTGGTGAACCTCATAATATGCGTGGGTTTGGCAGTGGAATTTTGTATCCACATCGCTAGAGGCTATACCAAAGCACCCGATAAATTAGAAGAAAATGATGAATACTTCGGCGATACATACGACAACTTCATGCAAAACAATGTGTTGTTGAAGGAGCCAAGAACCATTAAAACATATCACACTTTAGTGAACATCGGGGGCTCTGTGTTAGGAGGTATCACCTTAACCAAATTTATCGGTATTATTGTTCTTGCATTCACCCGGTCCAAGATATTCGAAGTTTACTATTTCCGGATGTGGTTATCATTGATATTTATCGCAGCTGCTCATGCATTATGTTTATTGCCGGTGTTGCTAAGTTATTTCGGTTGAAGTGTCATATAAAATATTGTTTAGTCTAAAAAGTTTACGTAATACAAAGTCTCTCAACGTCATTTTCGTAAGGCTGCAAAAAATAGACAACCGAGTGTCAGGGACCCTCGAAGATAATTTGTGCAACAAAATGAGACGGGACCGGAAATCATACGGGCGGTGAAGACTCAGCAAGGTTGGAGGCGAGCATGTATTTCGACCAGTATACCGTCACTTATTGCTACATGCTTGCAAGATGCCAGGATGTTTCCGCCACATCCTGAACAGCACCGTGCTCCTACCATTTCAATAAATGATGCTGAATTGCCCAAAGTGGCAATTCGTACATAAACAAGCTTTCTTGGCTCTGCACTACCGCAGAATTGAGTAAGAAAGTTGCCCAAAAAAAAAATGACTGAGGCCATGAACAAAACGAGCGGTGAGACGACCCACTAACCGGGGCCCGCATTAGACGACAGGTCAGGCCAAAAAAACCGATACCGAATTGTGAGAAAACCAAGTGGGAAGGGAGACAAAAAATCTTTTTCAATTCAAGTAAACTATTTTAAAAAGAAGCAATGTCAACTTTTACATTTAAATGGTATGTCGAACGAATTGAATGAACGGTGATATCAAAGAGTAATAGGCAAGTTATGGTGGAGATGAGGCGGTAGTTCCGAAAGCGAATGAAGGGTTGCACCACATATCCATTGCTACCATATTTCGGTTGAAGAGGTTTTAGTTAACAGGGGTTTCAACTTTGCTTTACTATAACACCGATGCAATGGCATTTACTAACATAAAACAGGCCAAAAGGACCTCAAGAAGTCATAATTACCGGAAGTTTCGATAACTGGGGAAAAACCTTACCCTTAGTTAAGCAAGCCGATGGTTCCTTCGAACTTACCGTTCCATTACCAGTCGAAACTGAAAAAGTCTTATACAAGTACGTTGTCGATGGGGAATGGAGTATCTCCAAAGATGAAAAGGTCACTGCCGATGAAGCTGGTATTGAAAACAACTACTTGGAAGGATCCGATTTAAAAGCCCAATCTACTGGAGCTGGTTCAGCCATTCCAGAAGCTGGTGGATTAGTAGCTGCCACTCCTATTTCTAAAGATGTTAAAACCACCGTCTTACCTCAAGCCGAACAAAAGCAAGTCACTCAAGGGGAAGCTGGTATTCAAATTCCTCAAGACCCTGAAAGTTTAAAGGCTTTTGAAACCGTTAGAGACGTTGACGCTAAAGCTTTAAATGAAGAAGCTGGAGAACCTGAATCTTTGAGTGCTGCTGAAAAAAAGAAACAGAAGAAAAAGGTGAAGAGAACTCAATACAAGAAGAAAAAGAAGGCCGCTGCTGCTGCCGCCGCCGTTGCTGCTGGTACCGGTGCTGCTGGTGCTGCTGGTGCTGATGTTACTGGTACTGAAGATAGTGCTGAAAACACCCCAGAACCAGAACAAACTTCTACTAGTCCAGAACCAACTGCTGAAGAATCAATTTCCGAAACTCCAGTCGTTGCTGCTGAACCAGCCACTGAAGAACCAGTTGTTGCTGAACCAGCCACTGAAGAACCAGTTGTTGCCGAACCAGTCGCTACTGAACCAGTAACCGAAGAACCAGTCACTGAGAAATCTGAGAAACCAGTCGAAGAAGCTGCTGCTGTCGCCGGTGCTGCCGGTGCTGCCGGTGCTTTAGGTGGTGCTAAGGCCACTAAACCAGTCGCTGAACCAGTCGTTGAACCAACCAAAGAAGTCGAACCAGTCGCCGAACCAGTCGCTGCCCCAACTAAAGAAGTCGAACCAGTCGCTGAACCAGTCGCTGCCCCAACTAAAGAAGTCGAACCAGTCGCTGCCCCAACTAAAGAAGTCGAACCAGTCGCTGAACCAGTCGCTGCCCCAACCAAAGAAGTTGAACCAGTTGCTGAACCAGTTGCTGAACCAACTAAAGAAGTCGAACCAGTCGCAGCACCAACCGAAGTTGAACAAGCCGTTAACACCAAAGCTACTGAACCAGTCGAAGCTACTGAACCAGTTGCATCCACTGACAAGCAAGACGCCGGTTACCATTCATTAGACCCTAACGCCGAAAGCAAAGAAGTCGAAGCTCAACCAGTCACCGCTGCTAAACCTACTGAAGAAGAAGAAATAATTGTTGCCCAAGGTAAAGGAGACGTTGAAGCACAAATCTTGAAATCTGAACAAGGTGATGTCACCTTAGAAGAGATCAAGCCTACCGAAAGTGAAAGAGCCAAATTGACTGAAAACGCCGGATTATCTGAAAAGTCTGACAAATCAGCTGTTAAACCAGCTGAAGCCAAACCAGAGGCCAACACTGCTAAGGTCACCAAAAAAGATTCCAAGAAGGAAGTTAAGAAGGAAACCACTAAGGAAGAGCCAAAGAAAAAGAGGGGATTCTTATCTAAATTGAAGAAAATTTTCAGTTAATTTCATACCCAGACGGATCCCAAGTCATTGTGTATTTATTTCATACTAATTGTTTACATGCTATCTTTTAGATAGTCATTAGTGTTAATTTGTTTAAATGAGTGTTAGAATACGTAGGCACGTTATGTACTATTTTACCATTAATATATATTTACTATAATACAGAGAATGTGATGAGTAATGATTGGGGCTACTTATATATCCCCCAGCGGTTAAAACCGTCTCACCATGTTTCACAGCAACACATCACAGCGGAATCAGTTGGACGCCAGGCAAGGCCAGGAAATGACAGACAGCGTCATGACTTATCTAGCTTCGAATTGAACCATTTTTCTGGTTCTGGCCTTATAAATAACTCTATGACCACAATCCTTACATCTGATGGCATCACTCTTATTCAAGGAGAAAGAGGATCCACATTGTGCACAGTAGTATTTGACCCCTAAGGACTTGGAGGCAACATACCCATGGGCAGCGTGTGAGATAGATGATGGAGCGGCAAACCCTTCTCTTTGAGGTGATGACATGATGGTATACAATAACGAAAATTTTTTTGGTGAAAAGTTCGCGATGTTTTTGGCAGAGCCCGGCCCCGGTTTTATTGCTTGACTGATGATATAATGGAGAATCTACGAAATGCTATTCATAGGGTTAGCAAGCAGGTGAAGGCATTGGAAGGATTGAAAGAACGGCGGTTTCAAAAAAATCAGTTTGTGGATTCCAAAACTAATTCCCAAAACCCTACGGCCATACAAAGTGCTAGGCCCGTGAAAAATTATTCTATACGACATAAATCTGACCCCAGGAGGGGACGATTACGGTACCCTACCGAGTTTGTAAACTCTGTCAACCACCATGAGCGCCAGAGATTCCAGGAGTTCTTGGAGCCGGTGGGCATGAAGAATTTGAAGATGTTCAAACAAGATACCCCGGCTTATCAGGAATTGGCTGCTAAACACCATTGGTCCAAGATGAAAACCAATAATAGTTTGGTGATCTACCAGAATTTTGTGGATAATCAGAATCAGTTCAACAAGGTAGTGGAATTGTTGATTGAGTTGACCCCCGAGACGTTGTTCCCCAAGTCTGAATACAATTACAACCGAATCATCAACGAATATGAAGCATCGAGGGCTGATTTGAAATTCGAAACGCCTAAATTTTCGTTTGACCCAGTCCCAGCCTTCGACACCACCATGACACCCGATCAGTTCAATCAGTACATATACCACTTGACGTCGACCAAGTTTCTACACGAAAACGCATCCTCTATAAATGGAGTGATTAATGACATTTTGTTGCACACCCACAAATTAGACACGAGAGAGTTTCAAAGCAAGCGGTCGGTCAAAACGTATAACCATTTGATCCGGTGGTACGGTTACACCAAGAATCAGGGGTTGTTTGCCAGAAGCTTGTTGGTGTCGATGAAGAAGGATGGAATCGACCCCGATATCGAGACCATCAACACCTTGTTGAAAGTCATGACCATTAGTATCAGAGGGTATTCTAACAAACTTTTGTTGATCAAACAGTACCTCAACCTCTGCAAACAGTATAATTTACAGGTAAACCTCTTGACATGGACTCGGGTCTACGAGCTATTGGGGAACATTTACCTCAAAGAAATGCTATTGAACAAAATCTCGTCTATTAACCTTCCTGTAACCAAAGATCTCGTGTACTTAATAATCGATGATTTCATCAAGGTGGGAGATGATCGGGTGATTGACTTCATTGAAAAAGACTTGAATTACACCAATTGGAATCAAGATACAAAAATCGTTAATAAAGTAAACTATTTACAGATTCTCAAAGGGAATGGAGAGATCTTCGATAAAAACAAATACAGTTTAGCGTACATCGTTCAAGGCATCAGGGACAATAGTCGGATCAAGCCGCATGTTAAGATGAACTTGTTGATGCAGTTGTTTGACCCAAAACAGCTTACATGTTATAAGTATATCGTATCGCAATTGAATCGACTCTCTTATGATATTGAGAATATCAGCAAAGTGGTTAATCATTTAATATTTCATATGAACGGGTTGACGGGGTATAACAACGATGAGGAGAATATTATTGCTTTGAAGTACTATTTACGAGATTTTTATCTGTTAGAGAATAAGTTAAAGTATTTTAAATATGACCTCAAAGGGGTATCATGTGAGGGATTTCGTAATTTAAAGTTCAGGGTGGACCGGAAATTTCAGATTCCTGCCACTGTAACGAAACAGCAAGTGCTGAAAAAAATCAATAAGATGACGTTTAAGAAGTTCGACCTGTACCCTACGACCATTAAACAGAGATTAGTTGAAAAAGGATATTTAGAATAGCTAGTAGACGTTGTTATTTAAGGGGCTGGTGCAACAAGCCCGCAGAGCAGAGGGTTTTTTTGCAGCAAAAGAAATTATGGGTGCATTTAATGATTTACCGAACCAACAAATTTTGAGATCATGCTGCAAGGCGAAATGTATATAGGGAATGTGATAGATTCTATGAGGAAATACTCATTAATTTACTGGTTGTAGATTCATAAAGGGGAACAGATATTTGTGGTTTACGGCGTATTCTTTGCAGGAAACCGCAATCGTGGGTTTGGACTGCCTGTTATCGAGGGTAAAATATCCTGCACATATGTCGAAAATTTTATAATATAAGACACTTTCCTATATATAGCTCGAATTAACATTAGCTGATACAGAAGTGGACATATAGGTCAACAAGTGAAAAGCTTAATTAAATGATGACCTCATAGTTGAAAGAATGTACTGAGCTGGATCCAACTCATATCTTTGAAGTTGCAAGCTACAAATTGATTGCCCTATATACCCGTTTGTATAGCCGCCTGGGTTTTAAATTGGATAATATGTCCACCGCATCGCACAATAGTTGTTAAGTGATTTTAATTTCATTACCAAAAATAGAAAAATCGTCAATCCCGAGAATTTTCAGGGAAATCTTCAACCTGTATAATTGGGAATTTGGCTTTCGAAAATTAAAAAAAAATTAATTAAAATCCCTGAGACATACTATTCAATTTAATTTTTGAACCTCAACTTATGGCCATTTGATATAAGTAGTCAAGTGTATCATCATAAATAACTCCATCAAACGTTAAAACTTTTTAGTCTGTTGTCTTATCGATTGCGATTCATTTCATTTCCCATCAACTTTATTCAGTTTCACTTACTACTAAGACTGCAAATCAATTTTCATTAAATTTTCATTTTACTTCTTGTCCATCAGCTAATTGATCTTTCATTTTGATGATCTTCATACAAACTTTCATCCTACTACAATTGTTCCAATTGTCCATTGCACTTGATTTGGGACTATGCTCCACTTCTAACTCGGGTTCAAGTTCTCAATCCTATACCTCTGAGTATATGTCTTTGGGATATTGCAGAGAAAAATGCCTCAACGATTACACATACGCCGTGCTCCAAGGCGATAAATGCTGGTGTGCTGATAGTTTGCCCGATTCCAGCACTGATTTGAGCGATTGCGATACTTCTTGTATTGGGTTTCCATCAGAGAAATGCGCCAGTAGTGGGTATTTTGGATATTTCGATGTCGTGAACCCTTCAAGGTCATTATCGGTTTCATCCTCCTCCTCATCATCATCTTCGACCTCCAGGACCTCGTCGACTTCCCCAACCACATCTTCAACCCCTACTACCTCGACGTATGCTTCCACCGAGGCAATCAGCACAACGAGCACGACCTCGAGCACGAGTTCCACTTCTAGTTCAAGTTCAAGCTCCAGTTCTAGTTCTAGTTCTAGTTCTAGTACAGGTACAAGTTCAAGCTCCAGTTCCAGCTCCAGTTCCAGTTCCAGTTCCAGTTCTGAATCAAGCTCGAGTTCAAGTGCCAGTTCCAGCTCCAGGAAGTCCCAGTCAAGCACTTCTACTTCCGAAAGCTCATCTTCGACCCAAGCCTCATCGAGCACAGACAATTCTGCATCAATAACCTCTTCACCAGCGGTGGGTCCCACCACCATTTATTCAGTAAAGACTGTTAATGGTGGCAGTCAAACGATTTTGATTAAGACAGAATTCGTTACTGCAGCTAGCTCCACTTCCGAACCAAGTGAGACGGGACAGGAAGAAAATTCCAACAAAAGTGCTTCATTCTTCGACTCCACTGGAAAAGTGGCTGGTACTTTCACTGCAGTGGGGGTGGTAGTCATTGGATTGATATCGACAATCTTATACTGTTGTTGTTGCCACAATAGAAATGGTGACGACAACGATGCTTACACTGACGAAGAAAACCAATACTCCAGCGATGAGTCCATGACCAAGACCCCAGTTTTGAAAACAGGGGACAACTCATTAAAGCGGGACAACTCCTCTAAGTCGATTTTTACTATGCTAGGTAAAGATTCTGTGGGTGGAATCACTCGAAGTTTATCCAAGAGCAAACTCAACCCCAACAAGCATCAAACAGTGGATGTCAACGATATTCAAATGTTCCCTATAACGGAATTCGAGAGTCATAGACCTGATTCACGGTTAGATCCTCTATTCATTTACAGTAATTCATCCAATCAAACTTTTGGTGATAATATTGACTACGGAAGGAAACTTAAAGTAGCAAACCCCGATGACACATGATTCCGTCCATTGACTCAAACTCCAACATTTGGGTCCCCTTTTATTTTGCATGGCTTGTGGATCAAAACTACAGTCCGATCTTTCCAGTACCCCCTTTTTTTAATCAACCTTTCAAGTTTGCATGTTTAATTGATTACGCTTAATCTCGAGATATCTATAGTGCGTTCGTACATTCATCAAAAGTATATCTATTTATAATATAGTCGTAATTCACGTTAATGTTTATGGTATTTAGGCTGCGTTTCGTAAGCGTTAGGGCTTCCACTACCACCATCTTGTTCCATATCGCTAGAATCACTCTCACTACTTTCACTACTATCACAGCTATCTTCGCCGTCAGCAGGATGGAAAATACAGCAGATTTTTGTCTTTTTCTTGTTCATATGTTCGTTATCCACTGTCCCATCAGCCCATCTCACCTCCGGTTTCCTGGTCCTTTCACCCCGAAGATGCAAGATTGGTCTAGGTTGCTGCTCTCCAGATGCACTTTGATGTGATTCCTGAACCTGTGTTTGTGTTCCTGCTTGGGATTGTGGTTGTGGTTGCGACTGGGTCATTTTGGGATTTACTATTATAGGGCAACTTGTTTTTGTGGTTCCTGACTGAACAATTATGCGATTCTGCTTTACACGACTATTTTGTGGTGGTAGTTAACATGTCGGAGAGTACAGCTTGTGAACCGAAGATGGGAAGCGACTTGTACAATCGTACCGGGCAGTTTGTTTTTCTCCCTATTGATTACCAATGACAGGGAGTTATTGAACGAAGAATGAAGCGATCCGATCAAATCGGAGGGTAAGAGAGAGAAGCCGTGCATGGGGAAAGGTGCGTCGCCCAGTTTGGTGTTAACTCCGTTATCGAAATTAAAGTCAAGGGAAACGGAAATTAGTTTCCTAGGTTATTCTATTACTAAGGTTTCCTGTGATTTATAACAATTAGTCGTGGCCACAATCACGGGAAAAGTATTCTTAGTGATCACGGAAGTGTCAAATCAAGATTGATTTGCGGTGGCTTAAGATGCACCGGTTTACTGGTAAAAGCTAATTGTTGCACTTTGGCAGATGCTCAAATATGCAATCGACCTAAATCACCCAACACGATGCTTACAAATCGACCGAGAGCTCTCCCCATTTCGGCGCATTTGCCGTGTCCGCTCGACCCGAAAATGTGTCAAAATTTGTTAAAGTAAAAATAACCGTACGTTTTTGGAATCGACCAATTCGCCGTTCATTATCTCACCAACAGACCGGATTGATTAAAAGCCCCATGTGTACCCGACTCTTAAGATACTTGAAGACTTCATACAACTCTCACGACTAAATAGGTGACAGAGCTGGCTCCCATATAAATCGCAAATTAAGCCAAAAACGGTAAGCGTCTACTTTAAACATGACACAGCCGTAAGTTGAACAATATGAAAACCTTTGAGTACAATCAGCGGAGCACGGCAGAGACGAAAACCTATTCGAGGGCCGTGTCAAACTCTAGAAAAACTTTCCCAAAACGGAAGTACGGCCGAGCGTCATCGCTGGCTAATCAATATATAAGAATGCAGCAATGCCCAAAGTAATTAAGCTTCGACCAGGCGAATAATTTTAACTTAATATCCCCTGCTTCCAAATTTAACTGTTAAATTCAGATATGGAGCATTCACCACAACAACCAAGCCAACAAGTTTATCGGTTTGATCAAGATGACCTTGCTGATGATGCTGAACGCACCCAGCAGGTGCCTGCGCAGGATAGCGAAGTAGACAATAGCGACAAGTTTTTGGATGCTGTCAATGCCGAATCAAGTTCAAGTATTGCATCAGAAAATCAGGTAAGAGAGTTTGCACCACCCACAGAAGAGAAAGAAGAACATGAGAGTTTAAAGCGGTCACCAAGCATTCTTGAAAAAATTCAATCTAGGATATCATTTTTCAATGATAGATTGGCCAATGAAAGAATGGGACTCGTGAAAAAGTTTCTTTCAATCTACTTCATTATGATTGTTTGTATATTGGGGATTTTCTCCATCTATTGGGGGGCATCATACCAAAGGTATACGAGGTTACCCAATTTGAAATTTTTGGTGGTGGTTGACGATACCGAGGTCGATGGAGTGACACCCGTGATTGGAGAAACCATCAAACAAGTGGTCAGTCTGCCCCAAGCTCAAAGATATGGGGGTTGGGAAATTGTGGATATTGCTCAATTCAGACATGAAGCTGAGCAGCACAACAACTCTGTAGAAGAGGAGGTCAGAATGCAAATTCACCATCAGAAATACTGGAGTTCAATTTACGTCACAAAGAATGCTACTTACGATTACAAGAACTACATCGACAATGGTGATGGAAAAAACTCCAGTCAATTAATTTACTCCATTTACGAAACTGGTAGAGATGCCCTTAATATGCAAAGTTATGTTACCCCTCAAATCCAAAGAATTGAAAAAATGTTCTTGGACCAACAGCTAAACGCCACCGCAATCTTCGGACTGGATGCCAATTTTACTGCCAGTCAAGCTCAAAGATTGTCTTTTCCAGTGTCATTTGTATTCGAAGATAAAAGACCATTCACTGATGCAGTATTAAGTGCCCCTTCTCAAGTGGGTCTCATTTACATCATTATTTTGACATTTTTCCAGGTTAATATGTTTGGTGACGTGCACCAAAGCGTCAGCAGATTCGGTATCAGACATAAGCATTACGTTTTGTACAGAGTGTTCTCATCATACTTCTCGTACTTTGTGTTGAGTTTGGGTTACTCTTTGGTGACATTGGCATTCCAAGTTGATTTCACAAAAGCTTTTGGAAAGAGCGGGTTCTTGGTTTACTGGATGTTTTCTTACATCACAATGATTGCTGTTGGTTTAATGAATGAAGTGGCGTTTATGGTGCTTTTAATTGTGTTCCCACCGCTAGTGGGATTTTGGTTATTATTTTGGGTTTTGATCAATATCTCGTCTACTTTCGCTCCCATGGCATTATGTCCTAAATTTTACCGTTTTGGTTACGCCATGCCAATTCACAATAGTTATGAATTGACCAAGGTGGTTTTCTTTGACACCTATAAAGGTCAAATGGGTAGAAACATTGGGATTTTGGTTGCTTGGGTGGTCATCAGTACCGTTTCCTTCATTTTCATATTGGCACCATTTGGTAAAGTAATGAAAAACAGGGCCATTGCCGAAGCTAAAAGGAGTGCAGCTGCCAAAGCAGCTCAAGAGAAGGCCGATCAAGAGAGGTCAGAGAAACAGAGCGCAGCTTAAAGGGTGTAAATTTATTTGTACATAGGTGTCAGATTAATAGAAATAATCATTCATGATCGGTTTGTAAATTCTTGGGTTCGAAATGGTTGCAAAAGAAATACCAAAAATTCTTATCCTCTGCCTGCCAAGGGTTCCTGTAAAACGCATTTTTTCGTGGCCGATGCGGGTGAACTCTGTAATAATATGCGAGGTCACTAGTCTGAGTTCGAAGTGGGACTGCAACAGCACCCAGTAGCCACACAACACACTCAATAGAGGGGCTGCTATTCAACAGTGTTTAAATGAGCGTATGAGCGATTTATTACCCACTTCAAATCAAGTCTCATATGGCTAGGGCACAGTACCTTGCAGCCCTTTGCAGCACCTGAAACAGAAATTATGTCGGGGTTCACAAATTATGTCGCAGTGTCTTATCTGCGCATCGCGACATGGGTTTATTACCATTGGCGAAAAAATGCGACAATATTTGGTAAGAAATTGCGGTTTGCCAAGCATTCGATACACCTAGCGTGATACTTTCCCATGTCCCAACAAACAAAGCAGAGTCGAAATCAAGGTATACTTTAACTTTAAGACACTATCTAGTACAAAACACCTACCCCAAGGCCTTCTCACCCATCATACCTTCCATAAACCCCATTGCCGCTTCTCAAGCTTCCCCGGATTCTGATTCCTAAGCCCTACCCATCCGCTGATTCCTGCACACACACAGTTTTCTTGTCATTATCGCACAAATTTGGCAAAAAAGAAACTTCCCACCTCTCAAAACAAGGGCTAAGACTTCAATAAAATTCTTGAAAAAAATTTACAAAATTCTTATACAATTTATTCTTTATAAAGGGGGGAAATGGATTCTGATATAAATAATTACAATTTCGACATGGAAGATTTGTATTTGGCAAATTCGAATTTAATCGACATGAACTACAATTTACACCCAATCAGTTACTTGAATGCGGCCAACTTGAATCACAATAACTCCAATGAAGCTTCTAATGCTCCAAACCATCAGGCCTCAAATAATCAAAACCTTTTGAATATTAGCAATCTCAATAATTTGAATAATAACTCGTTACCTATCCCCATCCCATTCAGCCATCAAAACCATCCCGGCTCATCCCATCACTCATCTATTTCATCTTTGTCCTCCAATAATGATTCGTTATCTATCTCCACTCATGAAAACTTGGCACTTACGCCTCATTCCTCCATTTCAATCAATGACTCTCCAAGAAATTCATACGCTTCCAGCTCAAATTCACCCTCGTCGTTTGATCAATCTCAATCTCAACAACCACAAAAGCGTAAAAAGACTTATAAGAAAATTAAGGATGAAGACTTGAAAGGTCCATTTAAATGTCTCTGGGATGACTGTGGCACTATTTTTGAAACTCCAGAAATTTTGTATGACCACCTTTGTGATGATCATGTGGGAAGAAGGTCGTCAAACAACTTGTCGTTGACTTGTAACTGGGACAACTGTTATATCAAAACCGTCAAGAGAGACCATATCACCAGTCACTTGAGAGTGCATGTGCCTTTGAAACCTTTCCATTGTGAATTATGTCCTAAGTCTTTCAAGAGACCTCAGGATTTGAAGAAACACTCCAAAACTCACACTCAAGATCACACTCAAAACAAGCGGTTGAACAAGAAGTTGAAACAGGAACAACGTAAGAACAATAAAGCTAACATGATCAACAATTTGTTGAACGATTTCAATTTTGACAAGAAGAGATTGGACCCTTACTATAACATGGATATTTTCAAAAAATTGAACAATTTAGAGGACCAACCATCACAGTATCAACCATATCCATTACAATCACAACAAACTCCATTACACCCTCAATCACATCCACAACCATCAACGCAGTCGAATCCTCAATCACATCCACAACCACCAACGCAGTCTAACCCTCAAATGTTCTCATCTCATGAAGTGCCTGCTGCTCCTCAACAAAGCACTTTCCCTGCTTCCAACTTGTATGAGAGTGAAAAATTCTTCAGTTCGTTGAATAACTCGATTGACAACTATCATCAATTCAACTTTCCAAATCAACCCAACCATAACACCATGCCACATCCATCACAACCAATTAGGAGCTTACCACAAGGCCATGCTCTTCAAGCTAATGACTATCACGTTTATCCTAACTTCCAAAGAAGTATGTTCAACTACCCTATCTCTTCCGACTTTGGCGGCGTTTCCAACAACCAGAAATCGTCCAAGTTGGACAAGGAAGAAGATGTGGATGAGTTGGCTGATGCTTTTGGTGAAATAAATATCAAGGACGTTGCTAAACATAAGGAAATGGTGAGCGGAGTATTGAGCTACTTGCGCCAAAAGATTATGAATTCTACCAACCTATACCCTACTATCACTGCTTTTTAGATTTATAATATTGTTGTACATTACTTGATTAAATACATGACCTGTTTTCAGAGTAACATGTTTTATTATAATACAATTCTATTTACATGATTATTTGTGTCTCTACTTACATTTTAGCATTCAATCGTATGTCTTGTGTAACACCCCACTACCCAATACCCGCTCCCCGTCGTAGACCACTACATTCTGCCCAGGAGCCATCGCTCTTTGCTTCTCATACAAGGTGATTTCGATATCACCGCCCTCTTCGTACCCCTTCAAAGACTCGATCTTTATAGGTGTCTGTAACGACCGGTACTGCATCGTCAACGTGCCGGTTAAATATGGCACCGGAGGCTGTAACCACAGAACTCGGGTCACCACTAATTTGCTTTTGAACAAAGCAGGGTTATCGGTGCCCTTGACAATCACCAACTCATTAGTATCGTATCTCTTTTCACTGATGAACCACGTCCCCTGGTACCGAGGATCGCCCTGTGGCATCGAGAGCTTGGACTTCTGCCCGATAGTCCCATACCAGAGCCCATTGTGCTGACCCCAAACCTTGCCGTCTTCGGTTATAATATTACCAGGCTTGGGCTGGATGTACTCGTTCAAAAACTTGTCGAACTTCTTCTCCTCTTGACTGATGAAACACAAACCCATGGAGTCTGGTTTGTCCTTATTAGCCAAGTTCAAGTCGCTGGCCATCTGCCTCACTTGCGGCTTGCTGAGATGGCCAATGGGGAAGAGCAACTTAGACATGATGTCTTTATTGATCGAGGACAAGTAGTAAGACTGGTCTTTTGGTCGGTACTGTGCCCGGAGCAAGTCAAGCGTCAGTCCTTGTTCGTGCTGGAACTGCATGACCCGGCAGTAATGCCCCGTGACCAACCAGTAGTTTTTGTACTTTTCATCTAAATGGTGCACCAACTCACCAAACTTGATGTACTTGTTGCAGTCCAAGTCGGGGTTGGGTGTAAATCCCAGGCTATATCGGTCTATCATTGGACTAAAAACGTGCTGCCAGTACTCCTTCTCGAAGTTAACCCGCTCGCATGGGATGCCCAACTGGCCACAAACAATTTTGACCATCTTCCATTCTTGCTCATTGCACTTTGCATTTTTTTGCCAGTTTGCCATATATATTGCCTGGACATTAGGATAATCTTTGTACATGGACGCTGCCACCGTCGAGTCTACCCCTGACGACATGGCCACCACGATGGTATCGGAAGCCTTTGGTTTTGGCTGCACGAATGTGCCTAGCCTTCGAGCCCACACCTTAAGCATAAGTAACGAGATGCGAATCGAAAATTGTGTATTAAAAATTATAAACCTCTATAAGCCCCATCTGCACCACCAGCTACCCGCTGGATTTTTTGGTGGATATTTACCAACCTATCATTAACGTCAATAAAGAACTCGTTCTGCTCGTTGGTGAACTTAATGAATTTCTCTAGAACAAGCAATGTCTTAACCATCATGGCCATATACTGCTCTGTCAATCGTACCAATTTCACCTTATTGTGCACAAATATCCCGATATCAATGTCACTGAGGTTCATCCTGGTGTGATCTATCGCCAGCAATTGGAGGATGTTGTTGATCAATGATTTGTATTTGTGATAATGGGTTAGTAGCAAGTCTACTTCAAATGGATGGCCACCAGTCTGCGGGATGCGTTGACGGACGGTGTGAAGCCTCTTGAAATCAGGAAATTGGCGGAATAACTGATTGATCTGACTGTTGATCCGGTCAATGTCTCGCACGGCATTGCTGGTCACTACCCGGTCTATACTATCTACCCGCTTATGGAAGGACATGTTTTTGTGCGATTAGCATTAGTGTGTTTGTGCTCGATCTATTTGCGATCCGGCTGCGATCCTCTACTCTTCTTCACTACTACTGAAATCGTCATTTTGGTTATCACCCACTAGGGACCGCAAGCTCATAGGCTTAGAGCCTGGCATGCTAGAAGTACTGACTCTATTTGCCTGCTTGGCAGGTTTATTCTCGATAATCGTGATGGGGCCACCACTGAATTGATCGTCACTATCACTGCTATCGTCATCATCGTTCCTACCACCAGGTCTTTCGAAACTGGCTTCGTCGCTGTCCTCTAGCACCTCTTCCAATTGATCTTCCAAGTCCTTGAAATCGTCCTCTTCGACTGGTTTCTGGGCGGGTTTCTTGCCGCTGACTTTCTTGCCGGCGACAGTGCCAACCTTTTTACCAACGTTTTTGCCGGCTCTTGTAGGCTGTGAATTGACTGCTGCGTGCCTTTCGGCCTCCGATTTTTGTGCAGATTTTTGTGCAGCTAGACGTTCAGCCTGTCTCTTCTGTTCAGCTTGTTTCATCTGTTCAGCTTGTCTTTTCTGTTCAGCCTGTCTCTTCTGTTCAGCTTGTTTCATCTTTTCAGCTTGTCTTTTCTGTTCAGCCTGTCTCTTCTGCTCAGCGTCCCTCCTCTCTTTCTCTCTCCTTTCCTTCTCTTTCCTTTCCTCCTCTCTCATCTCTCTTTCCTTTTGCTCTTTTTCCTCCTTCTCCGTCTTTTCCTTTTGTTCTTTGTCCTCCTTCTCCTTCTCTCCTTCGTTATCATCTATATCCAACTCGTGGTCCTCGAACTCCATTTCAAAGTCCATAGCATCCAAGCCCTCGAAATCACTTTCACTGATGATATTTTGGCTATCTTTTTCGTTGTTCCACTTACGAATCATGTCAGTCCATTTGATATTGTTCCGGCTCTTGTTGACTCGAATAGTCTTCCCGAGTCTCCCCAACTTTACCACCCCATCATCTTGAAGTGACATGTAATAATTTGACATCGCTGGGTTCCTACTGTTATGGACCTGTCCAACACCCTCGAAAATCATTGGCTGGTGATCTTTATCTCGAGCCTCTAGAATCAAATTCTTTGAATCATCGTACAACTTCATAGGTTGGGTTTGATCCATGGACGGTGGGATATTCCCATACCGTATCCCAAATGCCTGGTCGGCCATTGACATATCTAGCCCTTTCAAATCAATTTCGTACTCTCCGTCAGGTATCGACATCTTATCAAGCAAAGGGTATACGAATTTTTCACTTCGCTACCACCAGGTCGTTGTACCCCGGGCCGCGCCCGGCACCACAAATTCATTTTCGTCACCGCTCACAGTTCCAACCCAACTTTGCTGGTGTCCCATGTCAGACGACGTCACTATTTTCCACCCAAAGGTTCTCCTTCTCTCTGCTGGAGTTACCTCTTCCGTTATATTGGGATTCAAGTTCTACAAACGGTACTTGAGGAGAGTCTCGACTTATTTGGACCTAACACCAGACATCCTCGATAACAATAGGCCTCTCTATGGAAAAGTCACTAGAGTAGGTGATGGTGACAACTTTCGGTTCTATCATACACCTGGAGGAGTTTTAACCGGCTGGGGGTGGTTG
The DNA here is from genome assembly GCA_030572275.1 of Yamadazyma conglobata. NCBI lineage: Eukaryota > Fungi > Ascomycota > Pichiomycetes > Serinales > Debaryomycetaceae > Yamadazyma > Yamadazyma conglobata. The sequence continues at coordinate 974,510 of JAJLZN010000002.1, forward strand.
CGTCATGTACCCAAAGGCCGGTCAGACTTGAAAGATCAAACGCTAATGATCCGGCTACTGGGAATCGATGCTCCAGAACGACTGCATTGGGGAAAACCTGCCCAACCTTTGAGTGAAGAAGCATTGGATTGGTTAAAAAGCTACGTCGACACCAGGTACGTCACTATAACGCCATACTCGATTGACCAGTACAAGCGGGTGGTCGCTAGAGCTCAGGTGTGGAAGTGGACGGGGAAGAAAGATGTCAGTGCTGAAATGATCAAGCTGGGGCTTGCGGTGGTATACGAGGGTAAGATTGGAGCTGAATTTGGCGATAACGAAAGCTGGTATCGAGCTTTAGAGAAACGGTCCAAGAGGTTGAGAAGAGGTGTCTGGTCATTGAAGAGTTTCCAGTCTCCTGGTACGTACAAAAAGGCTTTCTATAAATAGACTAGTCTTATCCTCGCATTACTAAACCGTGTATTTTTATTTAATTAACTCTTTAACTGCATTTACCAACAATTCAACATTATCATCGGTATCAGCTTCTGCGTAAACTCTGACTGCATCTTCAGTACCAGAAGCTCTGACAAACGATCTACCGTTAGGGTACTTCTTGATTTGTTCGTCAATCTTCTGTTGTAAGCCTTCAGGTGCCGTCAATGTCCTCTCAGCGTTGGTGGTCTTGTACGCATTTCTATCTGGCACAATCACTTTGATCAATCTGTTAGGCAAGTCAGTGTACGATTTGTTCCAGTCTTCAGGGCTAAATTTCAAGTATTTCAAGATAACCAAGATGGCTAACAAGTCACTAATAGCATCACCGACGGCCTGGTTGATCAATTTGGTAAACTGCTGCAAAATGCTTATCGATTGGATCTCGGCTTTGTCTTCGCCTGCCTTGTAAGCAAAGATCTTTTGTTCGGCCTCTTTGGAGAAAATTACAGTACCGTGACCATTGGCTTCGAAATAGATCCCCACGTCGAACGTCTCGGCCTCGTGGTGCAAGTTCTTGACCCCAGTTTTAGCGCACACCACTGGAATTTTCAATACTTCTTCCACGTACTTGGTGGACGAGCCATTAGCGTAAGCAGTCTGAATCACACCAATGTTTAACTCGAGTGACAAACTCTTGAAGATTTTCTCGAAGAACAAGGCAATAACGGTAGCGATTTTGTCCCCGTCAAGCAACTGGAACCCGTTCTCTCCCTTATAGTAGCAGATCAATCTATCGGCGTCCCCATCAAACGAGGCCAACAACTTGTTTGCCTCAACTTCGTCAGTAACCCCCTTAGGGTACGTTTGGTTGGTCTTGACAAAATCAGCACCACATTCAGAGTTCAACTTCTCTGGCACGGTGTAGTCACCATTGATCAACTGGAACGAGATTTCATCGGCCAAATACTTGGTGATGAGCTCGTCCACCTTAGGCGACCCGATCCCATTGGCCCCGTCAATGATCAAGTGGATCTTGTCACTATCACCAATATCACCACTAATGTGTTTGAAAGCATCGGCCATCTTCTGGTAGTAACCCTGCTCGGTGTTGACCCCAAAAGCCTCGTCGTTCTTGGTTCTGGTCAAATAGTGCAATTGAGGAGTGGTCAATAATCCGTAGTCCTGGAACAGAGAAGCCTCAATTGACTTGATCCCTTCAATGGTGGACACCGCCAACCGTTCACTCGACTCTCTGGAGTCTCTTCCAATCACAACGTTACTTTTAATGGATAAATCTATTTTTAGCTCGGTGACCAATTTTTCAATTGACAGACCAAGGGTTTCGTGGTCTGAATTGGCCAAAGTGGTGGCATGCTGCTCCCATGCTGGTTCCAACATGTTTCCCATTGGATCCACCACCTTAACCCCGTTGTCTGGGGGCGGGTTGTGGGAGGCAGTAATCATGACCCCAACGGTCTGACCATTGAGGTGCTTGGATCTCAAGCTGGCGAGAATTCCTACGGTGTAATTAACGTAATCCAATTTTTGGGCGTTCATCCGGAACCCAGCAGTTCCATAGGCAAAGGTTATGTCCTTGGGCCTTGGGTGGTTGGGCAAGAATTGGTTCAAAGTGTCGGCAATCATTATTGAATTGAAAAATCGTACGTTGATCTGTTGGACGAGTGAGTGCGTAAATAGTTAAACTTCATGCCAATGAGTCGGTTTGAAAATTCGTCGTTTCACCGGGAAGGAAAGCCAGAGCCGGTAGCTAAGCCCAAACCTAAGCTCAAACCCAAGCCCAAGGTGGAAGCTACTACACAAGTGCAAGAGCCCCAGTCGGAGTTCATAAAGGAGTTGGTGGAAACGGGTAAGGCCAACTGGAAAAAGGCCCCTGCGGCCGTCAAGAAGAGGTACAACGGGATTTTCTTGATCTTGGTATCGATCCCAATCTTATTCATGTCCACGTCGGAAATGATCAGACGGTTGGAAGGACGGTCCACCAAAAAAGTCAGACAAGGGGAAATTTTGGATAATAGAGAGGTTAGAAAGTACGATGAGGTGGAAAAATGGCAAGTGGAAAAGAATAGTATCATGTATAAACTTTTTGGAAGGGATTTCTTTCTTGATGGGTTTACCAGTAAGACCATGAAGAATGACAAAGAAGATAAATAGCTGTAATGAATAAAATGACATAATATACACTAATAATACAAGGAATTATTTCCATGCAGGTTTTATATGCTTTAATGGTTGAAGTAGATGTTCGTCATCGAATCTAGAGCCTATTGATGAGCTTGGTCTTTCGGGCGATGTCGATCTATACGATAAAGCAGATAATCGATCTGGCGAGACGTCCCTTATAGTACCTACTGACGGACTTCTGAATGACAGACTTTTGTGACTCCTGGGGCTTCGTTCAGATTGAGTTCTTCTGGGGGAGTAGTCTGAATTCGTTCCCGCCGAATTAAACACCGGGGAATAAGAGAATGCTAGATTGGGGGTGGTGGTAAGATTGAGTGAGGGTGACTTCATGTTCATCGAAGATGATCTTGAATTGTGAACTGATGCTTTGTTTATGCTGGGTCTTCTGGAAACGGGTTTCTTTCGAAGTTTCTCGAATCGAATTGGAGAGTTGAGATGTTGAGAGTAGTCTGAATTGACACTCTTTATTGACTTGGTAGGAGATTGGAATGCCTTATGGTTGGCAGAAATGATCGGGATCCGGGACCGTTTCACCACGGGTTTGGGGATTATTGGGTACCCTAGCTGAATGTAGTTAGGAACAATTCGAGGGATCCGACTGGGTTTTATCCTCATCTTGCGGACCCCATTAGTCAACTGGAGTATCTTGTGTCTGGGAGTCGATGGAGTCGGGGGTGATACTTGGTCAACTTCATCCACTGTTTTAAGAGGCGTCGATTTGGAAAGGCTGATATCTGGGCTTTCCATTGGTAGAATGGGCAGTTCTGGAGAATTTGGAGGACTGAATTTGTGGAGCGCCGTTGAGCCAATTTCATGCTGATTCTTTTCAAGACCTGAATCGATGAGTTGAGACCTTTCAAGAATCGGGGTAAGAGTGGGACGTTCCGTAAGCGGCTTATCCTCAAACGGTGGGTGTGGTGGCTTTTCTTCTGGTATTGCAGAATCAGTAAAGGGCCTGCGGTCAAGCTCTAAATCTCTTCCACCGACTTTTTGCTCCACCTCTCCAGTACTTCTGACCCTTCGTCCCAACTTGAATTCGTTCAACAAATTGGGCTTCGACGATTTCTCAACATCAACGTTTCTGATCTTACCAGCATTCTTGATACTCAAAGGCACATTCGAAGCTTCGATGTCGATACCCAAATCTATTCCCAAACCTGCCAGAATTTCATCATCCTGGAACCGTCGTTGGGGCGATGTCACCGTAGCAGTCTTGGTGGGAGACGAAACGCTTCTCACCGTTCGAAGCGATTTTAGTCCTGTAAATTCGCTTCCATTGACGTAGTTGGATATATCGTCAATTTTTTGATTCAAAACCAAACTGTGATTCAAGTGACTCCAGCTGAGTAGCAAGTGCTCATTGAAGAAATCAATTGTTTGCTGGTCGCTGATAATCCTCTCGGAAACAGCTTTTTTGATAATATTTATCGAATTAGAACATAGCTTATAATTATCACCAATGCGCTTGTTGATTCGTCTATCAGCCTTAGTGTCGAATTCTCCAATCAAGTCATCGATGATTTTAATCACTTCCCCGATGAGAAACTGAAATAAAGCCACCCATCTTGGGGTCACGACTTGGGTTTTGTACTGACTCAACAGGTCAATCAAGTAGTCCCAGCGGTCTATCAAAGCACCAAACCGGTCGTTTATCTCAACTAGACTGGTGGGGAATTTGTCGTTACAAACACTCAAGAACTCTTCAATTCTTACCGGTAAGAAATTGATCGATACGTTCAAGGGCAGAAACTTACTCTCCAAGTCCAAGTAGTCGTTATACACCCGCTCGTCGGACTCATTGAACGTGGGCAACACTAGCGAATTCAAGAGCGGGTTGTTAGTATTCATTTGCATTCTCTGTACCACCAGCTGAAGACTTCCTTCAATAGGAGAGCCAGCGAACGGCGTTTCTTGTAGTCCCAAGAGTATTTTAATGCAGTTTTCAATCTCCACATTCAAGGAGTGCATCGTGACATCACTGAGCTCATTGTAGTTGATGGCAATGTCGACGTTGTTCTTCAACGGCACCTCAAACTTCTTCACCGTCAACAACAAGTCCGCCACCTCCTCACATTTACTCAAGCAATGGGAGAATTGGAGGTGTTTCGAATTCACCGGGAGCTCTAGCACCAAAAGTAAGCGAGATATGATTGAATCGACGCTTTGTAAGTTACGTCTCAAGTCGTAAACTTCGGCACGGCCATCAAAGTACCATGATAGATCACTAGATTCCAAGGGTGTTTGGGCGAATATCTGATGGAGCTCTTTCAAGTAAAGGCCAATGTCGTCAATAGTACGAGTGATTTTCAAGAAATCGTGGCCCTGTAGCTCTGACAGGTCGGCGGCCGGGAGCTGAAGCAATTCCTCAAAGAACGAGAATTTGGGGGCCGCTTTTAGGATATGGGATAGCGATAGATCACTCATTGTTTAGACATTGTATTAAGGGCCAGGGCCGGGGAATGAACGTAACAGAGTGTCGAGTGGCAATTGCAATAGCACGGGGGGTTTTGTAAACAAATCAATTGGGGGGCTAATTCACCTGGCACTGGTTGTGATAAGTCAACTCGCGGTTTGTTTGGGTTAGCGGTGGTGGAGAATGCGACTGAAAAGTTTAAACCGGCTCATCGATCTCATCTCATCTCATCTCGTTCATAATCAAAATTCTTATATATTAATATGGGCAAGGCTGCTAAGAAGAGTTTCTCCACTGCCCCCAATCCTACCGGGAACAGGGTTGCTGCTGACAAAAATTTAAACTCTGTGTTCAAGTTTAACACCGATTTAGGGCAACATATTTTGAAAAATCCATTGGTGGCCCAAGGGATCGTTGATAAAGCCGCCATTAAGCCTAGTGACACCGTTTTAGAAGTTGGTCCTGGTACCGGTAACTTGACTGTCCGGATCTTGGAGCAGGCTAAAAACGTCATTGCCGTGGAAATGGATCCAAGAATGGCGGCTGAATTAACTAAGAGAGTCCATGGAACTCCCCAACAGAAAAAATTGGAAATTTTGCTAGGTGATTTCATGAAGACCGAATTGCCTTACTTCGATGTGTGTATTTCCAACACCCCGTACCAAATTTCGTCTCCTTTGGTGTTTAAATTGTTGAATCAACCAAGACCTCCAAGAGTCTCGATTCTTATGTTCCAGAGAGAATTCGCTTTGAGATTATTGGCCAGACCCGGTGACGCTTTATACTGTAGATTATCTGCCAACGTGCAGATGTGGGCTAATGTCACTCATATCATGAAGGTGGGTAAAAACAATTTCCGTCCACCACCACAAGTTGAATCGTCGGTGGTTCGGATTGAAGTGAAAAATCCAAGACCTAATATTGATTTCAACGAATGGGACGGGTTGTTAAGAATTGTTTTCGTCAGAAAGAATAAAACTATCAGCGCCGGATTCAAGTCCAGTAACGTGCTTGAAATTTTGGAAAAAAATTATAAAACATTTTTGGCTACTACTAACCCAGACGACGTATTAATGGTCGATTCAAAAATATCTATGTTGGATGTGGTTAAGCAAAAAATTGAGCAGGTATTGACTGAAACTGGTTTTGCTGACAAAAGAGCTGCCAAACTTGACCAAACTGATTTCTTGAAACTTTTATACGCATTCCATCAAGTTGGTATTCATTTTGCTTAAATGGGTATATATATATGGGGGATTCACCGGACTGTTTAATATATGTATTACGATTCTATACTGATCTCTATCTTCTCTTTTGAGGCTTGGATGTATCCTTCTCGATCACTTCTCCTACACCTCCTAATTCTTCCAAATTATCTTCGGCAATAGCCACTTGCTCTCTTCTTTCCCAAAACCTATCCTCACACAAGTCAAAAGCAGCTTTCTTCAAGTACTTACCTCTAGCGTCTCTGTTACTGGAAATGGCCCATTCTAAGAATGATGCCCCAGTACGAACATAAAAGCCTCTCAAACTTTCAAACGGTTTAGGATGTGGTAACCATGGTCTTGGATCAGGGAACTCTTCTTCGACTTCCTCTTCTTCCTCTTCTTCTTCTTCCTCCTCTTCCTCCTCTTCTTCTTGTTCTTCTTCTTCCTCTTCGTCGTCGTCTTCTTCGTCGTCTTCATCTTCTTCGTCAGAATCGACGTACTCTTCGTCGATTTCTCTGAGATCTTCCCAAAACACCTTGACTCCATCCAATTTACCCAAATCAATGGCGTAGAACGAGTCTAAGCAAAATTCTCGTTCATCTTTTTCAAAAATACCCCCGAAAATGTAGTAAGTATCATCGATTACACAAGTGGCTGGGTTGAATCTTGGATGAGGTAACTGGTTAACCACTGGGTATTCGACCTTGTCATCATCGTCTTCCTGTGCTTCTTCTTCTTCCTGTTGTTTCAACTTTTCGATCTGTGACACTTCGTCATCTACTTCGTCTTTATCGTCCAAGTTAGCTTTGGCCAAAATCGAGTTCAAAATATCTTCTAAATCCTCGTCTCTGGTCTTTTCCTTAACTTGAATCTGTTTTTGCTTTCTTTGCGGTTTCAATCCTAAGTTGTACCATCTGTTGGTTTCGATTTGGTAAGAGTACAAGTTGTTATAAAACTCTGATTCAATTTGCTCTTCACTTTCGTCGTAATCATAAACCCCACCAAACAAGATACCTCTATTTTTGTGGAAAACTAACGAGCAACCAACTCTAGGAGAAGGATTGAACCCTTGTTTACGTCTTCTTTCAAACCTAACAGCTGAAGGGTCTGCTTTCATCTTCAAGGTCCAGATATCGGTCAATACTTTCCCTTTTTGCAATCCTTTTTTGGCTTTAACTTTACAGTAACCCCCGTAGATAATAGCACCATCGGCGCAAGGAATAAGCGAGTGTCCTGATCTTGCGTCTGGAATGATATGGTTAGGAGGGAACTCGACTTGGGTCCATTTATAGTCGGTGATGTCGAAGAGCCAAACATCATTCAAATAGGTGGTACTAGACCCCAAATCTCTGAACCCACCATGCAAAATAATGTAGTTTTTCCAGCAAGTCATTCTGTGACCACTTCTTGCAGATGGACCTTTCTTTTGGTCAATTTTGCTCCACTCTTTGGTTTCACCATCCAAGATCCAGGTGTCACCATAATGGTAGAACGTTGACTGTTTAGGAGACGAAAATTCTCCTCCAAACATTAACACAATACCTGAAGGGTGTGCTACCATGGCATGAGATGATCTGGGGAGCGGGGCGTTCTTGGAACTAATTTTCCTCCAGGTATCATTGTCAATAGTGTAGGAGTATAAATCGTTGTAGAAATGAGAGACTCCATCCTCTGTATGTTCACCACCAAAGAGCAATAACTCTCTTTTTGCAACTGGATTCCCGATAATAGCAGGATTCAATCTCTTGCTTGGCCTCTTACAAGTATCAATTTTAATGGCTTGGAAAGCTTCTTGCTCTTTAGCATATTGTTCCAAGATCGCATCAATATCTTGATCTTCTTCTTCTTCTCCGGTTTTTTTAGCAATCTTTTTGGACTTGTTATCGGCCTTGGACTGGTTCTTCTTCTGCTTTTCGGCAGTTCTGGCCTTCTTGGCCTCTTTGGACTTCTTATCTTTCTTACCCATTGGTGCAAGTTTGATCGATGAACTTAATTTTTCACGTCGCAGTTTTTGGGTTGGTCGAAGAGATGATTTTGCAGCCGTTGTTGTCTACGAGAAGCATATCGATGCAACGTTTATCTAATATACAATAGAGACTTCATACAGAAATGGTTTTCCAGATATTCAAACCATCACCCCCAGTTGAAACCAAACAACCAGGAATTTGTTTATGCCATCTGACATCCTTGACATCTCTTTGCCAGTGGACAAACAATAATTGCGGAGGAATGTCGTATAATTCTTGGGCTTCTTTTCTTTGGGTAGCAATTTCTTCATCATCAGCTTCCACGGCCAAATCCCACAAAGTAACAGTGTTATCTTCAGAGGATACGGCAATGATGGATTCATCCAATGGGTTAAAAGAGATGGAAGTGATAGGAGATTTGTGGAAATCGTAGTGAGCCACTGGTGATGGTTGAGTTTCACCAGTGAAGTTTCTCAAATCCCAGACTCCCCAAGTACCATCATCATGTCCAGATGCCAATAAGTAACTTAATTTTTCACTCCAAGAGATAACGTTAACATCTGATTGAGTGGCAGCCACAGAAAGAGCCGGTTTGTGTTTTTTAGATCTGGTGTCCCAAATACGAACGTAACCGTCACATCCACCAGAAGCGAAAACGGTGTTCTCACCACTGGACCATTGAATGTCTTCAATGGAGGCTTCAGAGGCAGTGAATGGGGTCTTATCAGTGACCCAGTTAGTGGAAGTTCTGGTGGTCAAATGAATTCTACCACTACAGTCACCCGAAAGTAAAGCACCGGTGTTGATCAAAGGAGACCAGTCTAAACCGTAACCCTCGACGTTGCCGTGGTTTCTGATGGTGTGAATAGGTCTTTTAGCTGATTTTGGAATCATGAACCCAGGAGTGTCAAAAGCCTTGTATTGAGATTTCAAATCATATATTTGAACTTCACCTGATTCACTCATTAAAGCAGTGAGATATTCCCCAGTTTCATTGGCATGAGGTGAAACTCTTATCCTATTGGTGGTGCTCTTCAATGGGATGTTTTCGGACTCCATGACTGGATCCACATGGTCATCATCATCATCTTCGTCGTCCTCGTCATCATCCTCTTCATCTTTGACCAAGGTCTTTGCCAATGAAGACAATTTCATCGTAATAAGTTCGTTATCCTTAGCACGAGCAGCCTGGGTGGCAGTGGTTACGTAAACGGAGGCAGGGTACTTTCTTCTTTCGTTACCCAACTGGTCAGGCAATATATCGAGGGTTAAGCATGGCCATGGTAAGTTGACATTGTGCAACATTTCATATACACTTGGATCAGCTTCCAATACTTCATCAGGACCTAAAGGTTTGGATTTGTGAGGTAAGTAGATGTTGGACTTTGGTTCTTCGACCTCGTCTTCATCTTTTAATTCTTGTAATTTTTGTTCTCCTTCTTCGTCCCCATCTTCTTCACTGTCAATTTCAATAATCTCACCATCACTTTCAAACTCATCGCCGTAAGGGTCCTCAAACTCACCCATTTCGTGGTCAATTTCTTCGGGAACATTTCCGTTGGCAGTGCTTGGGCCCACGTTTTCAGAGCCCTTGATAGCACTACGGCTATTGCCTGCTAAATCTTCACTAGCTGTTCTTTTAGACATAGTTGTATAAGATGTTCGATGAGTGAAAAAAAAATTTGAATGTCTTCGCAGATTTTGGTTCACGTGAGAAACGTTATAAGACCATGGACCGGAAATCATTCCTTGATCAAGAGCCTCCTCCAGGGTACGTTGCCGGGGTCGGTAGAGGTGCCACTGGGTTTGTCACCGGTGGTGACACGGGGGGTATTCGGGGGAGAATGTTTGATGATGATGGTGATGACAGTGGGGATGGTGGTGATGACCAAGATGGTGGTCTTTTAAGCAAGTCCAGCAAGGATGACGAGGAAGCCGATCGGGCGTACGAACAGATAGAAAACCGGTTGAAGCGTCGCCGTAAAGACAAGCCGGTGGAGGTAGAGCCTCAACAGGGACTGGAAACTCAATTTGGTGATTTGAAGTCCAACCTAGCATCGATATCTGCTGACGATTGGGCCAATTTGCCCGAGGCAGCCGACTTAACCAAGAGAAACAAACGGGCTCGGATCCTTGAGCAGCTGAGGCAACGGTTCTACGCTACGCCCGACAACATTTTGGCCAACCAGACGTCTGGTGGGAAGTTCAACATCAAGGACTCGGAAGAAGTCACCGATGACCTCGTAAACGATATAGAGACCGATAACATGATGGCAGACATCCAACGGAACCGGAGTGTATTAAGTTCTTTGCGGAAGTCAGAACCTCACAAGGCCAGTTCGTGGATTGCTTCGGCCAGGCTCGAGGTCCAAGCTAAAAACCTCAATATGGCTAAGAAGCTCATTAGTCAAGGGTGTGCCAAAGTGCCGCATAACGAAGAGATTTGGTTGGAGAGTATCAAGATCCACCAGAACTCGGTCGACGGGACCAAAATGGCCAAGATCATCATCACCGAAGCTCTTCGGTATAACAGTGACCATGAGAACCTCTGGCTAAAGGCCTGTGAGTGTGAGAACTCGGCCGACAAAGTGTCTCAGAGAAGGGTGTTGATGAAGGGGCTCGAGTTTATACCCAATAGTGTCAAGCTTTGGGAGAAGTTGATTGAGCTTCAGGACGACGAGGCTGATGTTAAGAAGATTCTCTTAAAGGTGATTGAATTGTGTCCTGACGAATGGAAGTTTTGGCTCAGTCTTATCAATTTGTGTGAGTACGAGGAATCAAAGAAATTGATCAACAGGGCCAGGAAGGCCATGAAACCCAACCATGAGATCTGGATCACCGCCTGCAAGATTGAAGAGCGCCATAACTTGAACATATCGGAGGACAAATTAGTCAAGATGCTCGAGAAGGGTATAAGCGGGTTGAACTCTCATTCTCTATCCAGGCGGCAGTGGTTGGACGAGGCTGCAAAAGCGGAATCAGAGAACTTCTTGTTGACTTGCAGAGCTATTGTGCACAACGCCATTCAAGTCGACACACCTGAACAGCCAGTGTTATTCTCAGACGCTACTCACTACTCTTCCAACGGGTCGTACAAAACGGCTAATTATATCTACGAGTACATCACCAACCAAAACCCCACTGATTTCGACAGCTGGATGATGTTTTTCGCTGCATACAAGTCTGGTGAAGGGTTCAAGGTTTCGGACGCTTACAAGTATTACGAGAAAGCCATCAGCCATAACTTCACCAACCCTATTTTCCGGTTGATGTACGCCAAAGATAAGTGGAAAGTAGAAGGCGATATTGATGGTGCTCGTGCCGTGTTGACTCTCGCATTGAAGGACCTTCCTGAAGATGAAGAGGTCTGGCACGCCAACATCAAGTTTGAGGCCAAAACTGGCAACGTCGCAAAAGCCAGAAAGCTTTCTACCGAAATGGTCGAGCTGCTTGCACAACAATCTTCTCGAGTTTGGACTAAGCATATCCATTTGTTACGCTTCATTCGAGTGCTGGGGTCGTCGGATGTGACCAAAGAGTCTTTACTTGCGCTATGCGATCGAGCCTTGGACATCTTTCCCGAAGAAGAGAAGTTGTATCTTCAAAAAGGCCAAGTATTGTTGGACTTTGGTGATGCTGATGGTGCCAAAGAAGTGTACTCTGTTGGGGTCAACCGGATACCCCAGTCGACGAATCTCTGGCTCAGCTACGCTCACTTGTTTGCCAATGAACTCAAACTCATTATTCGGGCTAGGTCGATTCTCGATTCTGCGGTGGTCAAAATACCAGACGACGATAGACTTTGGGTGGCTAAAATAGAGATAGAGCTTAAAAACAACGACTTAATTGCTGCCAGACAGCTATGTAACAGAGCGTTGAAACAGTTCAAGTCATCTCCGTCATTATGGGCCCAGTATCTCGGTTTGATCCCCAAAATGTCTCAACGTAAGAACGCTTTCCTAGATGCATTGAAAGCCACCGATAACTCACCCATCATCTTATTGAATATCGGGATATTCTTTTGGATGGACGGAAAAATCCCCAAAGCAAAATCATGGTTCGAAAGGGCTCTTGCCAATGATTCTGCCAATGGAGATATTTGGGGGTGGTTGAACAATTTCTTCCGCCAACATGGATCACAGGAAGAACAGGCACAGTTTTACGCTCGGTTTGCAGCCGAAATGGTTTCCATTAATCGGGGACAGGTGTGGAATACGGTCAGCAAGGCTGTAGAAAATTATAACAAGGACGAGAAGGAGGTACTTGAGATAGTTTCCCTTAAACTCAAGTCCAAAACAATGAAATAGTCTTCAAAGATTTTAAAGCATTTATTCTAATATACAAAATTAATTATTGATCACGTACTTCTGATAGAGCTTAATATTCAAAGCACTTAATATACAAGACACTTGGTCCTTATCATTGGCCCATTCACTCATCAATTCACCGCAGAAACTCTTGAACTCACTGTTACCGTATGCCTTCAACGACTTGGTGGGTAGATCAAGTATGAGGTACGCATTCTTCAAGTCAGGTGAGTCATTGTACTTGCTAGTCAACTTGATCTTGGACCCTATATCATTGGGGTTGATGGCGTCTCCTATGAATTCAATAGTGAACCCGAAAAACTTGGAGATATTCAAGAGGATATCTCTGGCTTTTTTAGAGAACTGTTCTTTGAACCGGAGATTTCTTTTCAAGAGGTCGTCTACTTTTACCTGCAAGTTTGTCTTGTCTAGTTCTTGCCGTTCAAACACCGCCCGAGGCACGTCCACGGTGGTGTTACCCTTGACGAATTTTTCGAGTAGCTGTTCGTTTTCGTTTTGCAATGCTACCAATTTTTCTTTTTTGATGATTTGGTCTTTGGTGAACGGATTAGACTTCAATTGAAGCACGTGGAGCTCTTTCTTCTTCAACTGGATGGTATTGAAGTTCTGGACCTGGGTGCTGAGCACATCATTCTGGGCCGCCAACTGCTTGATCTGGGCCTGGAGTTTTGTGTTTTCACCCTGGATGTTAGACAATTCCATTTGTGATCTCCGTCTGTAAACATCGTCGACCCTTGGACGCTTTTCGCCAACATCAACCTGTTTCGTCGACACTAGAGCGGTTTGAAGCTGTTGCTGTAGCAACGATATTTCCCGCTTATAATCGTCCACGAGCTTCTCCAAATTGGTCAAGTATTCCTCGGTGGACTTCTGGACCACTTCCCGCAGTTTTTGCAGGTGGAACTGCTCCAATTTGTTCAACAGCCCTCTCAAGAATTCCACCTCCTGACCGCTCAATCGTAACTGGCTGTTCAACTTGTCGATGGTCTGGTCCTTCACCTCGGTTTCGTGCTTGAGCCTATCGATAGTGGGCTGCAATTCGCTGTTGAGCTGGTGCTCGATCTCAATCAAGTTGGTTTTGTACTCGTTCAACTCGTTCTTGCTTTGGCTCAACTTATCCTCCAAGATTAGGTTCACGTTCTTGAGGTTGTTGTAAGAGGTGATAAACTTCGACATGGAGTCACCCGGATGGTTTGAATCAAAAAAGCTTTGAAATTGAGTGTACTTGTTCTCCAACTCGATCTTGTCGATTTCAAGTTTGGAGTACCGCTGCCTCAAGTCTTCCAACTCGGCCACTTTGGACATCAAACTGAGGTTCTTTTGTTTCAACAACTCATTAGACGTCTTGTTCTGAAGCAACTTATCGAGCTTCAATTGAAGCTGATTGTTGGTTTTTTGGAGGCTGACGTTCTTCAAGTTCAACGTCTCGTTGATCCGGGACAAGTCGTTGGTGGTGTTAGACTGACCAAACTGTTCGAGCTTCTTGATCAACTCATCGTTGTACTTCAAGAGCCCGTTATTATCATTTTCAAGATTCGTGAGCCGGTCTTCAAGCTGCTCGTTCACCTCCACCGTGTAGTCCAAGTCGTTCTTGCACTTTTGGTACTTCAGATTTAACTTATAGATGCTATCATCGACCTCCAGAAGCTGGTCCTTGAGGGTCTGATTCTCTTTAACCAACGCTTCGTTCTGGCCCTGTAACTCGGCCACCTTGGCGCCATGGATCTGGTTCGTGTTGCCCTTCAACGAGTTTTGTGATTGTCTCTCTTTGTACAAATAGTCAAACTCGTCCTCGAGCTTAGCGATGCGACTGTTTTTGTCTTTGATGGTGGCCTCGTATTTGTCAACCATCGAGGCATTTTGCTGTTGAAGAATCGCCTTATCGGAATTGAGATTGGATATCTGATGCCTGAGGTTATAAATAACTTGCCTTAAGTTGACCACGGTATCGTCGTCCTGGAGGGGGACCATGTCTCGTATGGGCGATGAAGTGTCTGCCATGGTTGGTGGTAGAATATCGCGGTCCCACTCTCGTGCTCACTATCGCACCGATCCTTCTGCCGGTCGTTTCTTCCAACCTCACTTACTTGCTATCACCCTAAATGTCTAAAATGTACGTACTACCTCCAATTATGCCACTAACGGTCCTTTACTAACGCCACCAGACCAAGAAACTTCAAACTCTTAGAGGAACTCGAAAAAGGTGAAAAAGGATTGAGCGCTGAATCAATCTCCTACGGGTTATCGAATCAAGACGATATCACCATGACCAACTGGAACGGAACCATCTTGGGCCCACCACACTCAACTCACGAAAATAGAATTTACTCTTTGACCATTGTTTGTGGCAACAAGTACCCTGACGAACCACCACATGTGAAGTTTGTGTCCAAGGTTAATTTGCCATGTGTAGACGAAGAGGGTAATGTGATTGCGGCAAGTTTCGACACTTTAAACAAGTGGAAGAGAAGTTATTCCATGGAAACGGTGTTGCTTGAATTAAGGAAGACCATGGCGGCTCCTGCTAATAAGAAGTTGTCCCAACCCCCTGAAGGGTCTACGTATTAGTATTTATTATGTACAAGAATATAAGGAGTCATATGTATGCATGTCAATCGGTGGGGCTTGTGTTCTGACGTGCCAGTTGGGCAACGGCCTGGCCAGCAGAGCAACTGCCTGACCACCCGTCACAAACTACTCGTCCACCTCTAGCATCTTTCGGAGATCTTTATCTGCCTCTAAAAACTCCTTGATCGTTACCAGATATGCCGGGTCGGTCATCAACAGATTTGTGTTTTCATCAGTTACCTCTATATTGATCCATTTGTCAACTTTGATCTTCTTACCTCCGTTCGTTTGGGTGGTGGGTAACAAGCATCTCATAAACTCTCGAGTAAACGGTACGCATATGACTTTGGGAACGTGCTGGGGGTATGACACTCTGAAAGTGCATTCATTTTGAGTGATGGACTTTTTAACACATTGGTACTTTTGTGGATCGCTTAGTACGTGCCCATACTTGGTTAGTATATCGAATCGGTCGTAGACCGGTGTCGGTGGAGCCATTGAGGAGTTGTTTTCTGTGCGAAGATGTTACGCCTATAGATTGAATGTTACATGATACTTATAGCTATGGATTGATTGTTTAATACTTATACCTATGGATAATGAATGTTACTTATACTAACATAAGCTCAGCATCTTACGTCGATACCTTTTCTCTTTTCACTTTCTCTCAATTCAAACATCACCTGGGTAGCTGCAAAAAGCACCAACAGCGATACCACGAAAAATTGGATCCCATCAGCGGTTTCAAAGATCTGTTTGATTAAAGCAATAGTACCGTCTTTACCCAAGCAGAACCCGAAAAGGTTAGCGGTCATCATCATCCAGATATTGATGACTGCCCCTACACTACATAAGTAAGTGAACCACCATTTATCGGAGAACTTCTGAAAGTACATGGTAGCAGCGATTTCTGGAATCAAAAACAACACCACTAACCAGCCCCAGAGCAATAATTTCAATTCAATGTCATGCCAAATGGCCACGAAACTGAACACACACAAACTATTGACCACCCGGTTATGGCCTCCACCACCTAATGGAACGTAGATGTATCTAACAATAAATCTATTGAAAGATCTATGCCATGCTCTCCAGAAAGCCAAAGCAGAGTAATTATTATCCATACACCTGATCATATTCTCCGGTGGGTCAATTCCATCAATCAATGCCCATAACCTGAACATTCTCCATGGGATCAAAAGCTTCAACCAGATGATGTTCAAATTGAACAAACCAATCATGGAGATTTGGAAAGGTGTGTCACCAGTCCAGGCCTTGGTCTTGGACACGGCCACCACATAAATGAAATGTAACAAGAACTCCATCACCAACACACAAAAAAGAAATCTTACTCCATATATAAAAGTCCGCTTGTAATTCTTGACTGAAGGCAATTTCTCATAGTTGGATTGGTACAAGTAGTCGTTGAATGTAACTATAGGACCAGCAATGAATAAAGGGGTATAGGTGAGGTATGCAATATAGTTGAAAAGACTATACTCTTTAAGAGGAAGTGGAGCGGTCAATCTTTGTCTGTCATCAAGACCGAACAAGTTTCCGTCAACCTTATTGTCCTTTTTATTGTCACTGAGAGTTTGTTGTCTTTCGAAATAGTCCAAGTTGAACGATAACATCCGCAACAAAGTGAAATTATAAAACACATCCCACCGTTCGATGATTCCTTTGAATCCGTAATCGATGAACGCAATGCCAAACTTGAAGTTCCGGTACTTATCGTTGAGAAACAAACTAGCAATCCCGTAGCCCCAGGTCAAGTAATAAGCCAAAGGTTGATGTTTGACGTGTTTACCAATGCTGTACATGATTGCGACGTGTATCATGACTTTGAACACATTGAACCCGTGGGCGCCAAAAAGAAAGATCAAACCAAACCCAAAGTCGAATTGAGTTCTGTGGGTCAATCCCAAGCTGGCGGTAACGAGTTTCCTTAATGTGACGTGTAACACAATTAATCCCATAAGCAAGGGGAAATTATCTCTGAAAAACCGGTACTGCAGGTCTGAGTTATCGACTTTTCTACCCCAGATCCACCCGTCACTCAAGAGCCGTTCATAACGAGGGTAATTGGGGTTGGTTTCATCGGAAGCGTCCATGGCGGTTTTATAAAGCAAAGGCACAAATATGACAAACACGAGGAGATAGATCTTATATTCGAGGGAAGCCCATTTTGACTTTGTGGCTTTTTTAACTACCAGTTGCCGTTTGAGCTCAGTGGCAGGTAAGAGCCGGGTGTCCAATGTTTCTAGGGCGAAGAATGAAAGGATATCATTCAAGAGTTTCATGGTGAGGACTTGGTTGATTCATGCGATAGAAGTGGAGAGAAGGCAGGTGCGGGCAGGCGCACTGAGAGCTGGAGGGATCGGTAGTACGCAGCGCAGCACTGAAGGGACCAGGCAGAATAGGCAGCGCAGCGCTGAGAGCTGGAGCGCTGAGAGGGATCAAACAGGCTGCGACCAAAATTTTCTGTCAATTAATTTTCACCATCATGGGCTCTGACAATTTCAATCCTGAAAGAAGACCCAACCCCAAAGGGTGGACCAAACCACGGGCCCCTTACAACCCTTATGATCCTTCAGACGCCCGGCCTCCGGAAGGGTACCCCTCTGAGTATAATATACCTGGAAATGCGCCGCTGGGGTTCTCATCGATTCCCCAAGCTCCAACGCAGTATAAAAAAGTCAATGAGACGATGAAAAAGCTCAATTATACCCCTAGGCCACCGAGTGAAATCTACCCTGGCCAGTACAAGGTGTTGCGGAAGATCGACACCAACCACCGGTTGAACACCGGGTCCAAGTGGTTCGGAACATTTATCTCTGGTACCATTATTGTGTACGGGCTTTTTTTCTATAGATGGAACGACGGGTATGAGAACGTTACGTCAGATTTTTACCGGGCTCGGTTGAAATGGAAGGAGATGATGATGCCGTTGACTGACGAAGAGTACGGAGACTTATATCACCCTAAGGGTAGTAACATTGTGGTTAAGAACGTCAGAGATACGGATTATATTCCAGAGGACATTCGGAAGACCAAAGAAGGAGATTTTGCATTGAACAGGCCTGCGCAAAGACATGTGTTGGAAGCACAAAGAATACAGCAAGAGCAGGAGGAACAGATGTTACGGGAGATGGAAGGAGGCAAGAAGAAGAAGAAGTGGTTGGGTGTGTTTTAGGAGTTTGTATTTATAGAGGTAGCTACTTGTATATATATCGTTTAGAGAGAGTTGAGCGAGTGGTGGGACGGCTGAACCGGTGCGCTTCCGCACCTCAGGAGTCGGTCTTATCACCCATAATGGCTACTGCCACTTCAGTACGTACTTTTGTCACTCCAATTGTCTAATGCCACTAACCTTTCAGAAATGGAATGACCAGCAGTGGGACAAACTTGAAACGTATTTGACCGAGTTTGGCAATTTGTCCCCAGACAACGAATTCTTGTACCAGCTTCAACTCGAGTTTCTCAGCAGTTACATCCCCAGTGATATCGAGACTATTAGGGCCAATATGGCCGAGATCAATAAGAACAAGGCACTGACCTCGCCCGAAGACCTTCACTGGGAATCTAATAAGGTCACTTTGATGAATGAAGTCGACAATATTCTTTTGTCGTTCAATTTGGAACCACTTCAAGATATAGCCAACCCATCGCAGCCAGAACAGCAGGGGCCAGAATTAGACCCAGAACCTCAGAGAGAAGCTCATGCTCAACCACAAACACAGCTTCCTTCGAATCCACAAACTCAACCTCAACCTCAACCACAAACTCAATCACATACCCCAACTCATAACGTGCGATCCACTGGACATGAAGCTTCGGTACCCAAGCACGAAGCCAGAGACCCGAAGACCCCCAGAGAATATAAGCCAGTTGAATCCAGAGACCCTAAAGTCAATGCACCGACACTTCCCAAGTTATCAAAATCGCAAAGAAGAATGTCGTTGGACTTGATGCAGTCGAAACCAACTTTACTCCCCAATCCCTCTCATCAACGCACCACCAGCCTCAGCAAGCCGATGACCGGGACGTCCAACGTGAACGTGTTGTCAAAGCCGCAAGTGGGAGGGTTGGAAACCGGCAAGACCGGCGACGGCAAGGCTAAACCTAGCAAGAAATTCAACTTAATTCTGATCATACCGAAGCGTAAAGTATCGAAGAAGCCCATCACCGACGAAGTGTCGAACAAATTGAACGTCCAAAACACAAGAGACGGGGCAGACCATTCACGGAGAGTGTCGTTGGTGGGGGAGAATTTGCCCAAGTATATCAAAGAACAATTGCATTTGGCTAACGACGGTAAAAAATTATCCCGCAAGCAATCACGGTTCCATAATCTACTTGCCAACTCGGAGTCATTCTATGCCCATTCGAAGGATACGCCCAATAGTTCGAGGTCAGAGCAAACGGGTACGTCTGACTATTATAATTCCAACGATATGAGCAGCGAGGATGACAAAGAGTACATTCTGCCTAACCTGTTGACCAGGTACTACGAGATAGAGGATCATGAGGCTGACGACAACGTAGAAGACATAGACTATGTCAATATCAATGGTAGTTACGAAAATATTATGAATGGCCCCGAGCCAGAAGACGAGAACCATTCTGACAACGATAACGACGACGATTATTTGTTTAAAATCTGACTAATGCTACAATATATATGACTATCTCTTCTTTTGAATTAGACTCAAGGAATATTCGTAGATGAATATCGACAATGCACTAGTGGGGGCCGTTTTCAACACACTGATCCCGAACCCTTTATAGAGACCAAATATCCCTTCGCTACGAAGAATATGCTTTGTGAGACCTACTGCTCCCTTGCCACTGCCAGAATGTGCTTTCATTTGTATCCGCTTACGCAAAGTGTCTAGAGGGAACGTTATGGCCTTTGCAGTTGCCCCTGCTATGAAACCACAAATACCTTCTATAAACGGCACATTTTCAAATTTGGCAGAGCTTTCCCGGGCAATTTCGTACGTCCAGAACATAAGCCCCGTGTTAGATGCCACCGAAAGCAAGGCCGGTCTCATCCCCAAAAAAAAACCTAGTATCCCATCGTGAGTGTAGATACCTTTTATAGTGCTCATCATCGATAACAATTGCCGGTCCTTATTGGCTGCCAACCGGGTTCTCAAAAGATCGAACGGGTATGTGGCCAAAGTGCTGCTGATTCCAGAAGCAATTCCCACGAATAGCGAATGGGTCGAGGGCTTGAGGGCTAAATTGTTCCGGTGCTCAATCTGGCTCAAGAACTTATTGAATCCAGTGTAACTGGAAAATTGCACTGCTCCGTACAAAATGTACATCACCTCTGCGGGAACATTACCTTTCCACAAGCCCCTGATACCTTCGTTCTTGAGAATCTGTTTGAATGTGGCAGTGACTCCGTGGTATTCGGAAAATGTGGTGACTTGAAGTTGTAATCGTATTTTGATGGTGTCGAGGGGAGCCGTAATTGCTCTTTAAGTGAGTTAGTAGAGGAATTCATGTCGTGATATTTTGAATACGTACCTGGAGATAGCTCCTGAAGCCGACCCCGCTGCTAGGGATTCAAGTGTGGTCACGTCGGCTCCTTTACGTAGGTGATCATCTCGTTTATTGGCCATTGGATGGGGATTTTTCAGCCCGCATCGCTGGTTATATCGCACGGCGTATAGGCCACAAGACATTGGCTGTTAGAGCTGATATATATATGACATACACAATTTAACTAAAGCATATAATTCGTATTTTTGGGCGTAATGCTTCAAAGCATTACAGAAGTTAGTACGAGCTTAAAACCTCTTTTAATATCTCGGGGTACCATTTTGCAGCCACATCCTGATGCGATTTGATTCTGTTTCTAAACACGTAATGGCCTACCGGCTGGTTGGCGATATCTGGGGTGAATTGGAACCCGGTGTCTACAGCCCAATCTTTGATTTTGGCGTCTCTCTGGTTCTTCAAGTCCAAGATCTCCTGGGGAATGTTTTCCAACACCGACTTACGAGCATCAAGGTCGATAGTCTGGAAGAAAGGGATGGAGATCCTGGTGCCACTTCCGGGTTGCGGAATCATCACCCGGTGAATGGTGGCCTTACACACTCCCTGGGTGATTGCTTCGAGGGTCTGACCACAATTGACCACGAGAGTGTTGGGGATATTGGGCACTGCGACCCAATGACCCTGGAAGTTTTGCACCTGCAACGAATTAACATGGTCAGTGGCCTGGAAAATGTACGTCAAGAGGTCAGAATCTCTGTGGGGACCACAACCTTGGCCGGTGGAGAAATCGTCACTCAATACATTGGATTTACTACCCTGTAATTGAGAAGAGTCAGGGTACGCAATGAGCTTTATTTTCGTCTGTTGGTCAGGCTTGAAAAACTGGTCCATTGAGTCCACTGGGATCTCTAATGCTTCACACACCAAGTTCTTGAAAGCAGTAGATAGTTTGGTCATTTTTTCGATGTAGTTTAATACCGCCAGTCTAAAGAGGGGGATCACTTGTTGGTCCGGCCATTCATTTGGCCCCTCGATGTTTCGGTAAATGGGCAAGTCAGCCGAAGGTGCCGGCAACTCATTAGCCAAGTCGATCTGCTCTCTCCAGTCGGTGTGTAAACTGGTGATTTCATTAGCCAACTTGTTGTAGCCCAAAAAATGAGGGCTGTTCAACATGGAGCATTTGTCCTTTTCAGCATCAGGCAACAGAAAAAACTCGATGGACTGGGCCTTGATTTGGTCGAGGTCGGCAGCTGAAGGACCAAGCAAATCGTAACCCTTTAAGATTAAGAATCCTACATCGATCAAAGCGTACCGCAATTGCGATAAGAACTGAGGTTTAGTAGCCGGGTCGACGGCGAGGTTTAAATCAAGCACGGGGATTTGGTTAAAAGACATAGCAGTGGTGAAGAGAGAAAGAGAAAGAAAGAAACAGAACGAGAGGGCAAGCTTATCATAAGTGGCAGCCACAATTGGGTGATGCGATAAACAGTGGAAATGAATGCGGGTGTGGAGTAGGGCAGTAGGGTGAGCGAGACAAGCCGGGTGAGCGAGACAAGCCGGGTGAGCGAGACAAGCCGGGCGAGCGAGACAAGCCGGGCGAGCGAGACAAGCCAGGTGCCGGTCAGTGAGGTCGGTCAGTCGGCCAGTGGGGTGGAGACTGGCGATCAGTGAGGGCCAGTGACGGTGAGTGAGTGGGTAGTGAGACTGGCCAGTGGTGGCGACCAGTGAGGGTAGTGAGACTGGCCAGCGGGAGTCTTACGCGACCGTACCAGATCTTATCATTGATGAGTCCACGACGGACAGGCTCCTCGACGTGGCACTCAACTTTTCAAATTTTTCATCAAGGCTACCACGGTAAAGATGAATTATGTCGACAACCCTGCGGTTATCGGAACCGAACTCTTGGTTCCTAGGCCTCTAATCTCCCGGCCTTACGTATGGCCATTTGCCATCATTTATCCTGTGTTCCTCCAAATTTATCTCAACCATTATGATGTCTACATCAAAGGTAAAGAATGGACTTTTGTCTATTTGATGACCATAATCTCCTTAAACATGTTATTCTGGTTGATGCCGTTCTGGAACATCAACATCAACACTCAGTTCAACTACTCCAAGGTCAACTCCATTGACCAGGCCGTTTACATTAAGGTGGACCCAGCTCCAAACTCGGGGACCGGGGAAATTTGCCAAATTGTCAGAGAAACGTTCCACGATGGCGAGAAACAAATCAGTTTCTCGTACCAGAAAAGACGCCATTTGTTAGACCCAGAATCCGGAAAGTTCAGTCCTCCTAAATATCTCATTAATGACGCTCCTGAATTGAAGACTTTCCAAACCTCTCACGGATTGGCCGGTGATTTGGAAAAAATTAGAAGAAATTATGGTGCCAACAAGTTCGATATCCCATTGCCTACGTTCTTGGAATTGTTTAAAGAACATGCAGTTGCTCCTTTCTTTGTATTTCAAGTGTTTTGTGTGGCCCTTTGGTGTATGGATGAACAATGGTACTACTCATTATTCTCTCTCTTTATGTTGGTATCGTTTGAAATGACCACGGTGTTCCAAAGAAGAACCACCATGGCCGAATTTCAAAGCATGGGTATTAAACCTTACAGTATCTTTGCTCACAGAGACGGTAAGTGGTTGAAAATCCAAACTGACGAATTGTTGCCTGGTGACTTGGTTTCTTTAACTAGAACCAGTGAAGACAGTGCCTTGCCATGCGACTTGTTGTTGCTTGATGGTTCTGCCATTGTCAATGAAGCCATGTTGTCCGGGGAATCGACTCCATTGTTGAAAGAATCGGTCAAATTAAGACCAGCAAACGAAAATGTTGATTTGGAAGGTTTCGATAAAAACTCTCTCTTGCACGGTGGTACCATGGCCTTACAAGTTACTGCCCCAGTGGATCCAACTGTCCCATTAGCTCCAGATCATGGGGCTTTGGCCTATGTGATCAAGACCGGGTTTGAAACTTCGCAAGGTTCTTTGGTCCGTACCATGATCTACTCCAGTGAAAGGGTCGATGTCGGTAACAAAGAAGCATTTTTCTTTATCTTGTTCTTATTAATCTTCGCCATTGCTGCTTCGTGGTACGTGTGGGTTGAAGGTACCAAGATGGGTAGAATCCAAAGTAAATTGATCTTGGACTGTATTATTGTCATCACCTCTGTTGTTCCACCTGAATTGCCAATGGAATTGACCATGGCCGTCAACAGCTCTTTAGGAGCTTTACAAAAATTCTATGTGTACTGTACTGAACCGTTTAGAATCCCATTGGCCGGTAGAATCGACGTTTGTTGTTTCGATAAAACTGGTACTTTAACTGCTGAAGATTTGGTGTTTGAAGGTTTAGCTGGTTTCAACCCAAGTGATATCCACCATTTATACACTTGTGAGGAAGCTCCTGAAACCACTTCTCTTGTGTTGGGAAGTGCACATGCATTAGTTAAATTAGACGATGGTGAAGTCGTTGGTGACTCGATGGAACAAGCCACTTTAAAAGCGGCTAAATGGACTGTTGGTGATAAAGATGTGGTTGAAAGACCAAGAGATAACGGAAAAACTCAAAAAATTAAAATTTTAAGACGGTTCCAATTCTCTTCTGCTTTGAAAAGATCTTCTTCCATCTCTTCTGTTAACACTTTACAAGGTAACAACTTGGTCAGTGTTAAAGGTGCTCCTGAAACTTTGCGTAACATGATAACTGACTTGCCTGCTAACTACGAAGATATTTACAAATCTTTTACCAGATCAGGTTCAAGAGTCTTATCCTTAGGTTACAAATACATCTCTCCTAACGTCAATGTCAACAAGGTTAACCGTGAAGACGTTGAATCTGACTTAATCTTTGCCGGGTTCATCATTTTCCACTGTCCATTGAAAGACGATGCCATCAAGACCATTGAAATGTTGAATGAATCCTCTCACCGTTCTATCATGATCACTGGTGATAATCCTTTGACCGCTTGTCACGTTGCTAAAGAAGTGGCCATCACCACTAAGGATACCTTGATCTTGGACGCTCCAGAAGACCACCACGACGCTAAAGACCACGAATTGGTTTGGAGAAACATTGATGAAACCGTAATCATCCCTATGAAATCCTCTGCTAAACTTGACACTTCCTTGTTCAAGAAATACGATATTTGTATCACTGGTTACGCTTTGGCTTACTTAGATACTCACGAACAATTATTAGATTTGGTCAAACACACTTGGGTTTACGCCAGAGTATCACCTGCACAAAAAGAGTTCTTATTAAACACTTTGAAAGGTGCTGGTTACAAGACGCTTATGTGTGGTGATGGTACTAATGATGTGGGTGCTTTGAAACAAGCACACATCGGGGTTGCCTTGTTGAATGGTACTGAAGAAGGGTTAAAGAAAATTGCTGAAAACAGAAAGATTGAAACCACCATGAAGGTGTACGAGAAACAAGTGACCCTTTTGGCCAACTGGAACAAACCTGCTCCTCCAGCCCCATTGATTATTGCTCACTTGTACCCACCAGGCCCATCGAATCCTAAATACCTCGAAGCCATGAAGAAGAAAGGAGTTGAAATCACTCCAGAAATGGAAAAAACTGTTGAATTGGCCATGAAATCTGGTAACACCATCACCTTGAACAAGTCCAACGCCAACACTGGTGGAGCTGGATCCATGGCTGATGCTTTCTTGGGTGCTTTGAATGAAGCTGAAGACGAAGACGAAGCTCCAACTTTGAAATTGGGTGATGCTTCTGTAGCTGCTCCTTTCACTTCTAAATTGTCCAATGTCTCTACTGTCACTCACATCATTCGTCAAGGTCGTTGTGCTTTGGTTGCCACTATCCAGATGTACAAAATTCTTGCTTTAAACTGTTTGATTTCTGCTTACTCCTTATCCGTATTATACTTGGCCGGTATCAAATTTGGTGATGGTCAAGCTACCATCTCCGGTATCTTATTATCTGTTTGTTTCTTATCTATTTCTAGAGGTAGACCATTGGAAAAACTTTCCAAAGAAAGACCTCAAGAAGGTATCTTCAACAAGTACATCATGGGTTCTATCTTGGGTCAATTTGCTATTCACATCATCACCTTAATCTATATCACTCG
The DNA here is from genome assembly GCA_030572275.1 of Yamadazyma conglobata. Lineage (NCBI taxonomy): Eukaryota > Fungi > Ascomycota > Pichiomycetes > Serinales > Debaryomycetaceae > Yamadazyma > Yamadazyma conglobata. The sequence goes on from JAJLZN010000002.1 coordinate 1,000,226, forward strand.
TGAAATTTATATCTTGGAACCAAGAGAACCACAAGTCGATTTAGAAAAGGAATTCACTCCTTCCTTGTTGAACACCGGTATGTTCTTGTTACAATTGGCTCAACAAGTGTCCACTTTTGCCGTTAACTACCAAGGGGAACCATTCAAGGAAAGAATTAGTCAAAACAAGGGTATGTATTATGGTTTATTAGGGGTTGCTGCTTTAGCGTTATCTGGTTCAACTGAGTTCTTCCCAGAATTGAACGAAACCATGCAATTTGTCAAGATGACTCCAGCCTTTAAAGCCAAATTAACCGGATCTATTTTGGTGGATTTGGGGGCAACCTGGATCATTGAAATTGTATTGAAATACTTTTTCATGAACTCTGCTCCTGCTGATATTGCTTTGAGAGATGATTAGAACCGTTAGTTTGCAATAAATACATTATATATATTAATTTACTAGTTCTCGTTTTGAAGTGCCTTTAAATCTCTTTCTCTATCTAACTTGTACACTTTAACCACCGTCAAATTATTTCTAGTGGTTATTACCATGGGGCCCTCATTCTGACCTGCCCTTAACGTCTTCTCCATTAAACGGATGATATCATGTATGTCTTCGTTATGGATGGGGTAGTCCAAGCTATCCTTGATGGTCTGAGTCAATTTGGTCAATGGCAACGATACTAACTTATCTTGTTCTTTAGTTGACTGACTGATGATATTGTAGACCGGTACTAGCTTCCCAAATAAAAACTTGTGCCGCTTCATCTCGGGAGTCTCCTGTTCAGCGTCCTTATTTTGTTGCTCCTTCAATCGTATTCTTTCCAACAACGATAACCCATTATTATTGGATTTTTCAACTGTCTCAATTCTCTCTTTGAATGCAAACTTCGAAGCATCGTTTTTCAAAGACAACTTTGGCTTCGTCACCTTCCTAGGTGAAACTTGAGGTTTCGTGGACTGCAACTGAAGACAGTCTTTCACTGACCTGGTTTTGATGTAACCAAGTTGTAAATTCAGGTCGATATACTGGTTGATGGCCTTGATAAAGTTTGTTCTTCTCAACTGGAGCGATTGGTTAAACACATTTATCCCATTGTATATGGAAACGTAGCAAGGTGAGTAGTCTTTGACACCTTCAGGCTCGAGCAACTTGTAGCTGTTAGGATCAATGTTAAGGATCCATTCAAAGTGGTCCACCTTAATGCGTCGTTGTAAAGCATGCGACACTTTTGAAAATAGCTGATGAGCCGTCATTAAATTTGTATGGCTGGAGTAATGTAAAGAGAGGATGGAATCTATCACATCATGAAGTTTTAGCACTAGTAAGAACTCATCTTTGGTTACGAGTGGGTGTGGGTGTAGGTCTATCTGGTCTGACATGATGATCCCGCGGAGATGTACTAATTAGGATGGGTGTCAACTATTTTGGGAGGCAACGGCGATCGCGTTAGAGGAAAGACGTGTACAGACCATTGTATGCATAAAAAGGGTCGACGTTGAACGTCAATAGAGATACGCCAATTGATTAATTGAATCAATTGACCCAGATCGATCTACAAATACTTCAATAGTCAAGCGTACATTAAGCTAATCTATTTCTTTTCTTCTTTCTTGTCGTCTTTGGAGTCACTAGAGCTGTGTTTTTGGTAGTCAGCGTAGGCAGCTTTAGCTTTGTCGGTGTTGGTACCTTCAGTCTTGTTGAAAGTATTGTAGGCACTCTTGGCGTCTTCAGTGTATTCTTTACCTTTGTCGGAACTTAAAAATTCTTTACCTTTGTTAATGAAATCCATTTTCTAATTGATTGTATAGGAGAAAATTGTAATGGGGATTACGGCTCCGTTAAATAGTTGACCCAGAGGAATTTCATCGACCACTACGCAGTGCCCGATAGATTGAACAATCATAAATATTTCATCCATGGACACACCCCTATTACCCAACTGAGTAACCGGATGGTCTACGTTACGTCGTCAGAATGATTTCACGTGCTGGCATTGTTATCAATAGAAATTGCTTTTTTGAAATTGACACCAGGAGCAAAGCCACTCGCATTACATCATCGCTATTATAGAAGTTTATGGACACTAATCTGCAGAAGAATTTCCTTGAATTTCAGCTATCACCCAAATTGTATCTAATTTACGATTGCTAGTTCTTTATTCTACGTATTTGTTGATAACCGATCAAACTGAAATTCATCCTTTTGCTGTCAAATCTTCACTTATCTCAAAGTTCTCTACAAGCCTAAAAATCAGTGGTTCGTATTAACTACTCTAAATTACATCGTTATCTACAATTTCAACTTCTGTAAGATTTCAATGGTTTGTTCATACCCTTCAATTTCAGCCTTATAGTTTTCTTGTCTCTTGTAAGCAGCTTCTTTGGCTTGAGGTTTGGTTTTTTCAGTAAACTTACCGATAGCTTCTTCATTCTTCTTGTTGAATTCGTTGGCAGTGGTTAATTTCTTTTCAACTTTAGCGATTTCAGCGTCTAAATCAATTTGGCCTTTGACTAAGACATGCACAGTACATTCTTTGTTGATGGATTGTAAAGCACATCCAGATTCAACATCTTCTGATTTAGAAACAGTCAGAATGGTTTCAACCCCTTTGATCAATGAAACAATAGAGTCTTGTTGTTTGGAGATAATGTCAAGCATATCAGTGTTGTGACATTCGACATAGATCTTACCGTTTTTCAAGATGTTATATTGAGCCAATAATGATCTAGCACCTTTGGTAATTTCAATAATCAAGTTGTAAGCATCTAATGATTTGACATCATCGAATTGCTCGACATAAGTTGGGTATTTAGCCTTGGTGATAGATTTAATGACTTCACCTTCTCTTCTTGGTAATCTTTGGAACATTTCTTCCGTTACAAATGGCATGAATGGGTGAATTAATCTTAATGCCCCGTCAATACATGTGTACAAAGTATCTTGAGCGGATTTTTTTTGAATTTCAGTACCATCTTGAATCAAAGCCTTGGAATTTTCAATATAAACATCACACAAGTCGTACCAGAAGTTATAAATGGCGGTAGTGGATTCGAAGAAATCTCTCTTTTCGAAACTTTCGTTAATAATTTGACTGGTCTTGGTCAATTTGTGTAAGATCCATTTTTCAACCAATGATTCATTACCGGTTAAATCGGCAGTCTTTGGTGGTTTGTAATCATCACCTAATCTACCCAATACGAATTTAGTGGCTTGATAAATCTTGTTACAGAACTTTCTGTACCCTTCAATTCTCAAAATATCTAAGTTGATATCTCTACCACCAGTGGTGTAAGCACATAAAGCAAATCTTAAAGCATCGGTACCACACTCTGGAATACCGTTTGGATAAGAGATTTTTTGTCCTTCAATAGCTTTCTTTAACTCTCTTGGATCTAAGTTACCAACCAATAATTTGTCGTGTAATTTTTGTAATTCGATACCACCGATAACATCATTAGGATCAACAACGTTACCCAAAGATTTGGACATTTTACGACCTTGAGCATCTCTAACTAAAGAGTGACAGAAAACTTCAGAGAATGGAGATTTTCCGGTTAATTTAATACCTAATAATACCATTCTGGTGACCCAGAAGAACAAGATATCCCAACCAGTTTCCAACAATGACATAGGGAAGAATTTTTCCATGTCAGCAGTTTGGTTTGGCCATCCTAAAATAGAAAATGGCCATAAACCAGAAGAGAACCAAGTGTCCAAAACATCTTCATCTTGTTCTAAAGTGAAAGTTTTACCTGGGAATTTCTTGTTGGCTTTTTCTAAAGCTTCTTCATAAGTTCTACCACTGATCCAGTATTCGTTATCCATTCTGTCGTTGGATTCACCTTCAATGGTAACGAAGTAAACTGGACATCTGTGACCCCACCATAATTGTCTGGAAATACACCAATCTTGAATGTTTTCTAACCATCTAAAGTAGTCAGCTTCGGATACTTTTGGTGTAATCTTTAATTCTCCGGTTTGAACGGCCTTGATAGCATCTTTGGCCATATCTTGTTGGTTGACCCACCATTGTGGTTTTAATAATGGTTCGATAACATCACCAGATCTGGAACAAACTGGAATAGACATTTCATTGTCTTTTTGTTCGACGAACAAATCTTTGTTCTTCAATTCTTCAATCACCTTGTATCTGGCGTCAAATCTCTTCATACCTTCCCATTCTGAGCCACAGCTGGCATTCAACAAACCGTCATCGGTATAGATGTTAATGAATTCCAAGTTGTTTCTCTTACCGGTGTTGTAATCATTTTGGTCATGAGCAGGGGTGATTTTGACGGCACCAGTACCGAATTCCATATCGACAGTTTCAGCATCGGTGACAATTGGAAGTTTTCTGTCGACAAATGGATGGAGAACGTTCTTACCGTGTAAGTGCTTGTAACGAGCATCGTCTGGGTGAACGGCCACACCGGTGTCCCCGAAAATGGTTTCAGGTCTAGTGGTGGCGACAACCAACTTTTCGTCGGAGCCTTCAACTTTATAAGCAAAGTAGGTTAAAGTACCGAATTCAACTTTTTTGTCATAACCTGGAACAGATAATAAAGTTTTACCTGGGATGGTTTTGTTATCCACTTCCAAATTGGAGATGGCAGTGTTTAATTTGACGGACCAGTTAACCAATCTATTGGCTCTGTAAATGGTACCATCTTCGTGTAATCTGACGAAAGCTTCATTGACAGATTTGGTCAATTCAGGACTCAAAGTGAAAGCTTCTCTACTCCAATCGTAAGAAGCACCCAATCTTTTAAATTGGTTCTTGATACGTGCATGGTATTCTTCTTTCCATTCCCACACTTTGTCGACGAATTTTTCTCTACCAAAATCATGTCTAGTTTTCTTTTCGTTGGCCCAAATTTGCTTTTCAACAACCGATTGAGTAGCAATACCGGCGTGATCAAACCCTGGAATATACAACACAGTCTTACCTTTCATTCTGTTGTATCTGATTAAGGCATCTTGTAAAGACACGGTCAAAGCATGTCCTATATGTAAAGCACCGGTGACATTAGGTGGAGGAGCTGGAATGGTGAATAAACCTTCAGATTTGATATCACCATTGACATCAAATTCGGGTTCAAAAAACCCTTCTTTGGTCCACCATTCATACCAGGAGCTTTCTACATTCTTAGGGTTGTACGCTTTGAAAGCAGGGTCATCTAAAGAAGCTAAAATTTTCTTTTCTCCTGGAACAGTCTTGTCAATGTATTCAGGCACTGGTTCAACTGGTTTCTTTTCTTTCTTTGGTTTCTTTTCGGCAGCAGGTTTGGCAGCAGCAGTTTCAGCTTGCTTAGCCTTCTTGGCATTGAATTTGGCCAATTTTTCAGCCTTTTTACGTTCTTTTTCCAATTCTTTGGCAGTTTTAACCTTTGGGGCTCCATCTTGAGAACTTTGAGCATTGGCTACGGCTTCATTACCTTGAGTTTCGGTAGCTGGAACCGATTGCTTCAATTCCTTTATTTCGTCACTCATGTTACTGTACGGTCTTGCAATCACGGGTCGATAATTGTAAGGTTTGAGTAATGAATATGATCTAAAATTTCTCCTAAAGAAATTTATCATATATTTAGCTGAAAAATTTTTTCACACCCTTCGCTCATGAGTCACTGGGCCCCTGAAGCCATAGGAACATGGGGAGTCATGATAATGGAGAGTCATGATAATGGAGAGTCATAGATGAGTTATTAAATTGCTATATAGTACATAGATTAGTAATCAAGTGTTAGCCATGGAGTCACTGACCCATTTGGAGTCTTGCGGGTTGGAGGGTTTTTTCTTCTTGATAATGGATGCAAAATCATCGTCAAAAAGCGAATCTAAATGCCGTTTCTTCTCGTTATGATCGTTGTTCAACCGGGCTTGCATTCCCTTGGTCATGGTGGCATTGGTGTTGGTATTGACTTTGGCGTTCTGGCTTTTTACCATACCCAATCCCACCTCGTTGCCAAACGCATCCAAGTACGAATCCTCAACCTGACCAAACGACAATTTGTTTTGGGCCTGAGCAAGGGACGACGATTGCAACTTCTGTTTCATCTTCCTTAACTTCTTTCCTCCTCTTTTCTTCGACTTATATTCGCTAGGCTTGGGGAGAGGTTTGACCCCCGTAGCGTCAGGGGGAGTGAGTAATTTATTAAGCTTGTCCTGAACTTCAGCCCTGTATTGAGCCCCCAATTGCCCGTCTGGACTGGCCTTCGAAGAGTCGATTCTGGCGGCTAGAATTACCTTTCCACTGAGAATCCGTAATGCCTGCTTAATGATACTGGATGGAAGGTACTTGATGAGCTCATTATGATAAAGATAGCCCATCTGTACGTTTGTGTTTAGTTTCTTGTTGATTGAAGACAATTCCTTAGTTCCAAGAGACGGCACATTGCATGAAGGCACCAAGCTGAGCTGGTTCAACGAACCCGTATGGATCAAGAGCTGCGTCGTGGTGATGGGTCCAAGCAACGCCGATAAGTTGGGAGTAAACTTGACCAATTTTTCCTGGATAAATTTGGACAAGTCATCAAGCAATTCCTGAAGCTTACGATAGTGCTGACAACTATCCAAAATTACGCCAAAATCCTCGTCACTCAACTTAAACTGCGTGGAAATGTTCGATAACCCACTCATGATCAACACGAGGATTTTGTCGTTGGTTAAAAACTGTTTGAATTGTGGCTCATAGCTCTTGATATCAACCAAGTCCTGCTTGATCAACTCAATCACTTTGATGAAATCAGCAGGGCTGGTGATGATACTATCTAATTCGGGGAACACCACTTTGTATTTGAATTTGATGAACGTGAAGAGAAACGTCATCTCGGACCCGATGATTCCGATGATCTTGTTGACCTGGAGAAGGAAGTTGTACTCTTCGTTTTCAAAGTCGGAGTAGGAGATGAGCTGGAGGTAGTCCGATTGTTCGTTGTCGAAATGATGAATGTTTTTGTAGATGGGCTCGGCGAGACCAAGTGCCTTAAGGTGAGGGAGTGGGTTGTCGATCTGGTCGATATCCAAGGACGCTAGCACGTCGGTGGTGGAAAGTGGGTTATTGAGGATGTGAGTGAGTTGCTGATCGAGCGATTCATGACTTTCAGTTGGCTTATTTTCACCATTTTTTTCGTCAGTATGGTCGTCAGCACCGTCATAGCCAGGACCTACGTCTCCAGTATCCGACCCAACGTCGCTGTTTTCATCACTGTCAAAGTCATTTATTAAGTCTGCTTCGTAGCTCATGTTTAACAACTTCGCACCTCATCTCAATTTTTCACCAGTAATGCACCTCCAGACGTCCATCTTAACTAACGTTGACGGGTCAGCACAGATCACCACCGACTCGTCCAAAGTGTTGGTGTCGGTCAGTGGCCCAATTGAACCCAAGCTTAAACAAGAGCTCCCAAACTTGGCTAGTTTAGAAATTATCTTGAGACCTTCGGTCGGTGTAGCAACCACCAGAGAAAATTTGTTGGTAGATAAGTTAAGATCCATATTAAGCAGCTTAATAGTTAGACACAAATACCCTCGTCAGCTCATACAGATCGTGGTACAAATCTTGCAGGTCGAAACAGACTCGGTCATTATCAATAATTACAACTCAGTGGACGACTTAAAGATATTCAACTTGGAATTCCACCAAGCGGTCAATAGTTGCTTCCTTGCACTTATAGATGCGGACATCTCGTTGTACGAGTCGTTCATCTCGGTCTACCAGGCAGTGACCTCCGACGACCAGTTGGTGTTGAACCCTTCGTTGGCCCAGTTGATTCACAGCAAGTCGCATCACTTGATGGTGTTGTCGGTGGTAGATGGTAAGCCTCTGAAGATTATATATATCGACAGCAAGGGTGACTTCAGCGAAAAGACTTTGTTTGAAGTGATAGATAAGGGGTACAAGGCAGCAGCCACCTCGTTTGCAGATGTAAGAAAATTTATAGAAGCGAAAGCAGATGACGATTTCTTGTGGAAACACTAAATAGTAATGTATGATATAATGTGTAAACTAGCTTGTAGACTGTGATAACTGACGACTTGGACTACGGGGAGACTTTGGTGTATTTGTACAAAGCTATCGATGGCACAAAATTGGTGTTCGAATTTTGGGTGTAAGGACTATGGTGTAGCTCAGTGGGGAGACTCCGCCCCAGCTTTGGAATGAGTTCGAGGCGAGGACCCTAGGCCAAACAGCTAAATTCGATAATTGACTTTTGACCACAATAGAATGCCCTTTTCGATACTGTCATAATCTTAGATCACGACTCTAAGTAGCAGAGAGCTATGCTACTCTTTGTTATTTTACAGTGTGCTTTCTTAAGTGATGGGCCTTGTTGTTGTCATGTCTCACATTCTCAGACAAGTCTGAAGTATTTTCTAAGATTTGGTCTGTTATAATTTTATGTAAATTCAATTTTTTGGAGCCAAATCTTTTCTTACTAGACCTAAAAGAACCTTGAACTTATTCATAACAACATTTGTTAGAGTAGTACCTCTAAAATCCGACTGAGAGAAAAGTTGTTCCATCAAAAAAAAAATCAGTAGCAGCCTCGATAGCCCAAAACTTCATAAACAATACATTAGAACATATGTAGGTAAACATTATTGACGGTATACAGCTAATACAAAGTAGCCAAAGGATTCGAATTCAAGTTGATAGTTAAATCGTTGAACTTATTATTTGGATTTGATTTGTGTTTAAAAGTGAAACCTATGAAATTAGAGTTTTTGAATTTACCCGAATTCATCAACAACTTTTCATTGTAATTTTGTCTTTCAAAAACATCTTTATATTTCATCATGGATTCCTCATCTTCAAAGTCATCAAAGTATCCAGCATCTTCTTCATTGTCCAATTGAGGAGTGAATGGAGGGGTTTTAGATCTCAATCCCTCCCAATTGACATCACTAAAATAGCCCATTTTTTTGATTTGGTTGAAATTCTTGAATCTTAAACTTGGTTTAGTGATCAATCTAGTGATCAACTGCCAAGTTCTATCACTAAACACATACCTTCCATCTTTTGTTTGTGGTCTTCTTAAGGTCTTTTCCCAGTTCTTTAGATTGTAGTACGTTTCTTCTTGTTTAGATCCACTGAATGGTGGGTACCCACAAAGACTTTCAAATAAGATACACCCCAATGACCAATAATCAATGGTAAAGTCGTAATTAGCCCCTTCTAATACATCCAACGCCATGTAGTCAGGACTACCAACAATGGAATTGGCATAGTTGCTATTGAAATTTTGAAAGTTTTTGAAGATTTTTTGACGTTCATTGATGTTGATGGAAGGTAAATCAAACTTGAAGTTGGTGGAATTGGACATGTTTGAGAAGTTTTTCAACTTTAACTTCATACTTTCAATTCTTTCATTCGATATAGAACCAGAAGCTAACCCGAAATCAGTCAATTTAATATGACCCTTAGAGTCAATTAAGAAATTTTCTGGCTTTAAATCTCTATGAATATACCCTAATTCATGTAAAGCATTAACAGCACAGAACATTTCACTGATGTAAAATCTGGAATGTGGAGGAATCAAGTAACCAGTGTTATTTAACAAGGTTCTAAAATCACCCCCCGGCACAAATTCCATGGCCAAAAACACCTTTTGAGCGTCTTGAAATGCATATAATAATTTGACTAACCAGTCACTTCTAGTATTGGTTAAAATGTCTCTTTCAGTTAACACATGCTTGGTTTCATTTAACTTGATTAATAAACTCTTATTTAAAACCTTCAACGCACAAATTTCTTTAGTATCTTTCTTCCTGGCCAAAAACACTTGCCCATAGCCACCTTGCCCAACTTGAGTAATCATCTCGAAGTCTTTGTGTTTAGGTTTCAATCTCTTCTTTCTCAAGTAAGCTCTCTCTCTACTAATATAGTTCTTCCATTCCAAGTTTTTCTGCTGGTTGCTCAAGTCAGTTTGGTTTGTCAATGACTTGATAACCTTATCGCTTCTTTCCTTCCGGCTGATAACATAGTCAAATTTATCACAGTAGTAATCCAAAAAGTATAACTGACAAACGTTGGATAACCGCTGTGTCTTGTTGGATACTTTGATAGACGACCTCGAAGTAGGCGATGAGTTTGTGGTATTAGAATTTTTATATGGAGATAATCGTTTTGATTGGGGTGAGTTTAATGGAGTGATGTTTTCCTTATTCAACGGGTCAACGTCCATTAAGGACACATTTTCCATGCTTTGAGAGATATCTTCCATGGTGTTCGTTAGCGACTTCAGGTAGGAGGGGAATTAGTTGTGGTGATAAAAAGTGATAAAGTTAAATTCTGAATGTTTAAGATCAGACTGCAGTCTGATTGCAAAACCCGAATCAAGTGTTTACGTTTTGATCGTTTTGAGAAATATGAGGTCGTGGGACAAACCGCAAGTGAAGAGCGTGCGCCGGCAAAGCAAATTGTGTAAGGCCAGGACAGTGGGTCTAGATAAAGTGCGTGGGGTGGTGATGGTTTGTGGTGTGCCTGGTGAGTTGACGAGCAAACGCCCCTGGCAGTACATTAGTACTGGGAGAGAGCTATAGCGTCGTAGAAGTCGGTAGCATGTGTGTTAGGGAAGAAGAGTAGAGAGGTACCATTCAATTCAGTCAATCTTGAGACCCTGCCATCAGCTCCTGCTTAACATATAGTGCTCGTTTAAGGGATCGTCCGGATTTTACACAGCATTATTGTCTAACCCGCAATAGGTGACCAGGTTAGCGAGTTGAGGTGCAGAAAACGAGCTTATAATCGGTCAACCAATTACCGACTCTCGAAAACCCCGGTTGTGGAACAGCGCAGCGAAAACCGACGAAATTTTAATCGCATATTAATTCGGGCAACTCATGGTCAGCCAATTGAGGAAAGTCACTCAACCGAAATAAAAAGCCTGAAAGTCGATAGTTGCTTGTTCGTTTAACCCTGAAATCTGGGGTAACAAATTAATATCTAGAGTGCAGAAATTTTATTTAGTTCTTGGACATTTTTCCCACATCTACAAAACCTTAAACCCCCACCTCCCCACAAAATCCGAGTTGACCATGAGTGACAATCCTTTATTGAACAAAAGCTCTAAATAATTTACTGTAAATCTTAAATCTTCTTAACTCCATACACTACTAGTGTGTTTATATGCCAGAATCTATTCTTTTTCTGCGCTTACTTGTGTGTTGTGAACCAGATTTTTTCTGCTGTGAATAATATTACACCGCTTTTGATTAAACACCCCCTAGGCCGATTCAATGATTCTCTCAAACCATTAGACCACCACCTAACACTGACCAGATATTCGTACAAAGCTTTAAAGCGTAATCTAATCCTGGCAGTTTCACAACCAATTCTTATAAACGGGTTTGTGTAACAATTTATCGTGCCTAAAAAAAAACCATCCAATGTTCTTTGATGCAAACTCCGAAATTCCTCGAAACTCAACAAATAAACCGACCCTAAAAATCTCTCGACCATTTCGACTTAATTTTCTGTCTGTGTGGGGTGGTCTTCACAATAAAAAATTTCTATAAATTCCCAATTAATTCCCTATTGTAAAATTTTAGTACACTTGAGGTAAACTATTCCCGTTTTTCATCACATCCGGAACTTATTAATCTATCTGTGATCACAATTCCTGAGTTTTATTTGAGCAGAGTTTTACCGACAAATAAATTTTGAAAAAAAAATTATCAAATTCACAAAATGGCTGACATCGAAAATCAACAACCAGTGGAACAGAAATTCGCTGTAAATGACACTGCCGGTAATGTTCCTAATACTGTCACCAAAGTTAGAACTGATGGTGAATACATCCAGTTCGGTCACGAAAGATATTTAAAATCGGAATTGGTTGGTGCATTCGGTGGTGACTTCAACCCCGGTTTAGCTCCTCCTCCAAAAAATGATTTAGGTAACCCCTCTCCATTAGGATTAAGTGCATTCGCCTTAACAACCTTTGTTTTATCTTTGATTAACTGTGAAGCCAGAGGTGTAACTATTCCAAATATTGTGGTGGGTTTGGCCTTCTTCTATGGTGGTGCCATTCAATTGATTGCTGGTATGTTTGAAATTGCCATTGGTAACACTTTTGGTGGTGTTGGTCTTTCTTCTTATGGTGGATTCTGGCTCTCTTGGGCTGCCATTCAAACTGAAGCTTTTGGTATTGCTGATGCTTACACTGATCCAGTTGAATTTAGGTACTCGGTGGCTATATTCTTATTGGGTTGGTTTATATTCACTTTCTTCTTGATGTTATTGACTTTGAAATCGACGGTGGCATTCTTTTCCATCTTCTTTTTCTTACAAATTACTTTCTTATTGTTGGCCATTGCTGATTTCACCGGTAAAGCTTCTGTCAAAAAAGCTGGTGGTGTTTTCGGTTTGATTACTGCCTTTGTTGCTTGGTATAATGCCTACGCTGGTATTGCCAATTCTCAAAACTCTTACATCACTGTTAAAGCTCTCTCTTTACCAGATCTTGAAGATAAAAAGAGAAAGTAAATTGATGTGCACCGTTAATGATTTTCAGTTTATAAATTTAAGTTAAGGTTCAGTAATTACTAATCAATCAGGTTATTTATTTATTTATTTATTTTATTTATTATATTTATTATGTTTTATGATATTGAATGTTTATTATGGATATCTTTCAACTGACCCTGTGGTCTCATAGGGCCCAGCTGTATCAAGCCGTGGGAATTCAGGTTGGCACTCCCGAAGCACTACCTGAACCACTAATGTGCCAGTTACCGCTAAAGGGCCAGATTTGAGCTAAATGGTTTCGGTAAATGTCTCTCGAAGACGATGAAAGCCTCTATGGTAATCGCAATTATCTTCAGGTTCTTAAACAGAACCCCACGGCTGCAAGTCTATTCAAATACCGAAGCGGTGTAAAAGGCTGCAATGCTCTCTCTCGGTTAATTCTCCTATCATTCAGTCCGTTTTGGTTATCAACAGATCCCAGCAGCTTACAATTCGAACTAAAAAGGGCATATATTGAAAACAAAAAGATAACCGAAATATAAACGAAAATAGAAAAGAACTAAATTGTAAACCTTCAACAGCTTTGTAGTTTTAACAAGTTGTTGACTCACTGTAAATGTCTAGACACTTATAATACTAATCCCAAAATCATGGCTAATCCAGTTAAACCAATGAGTTGTTTTTGAGCACCATTTTCGAAAGTAGAGACACCTGCGACAGTAGAAGGATTCTCTGCTGAACCAATTGGATTTGGGAGAGTACCCAGAACTGTTGACTGTCCGGTTGGTGTTTCAGTGCCTGTTGTAGGTTTTGAGGTTTCAACGGTTGTAGGTTCGCCAGTAGGTTGGGGTCCAACGGTTGTAGGTTCACCAGTAGGTTGGGGTCCAACGGTTGTAGGTTCGCCAGTAGGATGGGGTCCAATTGTAGTGGTAATGATACATTCGCCTGGAACAGTGATAGTTTCTGGTTCTTCAACAGTCACTGTGTGAGGACCGCATCCATGGTTTTCACAAGTAGTCACAGTGATGGTAGTAGGGAAGGGGCAGTATGTAGTCCAGTCGGTAACAGTGGTTATAGTCGTAGTTACATTGGAATAAGGTGGTGAGGGAATAGCAGATGAAGAATGGGCTGATGAAGGGACTGGTCCTGATTCCGAAGACGAAGAACCCGAAGAAGATGGTGCTGAGGATTCAGGGCCCAGGGAAGATGGTGCTGTAGATTCAGAACCTGAAGAAGACGGTGCTGTAGATTCGGAAGATTCGCCGTCTTTCTTTTTAATGGTGATCATTTTGCAGCCATCAACAAACTCATGGCCGATCACATATGGGCTAGTATCATTCTTACAAGCACTGAACTTTTTGGTTCCCTCCAAATCCAAGTACCCATCTAAAAAGAAGTAAGCTTGGATAGGCTTTCCCCCAACACTGTAATAACGGGCAGTGTTGGAAGTGGCCGATCCATCGGAGGTGAGGAGCTCTTTTGATTCCTCATTGTAGGAGAAATGTTCACCAGCACCATCGGTGAGAATCCAGGCAGGCTCGTCGAAGAGCTGATAGTCAATGGCCACTTTGAGACCATCGGTTTCTGGGCTATTGCTATCATCAGCCAAGAGAGTAAAAGCGGAAGCGATCGATAAGAAAGGTAAGGTAGCGACGAATTTCATATTAAAAATATTTACTGAATATACAAAATTCAGCAATGGATAGGCTCTTATATACTTTAAATCTTACATGGGAATTTCATGTTATTCGAATGAAATAACAATTATCATCAAGTGCCTTGCAGGCTTTAGAGTATTGTACCTATTCTATTTTTAGCCTTGGAATGATAAATATTTGCAACTATAAATAATTTGCAGCCGTAAATCATAAATTCGACCGCTTTTATTTTTAGAAATTATCGGACGGAGGCTTACCTTATCTTCAGGCACCGAAATTTTTAAAACACCAAGAATCTAACGCCGCTTCTAACAGTTTTTTCGACGTCTGAGCTCTCAAAGGTAGAGTAAAAGCCAAAGCCTGATACTGATATGCATTTTATTGACTCAAGTGCATTATTTAGGTCTGAAGTACTGAGCTTGTCGAATTCAGATCGTAATGCAATTAATCATTAGTGTAATTAAAGTCGTATATGCAAGCACGGAGAGGCTTATTTACGGCGAACGGCGTGCAATGAGTGGGGTCGATCCCCGCACGTGACTTTGTCAATTGATCCTTTTTAAATGGGTATAATATATTAAGCAATATACTTTTATAAACGAAAATGAAAATGAAAACGAAAACAAAATTGTTGAATCCAAAATATGTGGATCCAGTTCAAGGAGCCGTCAAGTCTAGCTCGAGGCTCGGCTCTTCAATTATCTGCTGCTTGAGCTTTAATAAGAGGTAAGACCAACCACAACTGGCCTGTGGTCAGAAAATCTGAAAGTTTCACCGTTCTCTGTTTGCCAGGTATCTATGACATTGTAATATTCTACCCAAGTGCTTCCATTAGCCTGGTTGGCGGTTTTAGGAGCCCAGATAAAGTCAATAACGGTTTGGTTATCAGTTGGTTCAAATCCGGTGTAAGTAGGTTCCTGAGAAAATTTAACTGAAGCTATTTCTCTAGTGTCAGCCAAGCCTTTAATTAGGGTGGTGTAGGACAAATCAGTAGAAATGGAGTTGAAATCCCCGGACAAATAAGTTTGGTATTCATTTGGAATTTCATCGATGTATTTCAAAATCAAGTAAGAAGATTGTTCTCTTGCTAATTGACTTTTTTGGTCGTAATGAGTGTTCAAGTAATTGATATGTTTACCGGTTGCTTTGTGTTTAAATTCGGTGATTGAAACAATTCTAATATGAGCAGCATCCCAAGATTTTGATGGCACATCTGGGGTTTCACTTAACCACCTGGATGTACCATTGACTAACTCCCATTCGTTGGTATCGTATAAGATGGCTGCGTATTCACCTTTTTCTTTACCATCATCTCTACCGACACCGAATGAAGCCCAGTTCTTGGTTCCATTTTCGTTCAAGCCGTATAAGACGTCATCCAACTGGTGTTTTAATAATTCTTGTAAACCAATAAGGGTAGGAAGGTTAGAAGATTGCTCTTTTAAAGCGTTGATTTGACCTTCCTTCCTGATGGACCAATCTTTTTCGTGTGCAAACCGTTTGGCGGGTGCTGCTGCAACTCTGACATTTGAGGTGATGATTTGGAATTCCAATGGGGCTGATGGGGCTGGAGCAGCGAAAACGCTTGCAAGTGCCAAGGCTGAAACTAAGAGGCTTTTGAACATGGTTGATATTCTGATTTGGAATAACTATAATAATTTACTAGCGTTATCGAAGATATTTATACACCAAGAATCTAAAACTCAAGCCAACGTGATGTTCCACATAATGAGGGTCTGAACAACATTAATTAATATTCCTAATCCACACGTTGACCGTTGAGCCCGGATTTTGTCTATTGTGTTTTCTTAAATATAAGACCCACACCGACACCTAGAAACCTTAAAGGCAGTTTGTGCCTGTTATTTCGCATATTTTTGCAGCAATTCCACGTGTTGCAGTGAGTTTTGCCAAATCAAGAAGTTCCTATGTACCGTTTCCTGCAGAATCAAGAATGATTTACATTTCGGTGTAAAATATTCTCATCACAACGGATAGATAATCAGGGGACTCGTGGTTAGAATAACCTTTCTTCACCCCATGTTGTAACTGATTGTATGGAATTACTAATCCTTACTGGTTGTTTTTGTCAACTCAACATTTCATATGGTTGAGAACATGAAAAGTTTTATTTTTAGCGTTGCGTTCTCTTGATCTGCCAACGTGTACGCTAAAGTGTAAAATTTACCGATGTGAGCCATGGGATTTACAATGATAAACTTTTATGACAGCAGCTAGTGATTTTGTTCAATAACTTCACCACATAAGGGGTAGGAAAGAGATTTGGCCAACGCCCAAGTGCTCGAAGTTTGGGCTTTAAGTGTAGCTTTGAAACTTCGTTTTCACTTCCTGCTCTTTAAGACGGTCAACCATGTAAGTGGCCAGCATTTGAAGAGTACACATATTATACCGAGGTAGAGAGCAGTCATGGAAGTATGTGGATGCTTCTTTTAAAAGTCTAATTGATAAAATACTACCGAAATCAATTTGAATTAAAGTAAAGTGATGCAATTGCAACTTGAGAACCACACATTCTTTTCCGGCGAAATGAGAAATTTGAATGTCCTGAAAAACTTCCGGTTGCAAATAATTTTGCAGTCACTACACGAACTGATAAATATCTATGAAATTCTTATTATTGTACATAACATACACATACTTGATAAAGTAATTTGGACATGAGGAGAATTAGAAAATCCATCCCAAGATTTTTTCGTAGAACCATCTCAAATCACGAGGGTTACCGTTGGCAGCTCTAAGAGCTTTAGCTTCTTCAGCTTCTGCAGCCCATTGTTCTTCTTCGTGATCAACAACATCCTTGTAAGTGGCCAAGTCAGCTTCGAGAGATTTGATGTGGTGAGTTCTGTAGAAGACTTTGAAACCAGCATACATAAGAACGAAAATTGGTAAAACAATGTATCCAGTGATGAAAGTTTTATATGCAAAAGGGTGTCCCAAAAAGACTGTGAAATTTTTGATGAAGACAATCAAAATACAAATGGCCAAGGCAA
Source organism: Yamadazyma conglobata (assembly GCA_030572275.1). NCBI lineage: Eukaryota > Fungi > Ascomycota > Pichiomycetes > Serinales > Debaryomycetaceae > Yamadazyma > Yamadazyma conglobata. Next base: position 1,017,350 of record JAJLZN010000002.1, read on the forward strand.
TGTAGGAACCATATGGTTGTAAAGGAGATTTATAAGCCAAATCTTTTGATCTGTCAATACCTTGAGCTTTACAGGCAGCCATAAATCTAATGTGAATGATCAAAATGGACACCCAAGCTAATAAACCACATAAAGACACAACATTAACAAATTGGGTGAAGATGTCACCGGCACCAGAGGACACAGTCATATAAGCCAAAAGACAGAACAAGAACGATAAGAAAACACCCCAGTATGGAACACCCATTCTATTAGTTTTGGAAAAGAATTTGGGTGCATAACCTGCGACGGATAAACCATAGATGGTTCTTGAACAAATGTACATATCAGAATTGGCAGCAGACAAAACGAACAACATGATACAAGCATTAATGACGTGATCTAAACCATCAATTTTGGCATTTTTGATAGCGATAACAAATGGAGAAGCACTGGCAGTGGATCCACTGGCACCTAATAATAATGGATCTTCTGGTGAAACAGACATACCAAGGAATAAAATACTCAAAATGTAAAAGATCACAATACGGTAAAAAGTTAATCTGATGGCCTTTGGAATAGCAACTCTTGGTCTTTTACATTCAGCGAAAGTAATACCACAAAGTTCGGTACCTAAATAAGCAAAAACGGAGTTGACTAAGACAGAGACAAAAGACACAAATCTACCCAAAGAACCTTCAATCACAACATTTTGAGCAGAATTTCTGTAAATTAAGAAAGCTCCTGGTTTGTGCCAGTATCTGAAACCAATTCTGTCACCTGATGGTCCACCACCTAAAGCAATGACCCATAATAAGATGATCAATCCTAAACAGGTGAAAATCTTCAACAAACTCAACCAGAATTCAATTTCACCAAAGAATTTGACCCCCAAGATGTTAATTGTCAAAATAATTATCAAGAAAATTGTAATCCATACCCCGGGATTCAATTTTTCCGCAGATACCCAATATTGAACAGTCAAAGACCCGGCTACCAATTGATTTGCAGGAATGATCAAATATTTGAACAAGTAAACATAACCACAAGCGAAACCCAAGGCAGGATCCACATATCTATTACAGTAACCGGTAAAACCATCGGCTAATGGAATGAAAGTTGCGACTTCCCCAAGGGCAGTCATGACCATAAAAACAACGAACCCAACTAAAGAATAACTGAGTAAAATGGCACCTGGACCGGCAACTTTCAAGGCCAGCCCAGTACCAATTAACAAACCAGTACCTAAAGCACCACCTAAGGCAATCTAAAACATAATTGTTAGTATTAGTTTCGGGGAAATTCTACCGGCCAATATTTATGTCTCGATCCACGAATTTAAAGTTCATGAAAAAAATAATAATAAAAATAAAAAAAGGTCAGGGATTAGTAAATAAAACATACCATAGAAACATGACGAGCATGTAAACCTTTCTTCAATTCAGTTCCATCGTTGAGTTGAGAAGTTGGATTGGAACGAGCTATTGCTAAGTTATAACTCTCAGCATTTTTTTCGTAATCACTCATGGTTAGACTACTTCGTTTATATCTCGGACCTATAGATTTAAACGCAAAATGTGAAAAAATTAAAGCTCACTATTGGGGAAATTTCAAACTATTTATATGACTAAGCTAGAGATAAGAATGCATCATTAGTTTCCACAACTGCAGATAAAAAAAATGTACCAAGTTTTTCTTTTCGGACTATTTTATTGCATGCAGATAACGAGTACGACGCTTGGAGTATTTGCAACTTTATATAATTAATAGGTATGTTACAAACTGATGTAAAGTAATATGAAGAAAGAGCTTTTTAGTACTAATCCATCGATTGTTGGTTACTTACACTGATAATTTGGAAGTTTGAGTTTTTGCCTACAGGAGATTGTTTACCCACTTCAATGTAAAATGCCATGTTTCTCCTCTTTTCAAGGAAGATGAGCATAGAGGGCAACTGTAAAAATACACAAAAAGAAATGCACCCGGACTTATCTATATGCCGGAATTTTTTGGGCTTTTTCTGTGACCTCTTAAGACAATTACTTTAACCGTCGAAACAAATTTCTTGCCTGCCTGTTTCCAGAAAATGATTCTCGAACGTTGAAAGGCGATTTTCTACTTCAAAGTTGAAATTTAAATATTGGCAACGATTGGCAACAATTTCTTGACAAACGTAGCAAACCAGAAAGCCAAAGCATTCGGATTTTGGATATACTTGTGGAGGGGTTTAGAACTTTTGAGATTGGAGATGGTAAGGCTGAATGCCGACGAGCGACCCTCACCAGGTTCCGGATAGAGATTTTTTCCCTTTATGCCTTACGGTTTTTAATACACTGCGCATTCATCGTTATCACTTTATATAACTGGGTTGCTAATTGGCCAGCTCATGCTTATCTGTCAGCCAAGACTTTTTTTCCACCCGGCACTCTGACTTTATTTTTCTTTCGATTGGCGGCTGTGACTGAAATCGTTCCATGTTTATTCATCCGTTTATAGTTTAGACGAAATTGTAGGCTTTCAGTTAAACTTTCCGGCTGATTCCTACAGCGTTGGGTAACAATCTACGTTTTATTATATTATATCGTACCTGGAGAGACAGAAGGATTTGCGGTTATATTTTTTATTTTGACGGTTCCGCGCACAAATTTCACTAGTTAAAATAATACGAGATTCTCCAAAATTAATAAATATGATAAAACTATACAAAGATCATGGATAGATCAGCCTTAAATGAACTATAAACTCAATTGAAACAAATGTCGGAAAACTTGTACCAACATTTCCATAAAATACCTTGCTTTCTGACCTCTTGAGATAAAAGCATCTCTTCTATCTCCTCTTCTCTATCGATTTCTTCTTTACCAGTAGTAATATCAGCCTCTAAATCGGATCTAATATGTGTTTTCTTCAAAATTTTCCAGAAAAAGTACAAACAAATGAAGAATACAGGTGCAAAATACGAAGTGAATAAATCTCCGACAGTGAAATTACCAGGAAAGAACACCCAGAACCCATTGAAAAATAAGATAAGAATGTTTAAAAAACATCCGAAGTATGTCATGTATGGGTGAACAAAGAAAGATGGTTTGAAATAAGCATCTTTTTCTTTATCGAAACCTTGAGCAACAAAGGCTCTTTTGAATTTGAAATAACTCCACCACATACATAAGTAAGTAGAAATCAAACCAGTGGTACTCAAGTTAATAAACCAGTTAAAAACCTTACCAGTGGAGTTGGAAACACTTAAGAAGGAAATACACGATACAAGCATGGAAAAGATCACACAATAAATTGGGCAACCGTTCTTAAGACATTTAGAGAAGAATCTTGGTAAGTAACCTGCCAATGAACCGGAATAAGCACATCTCGTAGCAGCAAAGGTAAACCCGTTACCACATGACCAAGCTGACAAAGCGATGACAACATTAACCAAAGAGTCCAATCCACGGACACCGACTTCTCTGATACCAATGACCCAAGGACTAGCAGCAGCACCAGCCTCACCATTAGCTTTGGCAGCTAACAAAGTAGAATTAGTTGAAGCACAAAGTGTGTTCATGAAAAACAAACCACCTAAGTAGAAAAGGTAGATTCTAATATAAGCCCTACGACCAGCTAACGGTATGGCGTGTCTAGGTCTTTGAACTTCACTGGCAACAAGAGCAAGCATATCAGGGCCACCACAAGAGAAAGCAGCGTAAATCATCACATTCCAGAATGCCAAAAATCTACCGGTGGATCCTGGGACCAAATATTCTTTGACTAATCCACCTTTTGGCCAGTTTTCAAATCCATAAGCATTTCTTTGTGGGTTACCACCACACATAGAGATTAACGAGAACATCATCAACCCCACAATTAATAAAACTTTGGTAATAGAAGCAAAAAATTCGATTTCACCATAGTAATTAACCCCGAAAACATTAAAGATCAACGTGCTAATTAATGCAACCGCAATCCATACCCCTGGGTTAAGATCAGACCAGTACCCTACCACCCCGGCAAATGCAGTTGCCTCTAATGCTATGAACATTAAGGTCGTGTATAAGTAAATAATAGTAGCAGCGAACCCAAGAGCCGGGTCAACCCATCTGGCACTATAATGTAAGAATGACCCTTTAATAGGCAAGAATGACCCCATTTCGGCCACACACTGCATCAAGGGCCATATGACAAAACAAGCATAGAACACAAACCCAATAAATAAAGCTAAAGACCCACTAGTTACTAAAGGCGTGGATAACCCCACAAATAACCCGGTACCAATACTTTGACCAATGATCATTAACGACACATGTCTACTGGTTAATTTTCTTTTAAGCGTCCCATATTTTTCTGTATCTAAATTATCATGAAAATCATCGAATTTCGTATTCTGGCCATATCCTTCGGCATTACTAGCTCTATCACTAGTGTTGACATCCCCAACCTTTTCAATATCGACCTGATATTGATCTTCTTTACTCATGTTTATTCGAATCGGAGAAAATATCTATAGTCTACTATTCATTCGGAATAAGTACGGGCTTGCAACAGTCTATATATAGTTTGGCTTATCTGCGAAGACATTATCAGGAAAAATTCCGGCACCAATCAAGAGACAGGAACTTCCCACGACTTTCTTTTATCAATTCCGCGATGGTCTGTCTTACTATCAATTTAGCGGTTTTCTCTATTTGGCTTGTATATTTCTTGACTGGAGCTGTCTAACATACACTTTAACCTATTGTTATTGTGGGGGCAACCCTTCTTTCGTATATAGTCAGTAAACCCCACTGTAAAAAAAAATTTTGTTAGTCCCCGCTGGGCGGGGCTCGGCCCAGCTTCCGCTGCACTGCTGCTATAGCTCCACTCGCATACCGCGCAATGCAACTAACGGCTTTTCAATTATAGATTGACTCGAAATGATCTTTTGTTCTCCTGTATATAAGTGCGATTAGCGGTTTTGGTTCCTTATCAGCGATAGCGGTTGTCCTGTTTCGGCCCTGAAGTTCAAAGTCACAAGTTGCTTTAGCTCTTTGGTATACCTTACATCTTCACCTTACATCTTATAGTATGCTTGAAAAACGTTAGGCTGATCGGTGCTCAAGACAGTTTGGTTTCGAACGAGATGCTATAATTCAGTACATACTTTAGTAAAGTTAAACTCACCCAAACTGCGCCCTGAAAATTTTGGTCTAGTTGACATGTCTTGGCTTTTTTTATCGCTGGCAGATAGCGCAATTTTGTTTTATTGTACTGAAACTAGTCAAAATTGCTTGGTTATTGATTTCACGAGCTCTGTAATTTGTCTTAGCGGCTGCTGTATGATCTAAGCTCGTAAATAACCGATGTGGACAAATTAGAAAAACGTTTTTAACCACGGTAAGCTCTCTTGGGAACATACCGCAAATAAGCGGGTGTAAAAATTTCAACCAGATGATTAAATTCCAGTCAACCTTCACCGGTTCATCTTCTCGCTTCGTTCTTGGACCCTCTCCCTCTCGTACCCGTCCCTCGACCCACCACCGGCCCATTCTCGCACCATGCTCCCGCACCAATCCCCGACTGCTCGCACCCTTATCCCAGGTCACCTCTGCACTGGCCCCTTGTCACATGAGCACCGACACTCGCTCACCAATCTACTCAACACCTCGGGAAACTAAAACTAGGGCCTGACCCATATATTCTCATCCCCCACCATGAATGACGACTACTTATCTTCCTCTCTAGGATCCGCCAGCCTAATGGAGTCCAACTACTCCCTTGCATTGAAATTCTTCATGAACAAAAACTTCTCCCAGTCATTTGAAATTTTAAAGAGCCAATTTTCAAATATTTTTCACAACTTGAATTCTGGGGTACTCGATGAACCAATATTTGTCAAAGTTTTAAATTTATATTTGACAGAAGTGGGGCTCATTCTTCAATCCAACCAGGAGTTCAAGGTATCCAAAGCCGACAAACAGCAGATAGTCACCCAACTAAAGCAGGACTATATCTTGAACCAATTGGTACAGTATTACCACGATGTCAACCTTATTCCCTCGGAACTTCTCTATAATTTGTACCTCATCTGTTACATTGGGTTGGAACTCTCCGAGGTCAACGCCAAACTCAGCAGCTTGTTTCTCCGGTTGGACTTTCGCAAGCTGGACGGATCCAGGGACAAGTACATGGAAAAACTATCCAAGTTGTATGCCATGAGAATATTGCCCGAGTTGGGGATGTACGACGATGCCAAACAGCTAATCACTGAGAATCCGTGGTTAGACGCTGACTACATAACGGCTATCGATAAGATGCAACGAGACAAGCTTCACGAAGAAGCTCAAAAGGAAAGCAACAAACAGAAGCAGGTAAGGGAACAATTACAAAGGGAACAAGAGCAGCGCAAAGAGAAAGACTTGAAGTATAAGTCGTTGAAACAAATCAAAGATCTTCATGCCGAGAATGAGCCAGCTCCCAAGCCCGTCAGACCTGCAAAGCCTGACCTTGATACTCTTAAAACCAGGCTATTGTACAATCTCCAGTTTAGCAAGGTATGGATCAAGGATAACTCTCCGATAATATTGTTGGTGATATTGGCTCTTTTCTTGGGCAACAAGTTTTTCAAAGCCCGTAAGATCGATGTGGTGAAGAACTTGAAGGAGACGTTGGGTATGGCCTTCAAAATCAGTTATTTGTAAAGGGCTTTACACACAGTGCAAGGTTTAAGAGTATGACGCTTCTGGGATTGTTGAGAATGTCTTCAAGCAGCGGCTTTGGACTCTATTGCTCGTGAGCTCGTGAAGATGCGGTCTCCTTCATGATTATATTTACTTACTTATAATATACAGACACAAGATTCTATAATATACAGATACGAGATTTTAATAACACTACAAGAATAGTGGGACGTCAAGCTCTAATTCAGCGCTTGTGGTGGTGGTAGCACCAGTCGACTCACCTCCATCGAGTTTTCTCCGCTTAATAGCCCTAATATCTACATCACGGAACTGCGTCTCTAGGTCGCCAATGGTCACCTCTTGATCCAATTCCAACATGTTGATGGTGATTAAAGATCCAAGGTAATTGGAGTTGCTGGGATCTTTGCAAATTAATTGAATTGAAAACACTCCACTTGTGTCCCGAAGAATTTTGCACTTGGTGGACAACTTCACCGACCGGAACCCTTTCCAGAAGTTAGAAAATTTGAACGAGGACATTGCCTTCTGGTCGTGATGGACCTCTAACTTTTCTAGAATGGTTTTCTCGTTAGGGTAAATGAGTTTCAGGAGCCCAAGCGGCCCCAGAGACATAAAGCTTAGCTCGTTCAAGTATTTCAGAACGAATATGAACAATTCCTTAGTGCTGATCTGCTGAAGGTCTTGTAGCAAGTTTGCAAGAAGTGAACTCTTTAGTATTAGCTCGTAGTTTATTTCGTTGTAGTTGACCACAAGTTCGTGAGTCTGGTCGGCCACGTCGTACGGGTACGACAAATCCAAGTAAAAGGTCAAAAACTCAATCGACTCGCTGATGAGGTGGTCTTCAAACTCAATCACAAACGGTGACCCGTGGCCATTGTAGCTAAGGAAACATGTGATGTCTTTATTGTCCAAGACATCGAAAGCGTGGTTGATGAGGTTTAAGTCTACTCCGAATCGAAGCTCGGACGCTTTGGCAGTGGGGTGGTGCTGAGACGGTGGAGGTGTGGAGTCGTCTAGGAACAAAGGCGACGTACTTTCCTGTGACTGGTGCTGGGATGAGGGCCTTGCGGTCAGATCGGAGTCTTGATTCACCACCAAGTTAAAATTACTAAAGAGCGAAATGTCGATGGTGCAGTGGAAGTTGATGATGTGGTTGCTCTCGCAGTAGATGATGATACCGGAGGCATTGATGATGATGAGGCCTTGGGAGTCGATGGCACTGGCGGCCTGGAACACTTCGCTTAAGTGGGCGATTTGTCTGGTGGACCCCGTGAATGTGTGGGACATGGCGATGGGCTGAGAACGACGATGCGATAACAAACAGCACCTTAACCTTACATCTACAAATACTAACATCTGGCTACATTAACTAATAAACAGCTATATAATTATCGATTCTATTCTTTTGGTTCTGAGCAATACATTCGGCTATCCAAGTGATGTTTCTAATTTCCTGCTCTTTAGATCTCAACCAAGCCCAAATGGTTGATAAAGTGAATTGCTGAGTGAAAGCATCTTTACAGTATTTCATCTCTAACAAATAAAACCAATCTTCCAAGTTTTTGGATCCACCAGAAGCATCGGCTTGTTCGTTAAACAATTCTTGATACTCTCCAACCGATTTAACAATTACTTTCAATTGTTCAAAATCGTCAATACTGGCCAATTCATTGTGGTAATTAGGGTACAAGTGACCGTATTCGGGGAAAAGTTTCAACTTGTCTTCAGTGGAAAACTCGCTGTTATTCATCGAGTTCAAAGAAATATTAATCACCCGTTTATCGGATTCAAAGTTTAATAATTTCAACATAATCTGTTTGTCAGGAGCATCAAATTCGGTTTCTACAAATTGGAAGAACGCCTCCAAGTAGTTCTTATACAATTTGTTTCTGATGATTTCGATGTTCAAGTCGTCCAAGTCGTCGGCTGATAAGCAGTCTTTAAAGAAAGGGGCTAATGGAGTGTCTACCAACACAATGTTGTACAAACTTTCGATATCAGTGGCCACCGATAACGTGGGCAACGTGTCGAACCACCCTAATGGGTGACATTTGTTTAAAATTTCCAGTCTATCCCGTTCATGAATAGTTCCAGTAATCATCAAGGCCACGTTATCAATCATGTACCCATAACTAATAAAGTCCAAATATTTGGCCAACTTACCCGAAGCTTGCAGCTTGATGTAGTTGAACTCCTGGTACAACTTCTTACTCAAGTTATCCCGAATAATTGAGGTAGATAACGGCCCGTTATGTTGACTGAGAAAGTTCCCATAGTCAGTAGACGATAATTGTAATTTTAAATCTTCCAAATTATCACATTGGGTCAAGTTCAAATACTGGCTGTTAACAAGTAACCCGTTTCTGTACCCTCTCACAACCCCTTCGACGTATCCGTTATCGATATTAAAGAATAATCCTTCCATCCTGGTTGGCACGAATGAAGTTTCAAGTATGTCGATCCTGAGTTTTGCACCTGGACACCCAGTGCGAGGGGGTTATTTTCCTGGTGTGCTGTGAGGCCGTCTACCATGTCGAATATCTTACTAGATACGCTAGTACCCGATCTTGACCCGTCGTTAAAGGCGTCACTTGAGTCGCCAGATGTCAGAGCAAATGCCCTGCTGTACCTTAGCCAGTTACTTGTCAATGAGAATTTATTGACCGACGCTTTCACCACCTCCACCTCCACTCACCATAAGACGCTAACGGAGGAAATCGCTGAATTGGACCAGTACGAACGGTCCGTCGACGTGAACTTGGCCCATAAGACAAACAACCACCGGGACCTTATCATTGGCCTTAGTCAGAACTTGGAAACCATTAGCTCCAATGTGTCTCACGATATGAAGGCCAACGTGCTGGACATCATCAGCCTCACCAATGATGACAAAAAATTCACCGTCCACCTCCACGATATGTCAGTCCAGTCCATGGCCTTGAACAGCTCCATCTTATCCAACATTGATACTATCCTCGACTTGCTCGAGCTCCCGACCTTGTGTAAAATATGCATTCTTCAGGGCAACTACCAGGAGGTGTTAGAAATCTCCATGTTCGCCAGGAACTTGATCATTCGGTTCCCCAAAATCCACATTTTCACCAAAATATACCGCCAGATTAAGGTGGAGTTGAACACCATGGTTAAAAACTTGATCAAGCTCTTGAACACCAACTTGAAGCAGAACAATTTGATCAAGATATTCAACATTTTATCCAAGTTGAACCTTGTTAACTTCGAGGACTCGGAGATCATCAACTCTGCCAATTTACCCGAGAGATCTCGGTTCTTGAAGGTGATATATTTCAATTCTCGGTTCAAATTCATCATCAACGAGTTGGCCACTTTGCTGCCCATCATCAAATTGAATAAGTTCACGTACTTGAAGCGATTCATCGAAGTATACCGGAGTGAAATCTACCACTGTATCTCCATGTACCACACGATCTTGAATCACTGTTTGAATTTGAAACCAGATTCTGAAGACAGCTTGTTGATCAACCAGTTTGTTAAGAATTTGGCCTACCACTTGATCCAACAATTGAAGGTGTTTATTCCTCAAATCGTAGACGAAAATAGCCGTAACCATGAGATTTTGGACAAAAATTTGGAATTCAAAACTCAGATGGATGGGCTCGTGTTACAAATCATTTACCTTTGCCAATCATTGGCCAAGTATGGTCAGAATTTTGAATCGTTTATAGTATTGGAATTGTGTCATAATTCCAGTCTTATATCAGAATCAACTTGGTTGGAGAACTTGTCCAAAGTCAAAAAACTTAAAACCTAATGTACATTAATACACACTTTTTACGTAATTTATGGTCCTTTCATAACCCAAATAAAAATCTTAAATCTTGTCTGCTCAATTTGCTGACAGATCTTATACCTTTTTCATCCATTGCTGAATTAATCAAGGCTTTCTTCTTATTTTGAAGAGCAATAATTCTTTCTTCTACCGTATTGGCAATAAGAATTCTATATACGTAGACCTCTCGCTTTTGTCCGATTCTATGAGCTCTATCCATTGCTTGCTCTTCGACAAACGGATTCCAAAACGGGTCTGTTATAATTACATGAGAAGCACACGTTAAAGTAAGCCCCACATTCCCGGCTTTCAATGATGTAAGCATGAGTTGATACCTGCTGTTTTGGTAGAATTGTTGCACCGTTGCATCCTTCTTTTCGAGCGACATAGTACCATCATACCTCAAGGTGGGGATCCCAGATTTGTTGAACATGACCTTCATCAACTCAAAGAAAGCCGTGAATTGAGAGAACAAAATTATCTTCTCCCCTGGGTGCTCCTTCAATATCTTTTCTATTAATTTTAATGATTGATCCATTTTGGTGGAATACTCAAACCCATCATGCTTCTCGATCAATCTTCTAATCTTTTCTGTAACGGATAACTTACCTTTGAATTTCTGTTCGACATAATTTTGAACCCCCAACTTGGTCATATTTTCCATAACACGTAACTTGAAAATTTTATAGTCAATGAACCGGTTGGTAGCAAAATTAGTGTGACATTCGAAACATCTAACGGTCTTCTCGTCGACTTTGTTGTCTTCGATGAAAGAATCGATACAGTCCTCACAGATTATGTGGCTACAGGGGAACTTGATTGCTGACTCAAACGTGTAGTTGATGAAACACAAAGAACATGTGAAAACACCCTCTTCGTCAGTTTTGAACTCACTTATGTCGATATCCAGTAGCCCTTCAACCTCACCAGATTCATTCGGTGCACCTCCAAGCTCCGATTCTATTTCCACCTCACCCTGAATTTGTTCAACGTCCAAGCCTTGGTCTACAGTTGAGTTATGTTCGACCTCTTTCGTCTCTGGCTCTATGTCTACAGTTGACTCATGTTCGACCTCTTTCGTCTCTGGCTCTCTATCTAAATTCAATTCGTGTTCGATTTCAAATTCGTCACCCAACTTAGACTTTTGGTCTACACCTGATACATATTCATACCCTTCCGTATCTGAGCTTTGGTTTGCAGCCGATTCGATTCGACTTTCGGAAATACCACTCGTTTCTGGAGATTCATAAACAGCTGATTCATTCTCAGCTTTTATATCATTCGTTTCTGGGGTTTGGTCTGCACTTGACTCAAGCTCTATTTTGAAATTATCAATCGATTCTAATTTATCGTCTATATCTGTTCCATCTTCATTTTTAACACCATTATTGTCTACTTTGTCTTTTGTATGAGACAAAAGTTCGATTAGCTCCAAATCGTCTTCACTATCAGCTTTTTCGTCATCAGATTCCTCTTTCTCCTCCTCTTTTGCTTGACAAGACCTCAATTCACTGGTGATCGTGTCCTTATCTTCGAAGGACAATGTTCCCACGGCATTGAAAAGCTTCTCCCAGTTACGGGCTCTAAATTGCTCAAACTTCCCAACGCTGCCCAATTCACATAAGAATGTGTGGCAACATGCTTGCCTTAACCGCAATAATAACACCAAAAAATTCGAAAAATTACTGTCCTGTAAGAAAAGTCTTTTAGCCCTCGTCTGAAGTTGAGTTTCGATTGATCTATAGGTTTTGAATTCCTCTTTTCCCATTGACACATTTTGATCCACGACGTGTTTCTCTGGTAAGTTGAGGATAGGTTTCCCATCAATCTCTGAATTTTTGTTTCTTCTCAACAATATGGCTCTCAACAAAGCCCGGAGTCTTTTCATACTCTTGTCCTTGTCATAATCGTCAGAGTCGTCAGATTTCAATGGCAAAGAAATATTGGTTTTGAAAACCTGTTCATCAGAGTACGGTTTAATCCTAAGGAATCTTATAATTGGGAAAAGCTCATCAATCGAGTTTTGCATTGGAGTTCCTGTTAAACAAAGACGATATGTTGAACTTAAAGTGGTCACAGCTCTGCAGGCCACAGTCACTTTATTTTTGATGTTTTGGGCTTCATCCAACACAACACGATAAAAGTGTGAATTTTCCAGATAAAAAGGAGAGCGGTATCTTTCACCTCCAGTACCATGAGAGGGTATGGTCAGCTTGGAGTGAATATCAGGATTGTCGAACAACTTAGAGTAGTGCTTTTTGAACTCAATCCCCAAGGTACTATAAGAAGTTAAAATCACATCGTATCGTTGGAAATCTTCAAATGTCCTAAATTGTTTGGCCTTTTGCGTACCATGGAATATCCCCACAGAGCTTTCGAACGTATGTAGCTTGATTTCATTATTCCATTGCCTGAGCAAAGACACCGGAGCGATTATAAGAGTTGTTTTTTTCGTTGGTTCAGAAGACTTGTGAGCCATCATTAATGCAATAGTTTGGATGGTTTTTCCTAGACCCATATCATCGGCCAACAAACCACCCTTGGATTTGGAGTCTTCCATTCTCATAAGCCATGCCAACCCAATCTTTTGATGTTTGTACAACTCAGAGCGAAGTCCCACGGGCTTTGTAGGAAGTCCATCATCTTTTTCGTCATCCTCGGCCTTATGAATATTGTCTAACAAATCTTTCAAATCTTTTGAATCCAACCCACCAGAATTTTGGGTTCCCGTGGTATAATAGGCAGGTCCATCATTAGGAACCTCCACAGGATGTTCATAATTGAATTGTTGCGGCCCTGCTTGGCCGTTCGATACCGGTGTCGGTATATCGAAAAGAGATGTCACTCGAGGCTTTTCTTCCTTTGGTGCCTGGTTTCCGCCAGTATTCAAAAGTTCTCTTTCCATCCTGTATCTTCTCCTATGCTCTTCCCTCTTTATCGCATCGACATCAGACGACTGTGAGGCCGCTAGTTGACTCGTTTCTAGGCTATGCAATTGTTGGTACTGCCTTTCATCTTGGGCCAAAAGCAGTTTTATAGTACGAATTTTGTGCTCAAGACGTCTGAGCTTCAACTGAGTGGCCTGGGCATTCTCATGTGCTTCACGCAATTGCCGTACAAGCTCGTCTGAATCCATAGCGTTCTTCGGGTCTTGTCTCTCGATCTGCTCATTGGACCTTCGGGCTTTCACCGCTCGGCTAAGATTACCTATGGCTTTGTTATAATCTCTAGTTACCACCGGAAATTCTCTCTCACAAGTTTCAAGCAACTTTTGTCTTTCGTTAATCCTTGCAAGTATGATCTGCAGCCCCATGGTATTGGGCGCAAAATGAGGTACCGGAGCTGGTTGATTAGAAGGGTGTCTCGAATTCCCTTTAAAAATGGACAATTTGGCCGCCTCCGATGGGTCAATTTCCGTGATTTCGTCATCTGAGCTGTCGGAAACGTCAATCGACAGCTTGGAAGGGGGCACATTCTCCGATTTGGGTTGGGGGACAGGGGGGGCGCCGTTGGATGTGAGTTGGGAGGACTGGGAATGGGCGCTATTCGACTCAGATGGGGCAAAGGGACGATCCAGCACGGGTTCGGGGACCTTATTTTGCCGATCCACTGCTTCCTCTGGTTCGTCATTCACCGTGAGATCTATCACCTCTGATGGCAGTCCACTATATGAAGAGCTCATCCCCGAACCAGCGGTGAAAGGTCTTCTGGAAGAGGACAACGACCCTAGCCGCTTCAACCGTGACCGAGGCTTGAGTATCTCCCTGGGCTTAGGGTCTCTATCGGCCTCGCCCGTATCGCCATCCGGTGGCACCATCGAGGGATTATGAGGCCATGAAGGACCTCGAGAACCTGTAAGGTTGGCGTGTTGCATCACCGAAGGCGTGCTATCCACCTCCATATCATCAACATTAGCCATGATGTGATGTTCAGAATACGCGATCGCACAAACATGTACTAAATTTACGACGGCGGCTACAGTTGTCCTATTATACATTAAAGGTAATCGCCATTTTCTTCCAATATCTTATCTAAACACACCTCCAATTCCGTCTCCAATCTTTCATGGTTTGGGTGGAGTGATAATCCTCTTTGATAATCGGCTCTAGCGTCTTCATAATTGCCCAAAAAAAAGTTGGCTACACCTCTTCTTAAGAAATTTTCAGGAGTCACCATTTGCATGGAGATCAACATGTCCACGTCGTTGTATGCGGCCATGTAATCCTTCTTCTTCAAGTTGGCGTCAGTTCTGGACATTAAGAACAAGCTCAACTCTTGTAATGTGCCTTGGAATGCTTCAAATTTGTGTCTTCTACAGATCATCTCAATACCCACGCTGAATTGTTTGACGGACTCTTCGTACTTCCCGTTCTTAAACGCCAGTACACCCCCGTCCAACAACTTCTTGGCCAATCTACTTAAATCTTTGTTGAAGTTGTCGATGGTAGCAACTGGGGGAACGTCTGACCCATTGGCAATGATTTCCGCCACCAACGTATTTAATTGATCAACATCTTGTTTAAGTTTAGGTTCGAAGCTAGCAGCTTGTTCTGCAACAGAAAGTTTCTTCTCTTTGGGGAGGTAAGAGACAGCGAAATCCATATTTACCGGTAGCGACTGATCAACAGTAATGAACACCTATGAAGAATTTTCGGGTTAGTCGCGGATCTAGCGTGGAAGCGCAGTTTGGTGGGGGTTGGTGCCACCTTGGGTGCGAGGCGACCCTTCGATTTGTACATTCACCATAACCTTTGTGGCTGCAAAAAATATATCTCTATAATCAACTACAATTTCTTGCCTCGTAGAAGGTGTACACCCAAATGGACAATGCTTCACTGGACCAAGTGTCGTATGTTTCTCATAACTCGTTCGTACAGAGAATTGATTCACGTCCCTTAAATGGGTTGCTGAAAGATATAAATAGCTCCATTAAGCTCTTTAATCTATGGCCAGATATAAGCTTCGATACCCTTACTCCTTCAGTTTTGCCCAGCGAGGCCCAAGGTCTATTCAAACTTAAACTGAGACGTAGAGATCTTACGTTGAGTCAAACCATGGTTGCTGATTTGAACGCTTTGAGCCTGGGTTCCCCTGACACCAGCGGTCCGTTATTCAGCGGGGCCCGTGTCACTAAATTGGGTGACGCAGACCCTGCGATTGCTACTGAGCCGGCCGACAAAATTGAACCAGTGGTCATCCGTCCGCCTACGACTTCAACACGGCTTAAATTAAGACCAAGCTTCTTCGAGCGGTTCGGAACACTATTTAGACATACTTCTTTTACCCCCTCTGATGAAAGGGTAGAGCCTTCAAGTGCCTTCGGTGAGCACTCAGGTCCGGTTGCAAATGAAAACAATAGCACCACCCTTAAGAAGACAATAGTAAACAGCACTCATACAAGGAATGACTGTCCACATGATACGCCTATACATAAGCTTCGTAACAAGCGATACAAATTACTGAACTTTAAACCCCAAGGGTTCAAAGTATTTTTGGAAAAAGAATTGAGTGATGAAAAAGTGGTTCCACTTTCAAATTGTCTATTTAATAAACGAGTAGACAGTAGTTTGGGACCAAAAACCATGGATAATTCAATAGAACCGCCCGTGTCTGATCAGGGATTACCTGAACAATCTAGAGAAAAGGGACCCAATAGGACTATAACAGATACATGGCACCCGCCACCATCGTTGGATCCTAATAGTGCTGATTTCGAAAATCAGATTTTTTCCCCTGGCACTCACCGGCCGCAACAGTCAGACGTACCGGGCATTCACCAACTTGAAAGCGAAGAGAATTTGGCGGATGTGAATGTACAAGAGAGGAAGCAAGAAAGGGGTAGAAGTCAATCTACTATTTCAAGTTTATTTGCTACATTAAGTGGAGTTGATGTTAATACTACTACTGTTGTCTCTTTGGAAGATTTGACCTCGATATACTCTTTATCACTGGCCAAAGATATTGGCGAACAACTGGTGTCGACCTCGACCCCTATATTGAAAAGGTCAAGGCTATCCCGAGGGTATCACAAGCTCAAGAGGAAGATACCTTCCCTTCGAGTAAGATTCTCCAGTCCCATAAATACTTAGAAAGTTATTTTTTTGGGCCCCTTTCAATTCTCAACCCTCTTTTAGCTGGATCAATATACATTAATGCACTGTGTCTCTCACCTCTACTCTCTAACCTCTCACCACCTCTACCCTAGAACTCCCACCGCTTCCTTCCCTATCTTAGCACTTGCTGCAAATTTTGACTCACACTTGTCGTACACGACTTTTTCAACGTTGACTCAGATAACAATTGATAGTGGAAAATCTCCCATCAGCTGCAACCAATGTTCGACTTGAATAAAATCATTAGACCAAATATCGCCACCTTGGAACCTTACAGGTGTGCCAGAGATGACTACAAAGTGGGGATTCTCTTGGACGCCAATGAGAACACCCACGGCCCTGCTTTAGACAAACTTTCCTCCACTGAAGAATTATTGGAATTGAATCGGTACCCGGATCCACACCAGCACGACTTGAAGAAGAATTTGATTCAGTACAGAAACTCTAAGCCAAGCAGATACTTAAAGGATGCTTCCAACCAATTGATTATTGAAAATTTGTGCCTCGGTGTGGGGTCAGATGAAAGTATCGACCTTCTTTTACGGTGTGTTTGCACTCCAGGAAAAGACAAGATGTTGATTTGTCCTCCAACTTACGGAATGTATTCCATTTGCGCAGTGGTAAACGACGTTCCCATTGAAAAGGTGCCATTGACTTCCCCAGACTTTCAAATTGATGCTGAAGGAATCATCAGCGCAGTGAAAAATGACTCACAAATCAAATTGATCTACTTGACGTCTCCAGGTAACCCCACCGGTAAATTGTTGGACCCTGCAACCATTGTGGATCTCTTGGAAAAATTGGCTGACGTCAACTGCTTGGTGGTGGTCGATGAAGCTTACATCGATTTCACCAGTCCAGATGATAAATACAGTCAATCCATGTCCACGTTGGTCAACCAGTACCCCAACTTGGTGGTATTGCAAACATTATCTAAATCTTTCGGTTTGGCTGGTATAAGATTAGGTGTCACTTACTGTTCTAAACAATTGTCATTCTTCTTGAACGCCATGAAATACCCATACAACATCTCATCGCTCACTTCTGGGGTTGCATTGCGAGCCACCAGCTCCGGGTTGGATACTATGGAACTGACGGTGGCAATTATTGGTGATCAAAGAACGAAGTTACTCGAAAGACTTCAGAAGATTAAAGGTGTGGGAAAGAACATCGGGGGCTTGGATTCGAATTTCTTGCTCTTACAAATCTTGAACAAGGAAGGAAACCCATCTAATGATGTAGCACACACTTTATACACCAAGCTAGCCACTGAGGAACAAGTGGTGGTTAGATTCAGGGGTAAGGAATTAAACTGTGAAGGTGCATTGAGAATCTCAGTGGGGACCGAAGAAGAGAACCAGGTGTTGGTACAAAAATTTGAAAAAGCCATAGCAGAGTTATTGAAGTAGACACATTGTCAAAGTAGAGTAGTTCAGTAGATATAGCTTATTATTCGAGTCATATAGCAAATTTGTATGGGAATTATTGAAGTAAAAACCGGGTAATGTTCTGATGCGATTGAAGACCGTGAGAAAAAATTTCTGACTGAAAAATTCTTACAGTCAAACAGTTAAAGATGGTTAGACAAAACTTCGTAGGGCTTGTTGTGTCACAAGGTAAGATGCATAAGACCGTCAAGGTCCGGGTGCAAACCAAGATCCACGACAAAAAAATCAATAAAGATGTGTTGACCAGAAAAGACTATTTAGTTCATGATGAGGGTAACCTTTGTAAAGAAGGTGATATTGTCAGAATCGAGGCCATACCTAAAATTTCCGCCAGAAAGTATTTTGCCATTGCCGAAATCAAGGTGGACAAAGGGCAGCAATTCGCTTTGTACGAGAAATTGGCCAAGGAGAAAGTGGTGGAAGAAGAAAAAGGGTTAGTTAAAGAGTTTATTGACAGAAGAGAAAAATTACAACAAGTTATAACCAAAATCGATGATTTGAAGCTTTTGGATAGAATAGCCACCAGTTTCCAAACCGATCCTGAAGCTGATAGAGCCACCATGGTTCAGCAAATCAATGAAATCAAAGAAAAATACAATATAAAGTCCTGGCCTACAGATGAACCTGTGTTAGACTTAAAGATAAATAAAGATCAAATCAACTTGGATGAGTATGACAACAGAAAAACGTACATCACTCAAATATTGGACCAGTTGATGAGCGACAAGTACGCTGATGAAAGAGTTAAAATTTTGAATGAGGTTTCGAAAAAAGCCGTTGAAGAATTGAAGCCTAATGTCCAGAAGAATTTGTTACGAAAGTATGTCTTGAACCCATCCAATGAATGCCCTGTTAAGTTTTGAATAGTTAGCCCACCTCGATTGGTGTCGGTCACTCCTGTAAATATATACATTAATAAGTTCTTGCGTAGACTGATATGACAATGTGGTGAAATTCACATTTGTTTTTTACTGGATTACTGGCTGCAACTTTTTGCAAATCTTACGCTTGCAATTTTCACAATTCAAAAATATAGCAAGTGCTTGGACCATCAGATGGTACAGCTGTAGTAGAGGATAATGGATGCAAAAAAGAATGGTCCCTAGCAGGATCGAACTGCTGATCTTGGCGTTATTAGCACCACGCCTTAACCAACTGGGCCAAGGGACCGGATCTTGTTGATGGGTACAACTCTGCGTTTATCAAGTCCAACTGCAGAATGTTCATCGTGTCTGCTGCTGACAAAGAATAGGAGACCTGCGCAGCACGTACATTCGTACTACTGACACCATCTCTGGAATCATTTACGTGCACCGGCCAATACTCTTATCGAGGAGCGATCACCGCGTTGATAGACCTAGCACCGTCTGGCACTACGATTTCCAATATTACTAGTTCTACGATAGAAATGACGGCATATGAGTCGAACGGGTCCGACTCGCCTTCCTTAGGACCACCAGACGAACACCATTACCCCAGGCCAACAGCTGGCCCTAAGGATGACCCAGTGGTGTTAAAAATTTCTCATTCCATCAAACTCACCTTATCTCAGCTCACGTACTGCACCTTCTTACTTATAGGAGTAGCACTTTTGTGGCCTTGGAACTGCTTCCTTTCCGCCAGTGCTTACTATAGCGAACGGTTTGCCAACTCCGGCTCTCTCGTCAAAGTCTACTCGTCCACGATGATGACCGTGTCCACCATCACCTCCACCGTCTACAATTACTACTTGTCCCAGCAACAAAAAGGCGTCGACTATAACCGTAGAGTTAACATGGGGTTATCGTTGACCATCGGCGTGTTTGTGGTGATGGCAATCTCGTGTATCTCGTACTTTTTCATCGATATGAGCGATACCTTGTTCTTCACCGTGTTGATGGTGATGGTGTTTGTGTCTTCGATTGCAACTTGTTTGGCTCAAACCGGGTCCATGTCGATTGTGAACGTTCTTGGAAGCATTTATGCCAACGCGGTCATGGTGGGTCAAGCGGTGGCGGGGGTGTTACCCTCAGTGGCTTTGATCATGTCGATTCTATTGATCGATAAGCCTGCCACCACCGATAAGCCGGTAGAGAAAAATTATGGGATTTTTGTGTACTACATCACTGCCAGTTTGGTGTCGGCTGCATCGATGATGACGCTCTGGTGGGTCAACGCTTACTCCGACCACAACCAGTACCAATTATTGAACGAGACAGTGGCCAGTGTTAGAAGCAGCACCGACTCTTTCCGGGTATCGGAGGAACACCAAGTGCCCGTACAAGACGAATACGTTCCATTCTCGGTGCTCTGGTCCAAATTGAAGTTGATAGTCATGACAATCTTTTGTACCTTCAGTATCACTTTGATCTTCCCGGTGTTTGCATCCACGGTGGAATCCACTCATTACGGGTCACACTGGAGAGTTATACAAAAAGACCTCTACATCCCATTGGTGTACTTGGTGTGGAACGTCGGGGACCTTGTGGCCCGTATCATGTGTGGGACGCCTGGGCTGAGGTTCTTGATCACTAACCCCAAGGTGTTGATAACCTACTCACTTTTGCGGTTGTTTTACATCCCGTTGTTCATGACCTGTAACATCCACCCCAAGGACCATTCTGGCGCTCTAATCAACTCGGATCTCTGGTACATATTTCTTCAATTGACATTTGGGTTATCCAATGGGCAATTGAACACCTCCAGTTTCATGATCGTGAGCCACTTCTGCGATACAGATGACGAAAAAGAAGCAGCTGGTGGATTCACGTCGGTATTTTTGAGCGTAGGATTGGCTTTCGGAAGTGTTCTAAGCTACTTACTAGTATTAGCGGTCAATTAAATATACAAATTTGATAGAGGCTCGTAGTGGCTTGGGGCCAGCTAACAGCTAACCCCATGATTCAGTACTTCGCGCAATTCGCAACCTGCCTATCACTCCAACACTAACCATGTCCTTCTGGGAAAACAATAAAGATACGTTCAAAGCCGCGGGTGTTGCTACCGTCAAGGGTATAGGGAAGGGTGGTGCTGCCGTTTCCAAGGCTGGGTACCGAACCTATAAAAATCATAGGGGAAATCCGTCTGGTTCTACGAAAGAGAGTTCACCTTCGAGTGGGTACTATGGCACTCCTACACCGGCCTTGTCAAAAGAGCAATTGGGTACGCTTCCACCGCCTCCTGGCCGTAATGTTCCCACTAAACAGTATACGATGGGGGTTGCATCTTACCCACTGCAGGGCCAGGCTCCACCTCAGCAAGCTCAGACACAACCGGTGCAGCAGGTGCAACCAGTGCAGGCCATCCCTGTCCAGCCCCAGCCGGTACAACAGCCAGTCAATCCAATGCCCCAACAGGGCTATAACCGGGCTCCTCCCCAGGTTCCCCAGGCACAGCCTCAAGTTGTACAACCTCAAGTCCAACCAGTTGTGCAACAGCCTCAGGTTGTGCAACAGCCTCAAGTTGTACAACAAGCTGCATCAGCCCAACCCCAAGTCCAACCGGTTGTGCAAGTTCCACTAGCCCAACCACAGGCTCTGCAAGCTCAAGCTCCACTGGTGACTTCTCCCCAACCGGAACTTGAGGAAACCAAACCAAAACGTCCACTCCCCGACCCAACGTCTTTCGCTCCACCTCCCATTCACAAGGGCCGTGGATCTGTAAGCCCCACGGCAACTGGCAAATCGACCAAAAGTGCGTCGCCAAACTCAGTTCGTCTGCCGGAGCATAAGCCCGTGCCGGTTATCTCACCTGGAATCGATACCTCCAAGTTTGCACCACCCCCACGGCCTTACCACGGACCACCTTCTGGTTCCCCTCAGTCGAACTCCAGGCCGGTTCCAGCACCACCGCCTCGACTCCCTTCGAGGTCCAACGACTCTGTCGTACCTCCTGCCCAGCCGGTACAAAAAGAACAAAAGGCTCCACCCCCCAAGCCCGCCAAAAAATCGTCTCTCAAAATGCCAAACGATCCTCCTCCCTACAGAGACTTGAGCAGCGGTATGGCGTCAATGCAAGAGAATCCGGTTGCTGAGATACTGGACTTATCTTTGGATACGCCTAAAGAATCAAAGCCCGTAGTCAAACCAAAACCATCGGGCCTACTGAGAACTTCTACCTCCTCTTCATTAGGATCGAAGAAGGAAGAGAACAACTTCAGAAACGAGATTGAAGCTACGTTGGCCAACAGAAACAAACCGGCGGCCAAACCCGCCAGCTTCGTGGAAAAAGACACCTTTGTCGAAGGAGAAACCGTTGTGGAGGAAAGCACTGTTGTGGCCCAAAGCTCAGGACCGCCGCCCCCTCCTAGGAGGGCCCAGAGTGCTACACCACCGGTAGTTGAACCTGTTACGAAACCAAAACCAAAGCCGCCAGTCAAGCCAAAACCTGTCATTAAACCTAAGCCAAAAGTAATTAGAGCAGACTCAGTAGAGCCTGATACCGCTGCCTCCCCCGTACCTGCACCGGTAGCGTCGTCTACGCCAAAGGTTTCGTCTGTTTCAACGGCGCTTTCAGAACCTTCTCCAAGAGCTTCTCCGGCCCCACCACCCCCGGCGTCAAGAAACTCCCCGGTACCACCAGTATCAAGGAACTCGCCGGTGCCACCACCACCGGTGTCGAGATCATCACCCGGTCCTTCTTCCAGCTCGGTTCCACCCCCACCACCTGCTAGAAACTACTCCAGAGATAAGATGGCTCCACCTCCGGTAAGCTCAGTTCCTGAACTCAACCTCGAGTTAGAAACCGGCTGGTTCACCAAGATGGAAAACCCTCTACCCCAAAGTCTCCAGGGCTTGAATTATACCACCTCAGCCCAAATGTCTAAAAGCGGATCGGTGACCACCAACACGAAGTACTTGAACTTCAGGCTTAAAGATTTGTCAATTTTGAGGTACGAGTTGACCTGGACTAACGATGACATTGCCAGTGTCAAGGTCAAGATAGTAGAAAGGGTTCCCTCTCTTCTCGAAAAACCGGTCCCCAAGAGCGATTTGATCGCTTACAGTGATCAATTTGGAGACCACGTCGCTGCATGGTGTGAGCACAATATGGGCAAGCAAGTAGGAAGAGGTGAATGCTGGGACTTGGCCAAAGAAGCATTGATGAAAGGATGCGGGAAGCATGCATTTGTCTCTACTTATACTCACCACGGGTACCCAATTCTTAGTATCGAGGGTAGCGATAGAGGTTTAGTTTACATTGATAACAAGCCGCAACTCGACGAGATAAGAAGAGGTGATATCATTCAGTACTACAGCTGTACTTTTTACAATGCTGCTACGGGAGTGACGTCCACCGCCGGTGCTCCCGACCATACGTCTGTGGTGTTGAACAAAGGTAGTGAGAGCATCACCATCGCCGAACAGAACGTCAATGGGGTCCGGAAGGTGATGACTGGAGAAGTGATCTTGAAGAACTTGAAGAAAGGATCTGTCCGTGTGTATAGACCTGTACCCGTAGATTTGGGAGGACAATTATAGCCCAATGCCGATTGGTGGGGTAGTCTCATCTGATCTAATCTCATCGCATCTCATAAATGTACATCGCGCATGGTAAATTTTCATCAAGATGACTAACGAACAAGCGGTAGCCCCATCTCTATCCACTCACCAGGACGAAACCACGTTCCAGTTCCAGAAGTATGAGCAAGTGGATGACCAAAGAAACCACTTGTCTCTTTCCCCTATACGAAACGACGAAGAACTCAAAGATTTACTTGTTCAATACTATAGCATAGATGAGACTGCTGAATTTTTAGCCCAACATCCGTTTAAAAGAGTGACGTTGCAGTTTCCAGACGAGTTGGTGTGTGACTCCAGTGCTGTGTCCATGCTATTGTCTGAAAGGTTGAAACAAACATCCGGAACCGAGGTCAATGTCAGCGATGCCGCAGAATCTGAGACCTGCTCCAAGCCAACGGGATGCTGTAGTGGTAACGGCTGTGACTCGGGTGTACAAACGGGAACCACAGATGCTTCCAGTGTATGGATACTTGCTGACACTTCCTATTCTCCATGCTGTGTGGATGAGGTGTCTGCTGAGCACGTTAAAGGTGACGTGGTGATTCACTATGGAGATGCCTGCTTGAATCCAGTGTCGAGAGTGAAGGTAGCTTTCGTATTTGGAAAGCCTGCATTCGATACTGACGCCATGGTCAGCCAGTTCAAAGAGAGGTACACTCCAGAGTCAAAGGTTTTGCTCATGGCCAATGCTTCGTATTCTCACGTCCTCAAAACTGTCTACACCAAGTTGAAACTGGAATACCCTGAATTGGCCTATGCCGATATCCTGAAAGACAGTTTTGCTGATTGTACCATCATTGGAACTCAGCCAGAGCAGTCGTCAAAGAACCTTCAACTCTTGAACCGATGCTTCCACGGGGTAGTCGCTGAAGAGGGAGAGTTGGACGAAGACGACGGATTGGAGCAATTGCTTATGAACTACGACGTTTTTCACATCAGTGTACCTGAAGCCCCCAGATTACTCAAGCTCACCACCGTGTTCCAATCGGTCACTCTCTACGACCCAAAGACCAGCACCGTATCCGAAGGACCATACCCAAATTTAATGCGTCGTTACAAATATATGCATGTAGCCAGGTCGGCGGGGACCGTAGGGTTATTGGTGAACACGCTTTCCTTGGCCAACACCAAGGTCATTCTCAACAAGCTCAAGGACAAGATCAAAGATGCTGGTAAAAAGCATTATATGTTTGTGGTGGGTAAGCCCAATGTAGCCAAGCTCGCCAACTTCGAATCCATAGATATCTGGTGTATCTTGGGATGCGACCACCAGGGGATTATTATAGACCAAACAAATGAGTATTACAAACCGATCATCACGCCGTTTGAGTTACTATTGGCATTGAACCAGGAGATCACCTGGAGTGGTAAATGGGAGACCGACTTCGATAAGTTGTTGAAACAGATGGGAGACGAGGAAGGAGAGGACGAAGAGCAAGATGATCAAGACCAGTCAGATGAGGAGCCAACGTTCGACGCCGTCACGGGAAGATTGACCACCGCTGATAAGCCACTCAGGAAACAACACCATTTGACCATCGAGGCCAATGAGCCGGAGCCACTGTCGTCAGATGCTTTGGTAGAGAAGTTCTCGAGAGACGTGGCCATCAAAGATACTGTGTCGACTGCAGCCATCCACTTACAAAACAGAGCCTGGACTGGTTTGGGTAGTGACTACCCAGAGGACTCTGAAGGTGCTTTGGTAGAGGAAGGTACCAAAGGTATTGCTCGGGGCTACGAATTCGACGTCACTGAAAACAAGTAGAGAACCATTCACTATATAGCACGCCTGTAGTCCGGGCAGTCACCCCTACTGTCTATATCTAACGATTAATGTACATGCTCATCGCATTAACTACTGGAAAATCACTGCGAAGCCTTCACTATGCTCAGTATCGACAGCGTGGTGACATGGACCTTTCTTCTGACACCGGGCCTTGTATTGGCAGCGTATGTATTGACGTGGATCTGGTTGAACAATGGATACTAACTTTGCAGTATCATGTACCGGCTGCCCATTGCTTGGTACCCTCTATACTTTCTCATACCATTATATTGGGTAATCGTATACGATCAAGCGGTTAGGCAAGACCCACAAGGAGAGCCGTTGGCCCATGAAGACGTGGCTATAATCACTGGTGGCAGTAGAGGATTGGGCTCGGAGTTTGTCCGCCAGCTAGCCGAAAAGTACCATATCAAACGAGTGGTAGTAATTGACGTCATCGAGCCAGAATTCGAGTCGCCAGCAGTCGAATATCATCAATGCGATGTGGGAGACAAGACCGAGTACATGCTGGTGCTAGAAGGGGTGATAGAGACGTGTAAGGAGCAGGGAGACCATATCACATTGTTCATAAATAATGCTGGAATCAGACATAGTTTGTCGTTGTTGAACATGGCCGAAGATGAGATAACCAACTTGTACAATGTCAACTTATTCTCATTCATTTGGGGGGTCAGGTGCGTTGTGAACAACCATTTGGTTCAAGACCCTGCCAGATCACTTTCCATTGTAACGGTGTCGTCTGTTCTCGGAGCCCTTGCCCCCAAAAACCTTACGGTTTACTCTTCCACCAAAGCAGCGTTGACGCAGGTCCACGAGGGGTTGGAGCAGGAACTCATGGGGGTCAATGACCGGATCCGGATGTTGCTTGTAGTCCCAGGCCAGCTTCTGAGTGGTATGTTTCTGGATGTTAAACCTTCACGGCAATTCCTAGCCCCATTAATAGACCCGGCCCAATTGGCTAAAGAGGTATTACAGAGAGTTAACGCCCGAGAACGAGGCCACTTGTATGCGCCGCTCTATGGCCGGTGTTTAGGGTTGATCAAGGTGTTGCCAATCGAGGTTACCCGGTGGTGCCGTAAGTTCTCTCAGATGGACAACAAAGTGGTGGATAAAGTGGACAAAATAGAGGACACAAAACCCGAAGTGGTCACAGAAACAATCAACTAGAAAAACACTATGTACCATGTAGCCTTTATATTAATTACACACCTATTGACTCTTTTTGCTAAGCACTTCGATCTCTTTCCCAATGGCCAGCTTGAGGTTCTCAGGGTGATATGAGGTGAAAGTATCGAACAAGCGGGTGAACTCCACCTTGGTATTGGCGGTCTGATCATTGTACCTCAATTCAACGTGGTACGTAGGGTCATACTTGGAGCTGTCGGTGACAACGGTTATCTTATTGGCGTGGTTGTGTCCCACGTACTTGACATTCTTATACTTCTTGCTGGAGCTGAAGAACAACAAAGTGCCACTCAAGAGGAAGTAGGCGGTCAAGATCGCCACCGTTAACCCGAACGATTCTTTGAACGGGACTTTCTTCTCCACGAGGAAGAGCAATGCACTTAATACTACTGTGATCAACCCAAGCCCTAATTTGATATCCACAAGGGTGAACGATTCGGTGTAGCCAAGGCTGCCCATGACGTCGGACAAGTTTTCGTCGACAATCGTACGCAATTGTGACACGTTGCTACGGCATTGTTAGTATAGGTTGGGGAGGTGGGTTGGAAGGTACATACTAAAGGTTGACTTTGGGAGAGGACATGTTGGTGAAATTTTTCAGTTGACGCACGGTGCGGATATGGTGTAAGTAGGTAAGAGGTTAGAGTTTAGCTACGCGTACTGTTGGGATTGTCTGTTATTGTCTGTGCTGTTGTTTACGGTCAATTAGTTGACTGTTGTCCGGTCAGCTATCGGTTGTGCTATGTAATTTTCTAGTTGGAAGAGAGTAATATAAGCTTCTTTTTCTTATTCTTCTTCTTTCCATTGCCCTCCTGCTTCTCCATTTCCTCCTTGGCTCTCCGAATCATTTCCTCTGCTTCCCATTGATCATCATCCTCTTGCTTCTCCTTCTTGATCCTGGTCCCCCATACCGTGGTTTCATACTGCGACGGGGGCTGGTCTGGCTCGTCTTCTACCACCGCCTCTTCTTCGCTATCCTGGTGTAGCTGAGGCATCTGTAAGTCGTCGTCGGGGGGCACGTAC
This sequence comes from Yamadazyma conglobata, assembly GCA_030572275.1. Lineage (NCBI taxonomy): Eukaryota > Fungi > Ascomycota > Pichiomycetes > Serinales > Debaryomycetaceae > Yamadazyma > Yamadazyma conglobata. The sequence goes on from JAJLZN010000002.1 coordinate 1,044,861, forward strand.
CCCCTGTAGCCACCTTGATCATATTCGTAGTCATAAGCGTAGTCAAACGTGTCGGCAAAGTTGGGGTTGTTCAAAGGATTGTTTTCTCGTTCATAAAAGAGCCTTGTCCGCCGTTCTTCTTCATTTTCGGCCCTCTTACGATTTCTCTCATCTCTTTGAATCTTTTGGTTCGACCTCTTGGTCCGCTTGACCAACTCGTCTTTGAATATGTCCCAGGTATCCTCAGATATGTACTCGTTGTTGTGCCAGTCACATTGGAGGAACCCAATCGAGGTGCCCAACGGTAAGTGTGAGAGGTACTTATACTTTTTCATGCAGTTTTCAGGCGTGAGCTCCTCGTACTGGATGTTTTCCACCTTGGCGACAATGTTTGACGGGAGATGAGAGTAATCGTTCTCGTAATTGGTCCGGAGCACCTTGATATCCAACGGGGATAGAATGAAGGTGGTGGGGCTGTTGAACCCAGTCTCGTAGTAGTAAAAGCAATTGCCCACGTTAATGTCTTCGATGCTGCCGATGGTGGTGGACTGAGGAGCCGGAGCGGTAGAGTACGCTTCATACCGGCTGGTCCACAACTCAATGTCTTTGTCGATTTCTTCAAGCGCCCGGTGCATGTACTTGCCATCATCGTTATAGAGGTGCTTCTCCTGTTCGTAAGTGGCGATTATCAAGGTCTTTTCCTGTTGATACATGTCCAAGACGTAGTTCAAGTCGGCCTTGAAGATCCTCAGGTACGGCAGCAAATCAGGGTCCTTCATATCGATGTACGGGAAGTTCTGGACCTGGAAGTGAACCGCTTCAATACTTCGAGGAACCGCAAATGTTTTGCTGTGCGGCCGGGTCATCAAGCTCATAATTACGTCGTCGCCCACCTTAGGATTCTCAAACCTCTCGTCCACGTTAGAAATTAACACCGGCTTGGTCTCCTTCTTCCGAATGATGGCCCCACACAACGGACAGTCGTTGTACTTTTCCACCACCGCAGACGCCTCCCGTTTCTTGTTTGTGGGCACTTCGGTATCCAACAACGAAAGCATGCAAGTTAAGCAGATAATGTGGCCACAAGAAGTGATCATCCGGGGAGCGATGGGCACGTCGGAGAGGCAGATGGGACAGGCATTCCCCTTGGGAGCAATTATACGAATGATGTCCGAGGGAGGAACCGGCACGTTGGGGTCGAGCTCTTGTGGCTTATAATCACCTTTGTAATCAACGATGAATTTGTAGTTCAAGTTGATGAACGACATGCCGGTTAGCGCAACCTTGTACCGGTCGGGGTTGTGGTCGTTGAACGAGTTGCGAGGCTTCCGGGGCCTTTGCTTACGACTGTGTTGGTTCTTGTATTCGTCCAGTTCCCGGTAGGATTGGTAATGAAGTAAGTGGTTGAGCGACACTTGGTTCTTCCTATTGGACCCGTTGACCTTCTTTCCCAAACGAAGCTGATTCTCCAACTGCAGGGAGAGGTCAATGGGGGATTTTGTGGTTTTATTTTTAGATTTCCTGGGGTTAGACTTGGTGGCACCGGTCCTTTCGTGGTGGGGTTGGTAATTGTTCTTTACATCGGGCCCACTGGCGGCAGATGCGGATTTTTCAGCGTGATCCTGACTCATGGTTCATGTTCACAAAGTAGTTAGGTGTGAGGGTGCCAAACTGAGTGGGTTGATATACTTAATGGAGGGTGAGTGTCACAGTAGTTTGACCCACCTGGGATTTATTCAGTTGCGAGAACCGCAGAGCAGTGCTGCGTATAACCGGTGCTATATGTGCAGGTATTTTTTTGGTGGTAGTTTTTACCTGCATACTTTTGTGTATTATCTGCACTCTTTATTCCCCAACCGCCACCAGTTAAACCACCGCGAGAACATCCTTCAAACACTAAAGGCACAATGACCAACAACGCTTATCAGCCGTTAGCCAGTGGTGGCTCTCCGGATGACGCCCTGAGGCCAGACATGCCACATATGCCTCCGAGTTATGACGAGGCCAATTGGACTAACCGTCCGTCAAATGCCGATGAAAACGGTCCTCCGGACCCCAGCCTCAATGACATGGAACAATTCGAAATTGACGATTTGGACTTTGGCGAACCCCAAACGCCCAACTTTTTTCATAAAGCGTCGACGATGACCAAGAGGTTGGCGTTCGGTTTCAACCGAAAGGTTTTGGCCCCAATGACCAGAGCCATGGACCCGATTTACGAGGGGGTCCAGTTTATGAACACTCAATACGAGCGGTCCATCATGAAAATAGGTAACCCGTTGGTGGTCAAGCGGTTGCTTTACGTGGCGTTCATTGTGACCATCATCTTCTTTGTCAATAAAAACACCCTGAATGAAGGCGTCAGTGGTACCAGTGGGGGTACTTTTTCGACCGGGAAGTTCTTCAACATCGAGTTGTTGTCTGAGGTGATAGATGATCACATTGACCCCAAGACCATGAAGGAAACCTTGGAGTACTTCTCGTCCATGCCGCATGTGGCGGGTACCTCGGGGGACTTGGCCTTGAGCAAGTACGTGGAGACTTATATGAAAAATAACGGGGTTCTGTCGGTGGACACGTTGGAGTATCAGAGCTACTTGAATTACCCAAACAAAGATTCGAAGAAAACCAGGGTGGTCACTAGCGACGGGAGCTTTGAGGCCACTTTAAACGAATTGGGTGGCTCGGAAATGGAGTACTTTGCATACAATCCTAATGGGATGAACACAGATGCCGAGATCGAGGGCCATATGATCTACGGTAATTTCGGGTCCAAAGAGGATTTCCAAAAGTTGGCGGACGCTAAGGTCGACCTCAAAGACAGCGTATTATTGGTCAGATACGGGGGCGATTTACCGGAAGGAAGTAAGGTCCAGTTAGCCCAAGAGAAAGAGGTTAGGGCCGTGGTGTTTATCTCTCAAAAGTTTACGACGGAAGTGGATGACACCAAGCATGAACATGACGATATAATTCAACGGTACAATGTCGGGAACATCCGGTACGATACGGGTGATGTATTAACACCGGGTTCTTCTTCGGCCGATGGGTACGTCAGTAGATTGCTCTGGTTTAAGTCAAAAACCACCCCCAAGCTTCCTACGATCCCTATCTCCTATAAGGATGGGAAGACGCTTCTTGAAAAATTGGGTGAGAACGGGCATAAATTTAGCCACAACAATTACTCGGGGGTGAAGTCCGATGATGCGTCCAAACGGTTGAAGATTTCGATCGGTAACACTCAAAAGGAGACCCACACTGTGTGGAACGTTGTCGGGTCAATTCCTGGAAGAGAACAACACGATAAGGCTGTGATTATCGGGGCTGCAAGAGATTCTACATGTTTTGGAACCATCGGAAGCAATACAGGTACCGTGGTGTTGCTTGAATTGATCAAAGTGTTCACCAGCATGCAGCGGAAATACAATTGGTCTCCAGCCAGAACCATCACCTTTGTTTCATTCGATGCTACAGACTACAACTTGGCCGGGCTGACCGAATGGATTGAAGATAAAAAGAAAACGTTACGCGAGCAAGCTTATGCGTACATTGATTTGAGCGATGCAATTTCGGGTGACGAATTATCGATCCAGGCCAACCCCTTCCTTCATAACGTTATAAGAAAATGTCTCTCGACGGTCAAAAGTTCCACCATTCAGGCCAGGGCCAAGGTCCCTCATGTTCAAGACAAAGACAAATCCATGTCCTTGTATGAGCTTTACAAGTTACAGCACAAAGAAGACGATACTTTCTTCAGTAATTTAGTTGAGCAAAAGAACTATTTGCCGTTCATAAATTTAATGAATGTCCCATCGGCCGAAATAAAATTCAAAGGTAAGCAGTATCCACAACATTCCTGCTATGACAATTTTGAAAACTTTGAAAAAATGAAAATCGACCCTTCTATGAAGAAACACGGTCAATTAGTGAAATTGTTGGGTAGGTTAACGTTGAATCTAGCAGAAGAGGCGGTGATACCGTTTAAATTTGAGGATTTTGCAAATAAGATGGATGACTATAAAGCCGATCTTGAAAAGTACATCAATGAAGCCATCAAGGCTGATCAGAGACCCACCAAACCACAGATGCATTATGACACGTTGGCAGACTCTTTGGACTCATTAAAGGTGGCCGCAACACTGTTCGATGGGTACGTAGAAAGTTGGAAGCAATTTATTGCTGGCTCCCATGACATGGAGTCTTCATTACTTGCAATGAAAAGATGGAAATGGAATGATTTGTTAGTTGAATTCAATAATGAATTCATTAGTAGAGACGCTCAGCAAGCTAGACCGGGTTATTTGAATATGTTGTTTGGAGTACCCAAGGATGCACCACCGGTCGATGATAATAAGTGGCAGTATAACACTTTTCCAGTTATTCGAGACTTTGTAGATTTGGGAGATTATGGAAGAGCGCAATATGAGATTAATAAGTTGGCAAGTCTAATCAGGCACGCTGCGGTTAGGTTCGTTACTTATTAGTAGGACAAAATTTATAGGTTAATTTGGGTTTAATGCAAAACTACGGGATGTTTTAAAATTTCGAGTATTTTCCAGTTCATGGAGGCGGGGACATATCTACCCTTCATTCACTGAAGTTAATCTCTGGGTGCCATATGAAAGGTTGTTGTCCTTCACTGGCTATCGTTCGAGTCACCTGACACTGTTGAATCCTTACACTATGCTTCAGATCATGGTAATCGTTATGTTGTATGCATCATGTGACATACTTCATGTGATTAGAATATCATATGACTAAGCTCTTGAGCAACAGATTGTCACTACTGCACAGAGCCTCTCGGTGGCCAAGCTGGCTAAGGCGCGAGACTGTAATGAGTACTCTCAAAGTAATCTTGAGATCGGGTGTTCGACTCACCCCCGGGAGATTTTTTTTGTATTCTTCAATACCCTTATTCTCCGGCTTTGAAGATGGGGTACAACTGCTGCTTTCATTTCGTCTGTTAAACTCTAAAGTCGAAACAGGAATGCCAGTGGCAGGTATACATGTGACTCAATCTGAGGGTCTGACGCGAGAAAGCCCTTACGCTCAAACTTGGTGTTAAGATCTCAGTTTATTCAATTTACAAGTAGCAGAGATTCCATGAACCAAATTTTTGAGTTGCATTACAATTGATACTAATTTTGAGATTCCATGACTATCGAAAAGAGGATAGAAGAGATACTAAGGACTATCAAGCTCTTATTTTTCACGGAGAAATCTTGTAAGCCTACCGACCAGGGCTTCTTGATTTTGCCTGTAATATCAAGTACTACTGACTGTCAATATCAATTGTCGATTATATGATAAACAATAAGCACATAATTTTGGTGCAGGACTACCGCCAATCCTCTCTATCAGGAAAATTCAGGTCTCGGATCATAAATATGAAACATGATGAAACACACATAAAACTACCCCACCATGGCAGAACAAGCACGAAAAAGTCCTGGATTACCTCCACAAGTACCTCAAAAAACATCATGGACTATATAGAGCAAATACAGTTTCATATCCACATAATTAGATGACAAGGTATCGAAAGTATTAACTATTACGATCTGACAATATAACATCAAGTGACCATATCATTTTTGAGCACCCTCAGCCGGTATACAAAACCTCTCGGTGGCCAAGCTGGCTAAGGCGCGAGACTGTAATGAGTACTCTCAAAGTAATCTTGAGATCGGGTGTTCGACTCACCCCCGGGAGAATTTTTTTTGCTTTTTGGAAGCTGTATATATGAATTGATCCCTAAACACACTAGTACTTCGACACTCTGATTGTTCAGATTCTTTTTTGCACTCTTTTGGCCCCCATTAGATGATTATATTTTAATAATTAATTGTGAAATTCACATTTTTTGATTATCCTTGATTGTGAACAACAATTGTAAAAATCATACAGCATTTATCGTACAATCAGCCCCAACATTGAACTACTAGACATCTCTTTGATGTTTCTTTTCTGATCAAATAAGCATTGGATGTGGTAGGAGCAGAATTCACGGGTCTGGAATGGCTGCGAAAAAGATGGCAGTCAAGTGCCTCAAATTGGCGCAATACTAGCCAGGGTCCTCATATGTAGGCATGCTGACGAGCACAGAAATCAACCTTGTGTGTGAAGGAAATGCAACGAGATAAGAGAGAAAATACGAAGAGGGCGGGTACATTATGGTTTGTTGAATTGCTTCGCAAGAGTCTACCGCCATGTAAATCCTGAACAGCCGAAGGTGGGTCTTAGAAGTGGACAAATCTTTCTACTACGGGCCTCTTCAATAGTTAGAGTTGGGTTCGGATCAACGGTCTTCAAAAAATCGCTCGTCGAACTGGGTAGTTTTCAGAATCAAAGCAGGCAACAGCTACATCAAAAGAAACAGATATTCCTGGTAAATATGATATTGGGGTGTAAATGTCTAAAAGGTCTATAGTCTATATTCAAACTTGAGCAATCTCGAGCAAGTCTTCTAAATAGTTGTCAGGGGAGTCACCGTGTTTGTCGAGGGCCCGAACTGATTCACAAAGATTACGCAAGTATTCAATATTTTCACCGCTTGGGCCTCTGCTTTCCTTGATCTTTTGTCCAGTAGCAACGATGTCTTCTGGGCCAACGAACGACACGTTATCAATAGCACCTATATATACCGATGAAATAATAAGGGAGTGATCGTGCCTTTTACCCATGTGGCCCAACACATCTTGGGATAGAGTGCTTTCCTGTTCCACGTCAGTGATAATGAATGGGACATCATGGGTAGTATAGCCGTCTTGCTCCCGTACATCAAGGTATGCTCTCACTTCCTCGACATTCTCTGGGGCGATATAGTATGCACAACCCCAGACTCTCAAATCCTCTTCTTTCATATCGTTTACGTTGATTTGCTCGGCCCCAGAAGGCCCTTTGAGCTCATAGTGATGTAAATCATCATGGAATTTGGGATTGGATTTCAAATCTTGCAATGACACTAGAGTCACAACTCGGCCCGGTTTCTCTGGAGTGCCTCTGTGGTCGCTTGAACTTTGCCAAAACCTCCTAATGTAACCTTCTAAATATCCTGTGACTTTAAACGAGTAAAGAGGGGGAGGTTTGAAGATCAAAGATCCATATCCTATAATCCACATCCCTTTCACAGCTTCCGACTTAGTCATGTTAGATGAACTATGGCAAGTTTGGATAACGTCATAGCGAGACATTGAGATGAGGTGGCCACAGGCAGGTCACATGATATTCACATGCGATTGTTTGTCTTCTTGGTTAGGAGCGATGCACCGAGCATCTGTGCCTAGAAAATATGAATTCAAAATAAAGTCTTTGCTCTAATTAATCGATGAAAACTAGATAATGGCTTGGTCTCAGTTAGAAGTATGTATCATCATTGAAAGATGACGAAGCTGTACATCTTTTTGTTGTATTGATGGATTTGAGAGAGGCAAGAGCTTCAAAATGAGGCCAATTAGGTGAAATCACGGGAACGATGGGATTATATAATTTGGCCAAGTAATATTCAGTCATTAAAATGTACCTTGTACAGCTCTGCTGAATCGACATGAACATAGCAAATTTCATCTAGCAAAAACCTGTTCTAACCGAATACTAACAGTTTACAGCTTACAGACTCTCATATAGCGTATGCTTGTGTAGGGGTCTTTTGTACTTTCTTCTCCTTGATATCATTATTCATTAAGGAAAAGCTTTACATCGGTGAAGCTACCGTTGCCAGTTTAGCAGGATTAATCTTGGGACCCCATTGTCTAAACTGGTTCGACCCATTATCATGGGGCCACTCTGAGTCCATCACATTGGAAATCAGTAGAATCGTTTTGTGTGTGCAAATTATTGCCGTGGCAGTCGAACTTCCAGAAAAATATATGCAAAAGCACTGGGTATCAGTAGCCATCTTCCTTTTACCGGTGATGACCGTTGGCTGGTTAGTTGTCGGGTTATTCATCTGGGTGTTAATTCCTCATTTTAGCTTCTCAGAAGGGTTATTGGTCAGTGCATGTGTAACGGCCACCGATCCTGTTTTGGCAGCAGCCGTGGTTGGTAAGGGGAAGTTTGCAGAGCGGGTGCCTGGTCATTTAAGAAACTTGTTATCAGCTGAGTCCGGTTGCAATGATGGTATGGCATTCCCTTTCATCTACTTGTCTTTGAACTTATTAATTCATACCGGACATGCCGGAGAAATCGTTAAAGATTGGATTGTCATCACCATTTTGTATAAGTGTTTGTTTGGTATAGTGTTGGGGACCGTATTAGGTTATGGATTAAGAAAGTTGGTTGCGTTTGCTGAAAAGAGAGGAACCATCGATAGAGAATCGTTCTTAGCATTTTTCGTATTTTTGGCCTTTAACTCGGCCGGGTTCGGGTCTGTTTTGGGGGTCGATGATTTATTAGTCTCTTTCGCTGCTGGTACCGCTTTCGGATGGAACGGTGACTTTGCCAGAAAGACAGAAGAATCTCATGTGTCTACCGTTATTGATTTGATTATTAACTTGGCATTTTTCGTCTACTTTGGGGCTATTATCCCATGGCAATCGTTCAACGACGCTTCTCTTGGGTTGAATGTCTGGAGACTTGTAGTGTTGGCGTTCGTGGTGATCTTCTTAAGAAGATTACCGGCAGTCATTTGTTTGAAACCATTCACTCCCGATGTCAAGAGTTGGAGAGAAGCAATTTTCTGTGGTCACTTTGGTCCAATCGGGGTTGGGGCCATTTTTGCAGTCATCTTGGCTCGTAGAGAATTAGAAGAACATTTCAGCCATTACTCCTCCGCTTTAGACACAGAATTGGGCGACCAACAACCTTTCCACCAATTATTAAACGTTCTTTGGCCTATAGTCAACTTCATTGTCATAACTTCCATCGTTGTACATGGTTCCTCTGTGGCGGTGTTGACTTTAGGTAAGAGACTTAACAGAATGGCCATCACCATGACTTTCACCAATACCAATACCAACGCTAACGAACTGAGCAGCAACTGGTTATCAAGGTTACAAAACTTGGAAAAATCAAACACCGCCTTTTCATTGCATAGAATGGACAGTACTGCTAGTTCTAGTGTTGCAAATAAAGATGATGATGCCAGAAGTCAAGTTGAAACCAGTGGGATCAAATACAAGCCTGCTGGAGGAGCTAAACGGAAGAGGACCAAGAAGAGAAGACAGTCTAAGATCAAAAAGACCCTTTCTAGGAGCCATAGTCGTGCTCAAGAAGACGCCGGAGCCGAAGAAGTTAGACACAGACCTCAGAGTCAATTCTTACAATTGGGTAGGCCGTCGACTCTGCCTAATGACAAAGACGAGACCGACAAAGACGAAAGCGATCAAGAATTTCAAAACACCACCGAGTCCACACCAGGTTCTGGTACTGGCACCGGCAGCGATAAGGTCAAGGCCACTGCATATCAAGAGGGTAACAAGGTGGTTATTGAAGATCAATATGGTGAAGTGATAGAGGAGGTTCCGGTCAAGAAGAACGATAGTGTGTGGAATCCTAAATACACTGAAAAAGCACAACAAGAAGAAGAGCAACAACAGCAACAACAACAAGGCAAACAAGAACAAGGAGAACAAGATTTGGGACAACCTGACGAGCTTAGTATTCATTCGATGAGAACTTTAGAACGTCATATGACTCAGTACTCCTCTGCTAGTGAACCAGAAGCAGCTAAGGGTAAGGGCAAGACCAAAGGAAAGACCGGGGAAACCAGTTCAGCCAAAGATAAGAAGAGTGGTGATACCAGAAAGGCTTACTATAAGAAAAACGATCCACGTCAAAGAAAGGTGTATGCTCATCAAATTGATGACATATTGTTGATTGAAAACGAGGCTGGTGATATCATCAGAAGGTACAAGGTCAACAGACACGTGAATCTGAGCGGCAACAGAGAACGGTCAGGCTCTGTTGTAAACAAAGCATTATCATTAGTGGGTATAAAGAGGAAGCAAGAAGATCCAGCAGACCTCGAAAAGAACGTGCCAGGAATCACCCCAGTATTCGATAGCGGAAGCCCCGAGTTACAAAATAGCCGGGTGGAAAAGAAACTTGAAGAGCATATTAATGGAGTATTGGCCGACAGGAGGAGAGACAGTGTTGCCATTGCCATACCCGAAATACATGAACCAGATCAAACCGAAACTGAAGACGATAGTGAAGAATCTGAAGAGTACACCGACTCAGAAGATGAAGATATGGAGGAAACCGAAGTTGAAAGGGCTAGACGGTTGGCAGCCCTTGGGCAATCCTCTGGTAGAAGAGATGCTAATGATGAAGAAGATTGATATTTATACCATATATACATTGATTAATCATTTTACAAACAATTTACATTCATTATATACTTTTAGCAACATGCCGGGCCATTCAATGGTCATTTTTTTCAGCAGTAGGTAAAGCAATTAACGACTTTTTGATGGCGTCAACCCCTTTTAACAAGTCTTCTTCAGAGATGACTAAAGGTGGAGCCAATCTGATGATGTTGTCATGAGTTGGTTTGGCCAAAACCCCATGGTCTTTCATCACCATACAGAGATCCCAAGCGGTTCTACCGTTGGTTTTAGTGTCATCAATCACAATGGCTGATAACAACCCTTTACCTCTAACTTCAGAGATGATACCACCAAACTCGTTCTTCAAGTCGGTCAACTTATTGAACAATAAATCACCTAATTGTTGAGATCTGTCCACCAAGTTTTCATCCTTGACTACTTGTAAAGCAGCCATGGCCACTCTACAACTCAAAGGGTTACCACCGTAAGTGGATCCATGAGAACCTGGTTCCAAGCACAACATGATTTCTTTGGATGATAACACCGCAGACACGGGGGTAACACCACCAGAGATAGCCTTACCTAACAATACCACGTCAGGTTTGACATTTTCAGAGTGTTCGTAGCATAACAACTTACCGGTTCTAGCGATACCGGTTTGGATCTCATCACAGATCAATAACACGTTGTGTTCTTTACATAATTCTTGCACTCTGGTCAAGTAGCCCTTAGGTGGCACCACGATCCCGGCTTCCCCTTGGATTGGTTCCAATAAGATGGCGGCAAGTTTATCACCGGCGTTTTTGAAAGCTAATTCAACATCTTCAATGACCCCGTATCTCAACAAGGTGCCCTTTGGTTCACCAGGAATTTGAGGACCGACTCCGCTCAAGTATGGTCCGAATTTGGTGGTGGCTTCTGGGTCGGTGGACATGGAAATGACCCCCAAAGTTCTACCGTGGAAGTTATTTTCAGCAGCCAAGATAATGGCTTCGTTTTCTGGAATACCCTTTTTGACGTACCCCCATTTTCTGGCCAATTTTAATCCGGTCTCGACTGCCTCGGCCCCCGTGTTCATTGGTAATACCATTTCGTAGTTGAAAAATTCGGTGATGAATTTGGCGTATTCACCAAACACGTCGGACGAAAAGGCCCTGGAGCATAACGTCAACTTAGATGCCTGGTCCACTAACGCTTCAATGATTTTAGGGTGACAGTGACCTTGGTTAACGGCAGAGTAGGCCGATAAGAAATCCAAGTATTCGTTTCCCTCAGGGTCCCAGACGTGAGCACCTTTGGCCTTAGCAAATACCACTGGTAATGGGTGGTAGTTGTGGGCAGAATAGTCTTGTTCGTATTTTCTAGCAGTTTCTGAAGAGATCTTGATCGACATGTTTGGGGAATTTAGATACCTGGAATTTTCAACGTATTTATAGTGATGATGTCCAACTGAAAAATCCGGTATCAGTTGCCTATAGGTGTCATAAACCTATCTGATGCCGGCAACGGCAATGTACCGCGAGGTCATTTTTTGATGTGTGGAGATGAGCTAAAATGGCAATTAACAGAGAGGAGCTATTGGCTGCCAATAACATGCGCGCTCCACCAGTGAGAATTTTTCTGATAGCGGCTAATTGATCCCTGATTGTAATTTGCACCAATTAGCATCATGAATGATTACAAACGAGTTAATACACATCATTTCACTAGTCCCAACTCCGCCAATGACCAGCTACCCACCATCGGTATGAGGATTAGAAAGTCTGTTGCTGATGGGTACAAGGTCCCCGGTAACCAAAGCCCATATTCTTATAGTAACAACGTTGCTCCCATGAGACAGCCATTACCTTCACACCTCTCACAACCTCCTAGCTTATCGAGCCAGGGGTCGACGTTTGAGAGTGGCAGTAGTTTGGCTGATTGGGAGAGGAACGGACTGATGTATGCGCCAAAGATTCAAACGGTGCTGGTACCAACGAGTAATAAGAGAAAGATGTCAGATGAGACTGATGACTATGTACACCCTTCGTATGGGACGTTGAAGTTTGATGAAGAGTTCTAGGTTCCCGGTAACTGGATTATTAGTGGGTTTACTTCTCTATCTCACGGTTCTGAGATTGGTTCTTTGGGTTCGTGAAGGGTTCTTTGGGTGTTATAACAGGCCTTTTTCGAACTCATACTTGGAAGTTTGTATGTGTTTTTAGCATTTTCTTCTTGTCAATTTGTGCTATTAGGTCATAGATCTTAGGCACTCATGGATAAGATAAGACAATAAATATTTGTATTTTGTCTCGTTTACATTTCTACAACTGGCGGTATAACTACAAAACTCAAGTAGGCTCTTTGACCTCCTGCGTGATTCGGCCTTAGTGTCAGACCGTCAAATTCCCGTAGCTACAATCCTAAACGGCCCCACTGTGATACGGACTATCTCAATTCTAAGCCCAGTTCTCTGCCGTCCCTCGTCCTGCCCTCGCGTACAGGAAAAATTCTAAGATCAAAAAAAGAAGCCTCTGCTATCAATAAATTAAACCCCCTCTACCAATAGATTTGCCATCCTTTAAAACCATGCGGCTCAAAGCAGGTAAGACTCAGCTATCTACAGCTTTCCAAGACTTAACTGTTCAAGCTCGGTTCCTCCAAATCCTCCGGTTCTCCTTGGGGATCATTTCATTACTCAGTATTCTACTCGCTTTAATTGGACCGGCTATTTCCATCAAATTTTTCAATATCAAAGTGGTATGCTCCCATTTGAATTTATCCGAAGGGATCTACGAGACTTTAAGAAGCTCTGTCACTAAAGGATTCGATAAAATTGGCTCTGACAGCCTCGGAACCCATTTTCCCATCGACGAGTCTTTGACCAATAGTGAAATCACCTTATTGAGTCAGTATGCCAAAGAGCAGGTCGAAAACGCACCCCAATACTTCATGGGCTCACTATGGCAGTTCTGTGTTGGCTACTATAACATAACTGAGTCATTTACGCCCTCAGGCCAACCCGTGTACATCAGAAATGACGACAGGTTGTTGTGCACGAAGAAGACCAACCAGAATTCTCTTTTCGACTACATTCACATGTTGGAAAGTTACAACTTGGAGGTAATTTTGGCATATAGTACCAAGAACTCCGACTATGTGAGTGCTAAAGACTCCAAGACAGTAGCTAAACGAATCAAAATGTTCAAAGCTGTCCCAATCACGTTGATCTTGTATTGTGTAGCCCTGTCATTCGTGCTACTTTTCCAATTCGTTCTATACAGTAATAGAAAGGGACACCGGGACTTGAACGAATTACCAAAATTTTTATTGCATATGGTGACCATCGGGTCCGTTGCCTCTTTCATCTTGGTAGCGGTGCCTGCGTGTACCACAACCTCTTTATCGCTCAAGTTGAAGCACGAAATATCATCGATGTTTGGCTCATTCGGGATCAACCTTCAGATAGGGGGCCCCTGGTTTGTGTTGATTTGGTTCGGGTTTGGTACTGCCACTTTATTCACTTTAAGCTGGGTGATTCCGGTATGGTGTGCTGACACGGAGATTGACCACGAGTACGACGCTTATAGTTACTCTAGACCCAGTGATTTCGGAAAACGGGTCGCAGGTCGTCGGAGTCAAATGTATGGCGGTGAAGGTTCCATGCCGGCAGGCGTTCATACAAACCCACGGGACCAATTGCTATACGCCAATGAGAAACAGGCCAATGAGGAAGACAACCACAGCTACAGCGAGGAGTCGGACGAAGAAGGACACGGATCTTCGTCGCTTGTGTACGAGACAGAAGTTAACTTGAGGACCAGCTCGCCCGAGCAAGGCTCTCCAGATAGAGATGTATTCTACAACCAGAGGGAAGAGGAGGAGATGAACCGGTTGAGAAGACTTGGTGAGTCTTTGTCCAGAAACGTTTCGGTTAGACAGCTTAATAGAAAGATCAACAAGAAGCCTAAATTGACCTCCGTCGATGAGACAGGAATGTCAGAAGAAGCAGCCAGAAACCTTTTAGTGGAGCACAATGCTCATTCCCCATTGCCTCATCACTACCGGGTGGAAACATTCGATGGGTTCAACGAAGGGAATAAGACTCTGTCTAGGGGCAGCAGTTTGAAACGCAAAGCTTCAGACAAGACTCATTCGACCTCTAACAATCCGTTCTTGAGCGTTGAGTCGAGCGAAACTCGTAGAGGTTCCATGTTGAACCAAGATGAAATCGACTATTTGGAGTCGAACCCGTTCATAAATAAATTGTGACGTCACTTATATACTTTCAGTTCTTAATATACGGTTTGGGTAGGAAACGAATGTGGATTTGGTCAAGTCCGTAAGATTGCAATCTCTACACCTGCATATAAATTCTCTTTATACCTGCGACCAAAGCCGTTTAATCAGGATCATGTCTGACATAATCCAGATAAAGAGTAAGATATGGGAAGGTACGATCAACGTAAATATCAAACTAGATGACAAGAAATCTGAAGTAAAGGAGTACCTTTTATCTGTACCGCGAGTCTCCTATTTGCCAAATCATTTCAATGCTATTGTATCATACTTCAAGAATTTCCTCGATATCACGGATCCTATTTGGCTCGAATACGATGGGACCCCAGTTAAATGGAATCTACCCGTAGGCGTCATATACGACTGCTATCATCTTCCACACATACTCCGGAACCTCGGCAACAAGAGTCCTACATTGGTGCTAAATTTGCAGTATGGCCCCGATTGGCCTAGCGAATTGATTCCTTTCACCTATAAGGGGTCTATCGATTACGAGAGGTGTTTGATGATGAATTATTTCAATCAGTTGAAGCAGAGTAATTACGTCATCAACGGTAACTCCAAGCTCGTGATGAACCTAAGTAAGGATAATTCGACCAAGCTTTGGGAGTCCATCAAAGCCCATGACGCTCACGACTATTTTCTAATCAGTAAGAAGATCATTCCTCTGAAAATTCCTCAGGTCCCCATCAAAGTATACCTGACCGACTCGTCTATGATCCAGCTACCACTAGCAGTAGACGAGGACCTTGGCCTGTTTCTTGACAAAAATTATCCTGGCTCAAACGCTTATGTGCACGGGATCCACATGAAGAACTTGAGTCAGCTCAAACTCGAGGAAATTTGGTCTATTTTCAAGCACTTGGATAACTTCTTGTATATTATACTAATCTAATGTGAAAACCGCTTGTAACCAATTTCTATACATCTTCAATTGCTTCTTTCTATTTACCAATAACCTTCTGTCGGTTGCAATTTGCTTCTCAGCGAAGGGGCCCTTTTCAGTGAATATTTCTCTCAACTCCTCTTCGGTGAAGAAGTACACCCTGGTACCATCACCTCTTATGTAAAAATTATCTTCTAATAACCGATTCTTTTTGAACCTCACTTGTGCTAAATCATATCTACCGTAGTCCCGGAACAATATTTTACCTCCCGGTTTTAAACATTTGGTCAAATTCTTGACAGCTTGTTCCCATTGATTTGGGTGCAAAGCCAGGAACACAAACACCATGATGATTATGTCACATGAGTTGGGTTCCATGTCATCAGGTATTTGATTTTCAGGGTTGGCCAAATCCCATACAGAGGAGTAAGCGATATTCTTTTCAGCGTTCTCAGTGAAGGTTGGATTAGAACGGACCAAGTCCACTGCCACTTTAGAGTAATCACATCCAAAAATCTTCAAGTTTGGGTTCTTGTTTTGCTCCAAAATTGGGAAAAATGTGTTTCCAGCTCCACATCCAATTTCAAGAACAGTAGTTGGTTCTTCATTACCTTCTTTTGTAGCCTCGAATAAGCTAGGGAATTCAATTTGAAGCCATTTACGATCTTTGAAAAAATTTTCTCGGTTGTGCTTGTAGAATATGTCCCAGTATTTGGCAGGGCTAGCATTGTACAACTTCTTATCGAAATCTTTGACGGGGTGCTCGTACTGTACTTCGATCATTTTTTTGGCTTGATCAATTTGTTCTTGACCCCAGTCTACATGATCCCAGGCGTTGTGATTAAAAACATCTTCTTCCTTTTCGAGGAATCTTTGGCCGAAAGTGAATGGAGAATCTTTACCGATCCGGGTATCCAAAGGTGGTTTGGTTTCCTTTGCAGCTTCAGTCTCTGTCATGGTGTTCGATACGGTTAAATTTTTCGCGATGAGCAGTTTGTATGGGGAAAATTTAGAGATAAGAACATTGATGTATTAAAGTGAAATACTTATAATGAGGTGGCCTATTCACCCAACTCATCAACATCATATAAAGGGTATGTAATTGAGTCGAATTCGAAGCAAATTTCCTCTTTAGAAATAGATTTGAGGTGTAAAGGGTTCTTTCGAAAGTGGTACTTTAATTCCCACCTGAACCTGCACACCCCCAGACACCCAGGGCACTTGTAGTATTTTCCCTCCATTTGCAACACCGTTCGTTTATTAGGGGCTCTCCTCAAAAACTTCGCCTTAAGGGTAAATTCCGGTTTTTTAACAATTTTCGAAGCAAAAAGTGAAGTTCCCGGTGGCCCTGCTATAGAAGAAACCGGAGCAATTTGGGCTTGATACGAAAATTCAGGAGACAGAGGTGATACAAAGCCAGGAACGCCATTTGGTGGGTGGAAGTGATCAGGGTGAATGACGTATGGATACATTGGGTAAGGGCCAGGATAATATCCTGGGGGCATCAAGAAGTTTCCAGGGCGAGGAATAAGATTATCGATTGGCTGAAGTGGCGGTCCAGCACCGTGTCCTGGTGTCTCGTATTGCAAGGACAGATTACCTCCTTCGGCAAAGGACTTGTGAGACGACGGGGTGGGAAGACTATCACCATTGACATTGACATTAGCTTTAGATGATGTAGTATTTGTAGGGGGTAATGCCTTTTGGACCAATTCATTTAGCTGCTGGCGAAGCACTCTGTTCTGGTGAACCATAAATTGTGACCTGTTGTGTAGCTGCATGATTAACTCTTCCCGATCTTTTTCGAAATTAGTGGTTGCAGAGGGCATTACTGGAGGAGGAAGGCTTTGAGGGAGCTCTTGTTTCAACTGGACACTTCCGGGTGCAGCTACGGCGGCATTCTTTGGGGCTGGAGGTTTAGTCCCAGAAAGCTGGTCCTCCATGTGACGTTTTTTCGATTTCCTTGTAGTTGGAGTGTCGGTGGAATTGGAAGTCGAATCCATGGTTTTAAAAATAAAAAAAGGAAATTAACAAGAGGTTTATATACTTTTCAAGATGAAACAAGGATTTCAAATGTGTGATGTATCACAATTTTTTTATGCTGAAACAAGGGATTCAAATGTGTGATTTATCACTTTTGCGGCTGCAAATGTTTCAGGTTCCGTTTGTGTAAATATTTTTACGCAGCAAAATTTACACATCTTTAGCAGCTGCTCAAGCCCTCTGCACCTGTAAGATCTAAGTAGTACTCTGTTTCATCTCTACGACACAGTCTTTCACATACTTTTTTAAAATACAATAAAATTTCATTTTAAGCCGTTCTAAATACATTACAATTCTACTAAAGATGCACCAGCAGAAGGTTGAGTGATAACCAAGGCACTTTCTAAGGTCTCCTGGGAGATTCCGGGGAATTTTTGCTGGTAATATTGCTCTGCCAAGGCCTTGTACAAGTCGTCAAGTTTATCGGCGGTTGTGACATGGACCACAGATCCACCCCAACCAGCACCTGTGACTCTTGAACCATAGGATCCATTCTTCAAAGCAATATCACAAATAGTGTTGATTTCGGCAGTGGAGTTTTCAATGTTGTTGATGGAGGTTTGTTGAGAGTCGTTCAAAATGTGTCCCAAGTTGTTCATGAAGTTACCGTCTGCCTCTCCCGACAACAATTTTAACACTTTGAACACATTCAAAGAGTCCAAGTATACGTGTTTAGCTCTTTTGTACAATTTCAATTTTTCGTATTTGACATCGAATTTGGTCAAGAATCTTTGAGTGAAATCTTCCACCGACACCCCCAAGACATCAGCCGCTTGTTGGGTGGTGAAACCGGTTTTTTCTTCTTCGTTGAATAATTTTTCAATCACTTCCAAGGCTTTGTTGAACCTCTCAATACCTTGGTCGATTTTATGACCGTCCCAGTGCTCCCAGCCTAACTTTTGCTCGCAGTAGTTATCCAAGAATCCTTTCAAGGTTCCGGTACCCAAGTTGGAATCTTGGGTTAAAGTCAATCCGGTTTTTTTGGCCAATACCTCGGAAGCAACAGCAAATTCCACAACCCTCAAATTGTAGTTGATTGGGGCAGTTTCGAACTTGTTGGCTTCAACCAAGGTGTTTGAGATCAACAACACCAAGTTGTTTGGCTTGAGCTCTGGGAAGGAAAATAACTGTCCGTATAGATCAGGCTTGTAGTGAACCAACAAGGCCTTACCCTTCTCAGAGTAGATCGAAGCACATTGATCCAAACCACCAGTATTGACCCCCAAGTAGTGCTCACTTACCACGGTAATGGCAGTTAAGTCTTTCTTGGTGATTTCCTTCAATCCATTTGCTCTTAAGAAGAGCAAAGCAGAACAGACACTGATGGCAGCAGAGGATGATAAGCCTCCACCAGTTGGAACCGTACCATGGTACACAATATTCAACCCCTTGAAGTCCTCGACCTTTGTCAAGTTCTTCTCACTCAAATACTTGCTTGCAACCAAGAACCCACATTTAACGTAGTTGGCCCAAGAGAATGCTTCCTCTTTGTTAATGGATAAGATGGAATCTTTAGGTAAGTTAAAACTAGAATCTTGGTACTTTTCATCTAAATTAACCAATTTGACTTGGGAGTCATCTCTCAAGGAAACGGCAGCAGTTACATCGGCCTCGATGGCCATAGGTAACGAGCTGAAGTAACTACAGTCGATATGGTCTCCAATAAGGTTGACCCTTCCGGGTGCTCTAGCGAAGAAGTCTGGTTGTTGGTTAAAGTGTTGGTTGAAACTGTTTAAAATGGAGTCGTATCTTACAGTTGACTTGTCCTTATTAGGGTAGAAGGACAAGTCATGATAAATAGGAATTAAATCTGACATTATGTAGATATGGAAATTATGGGAATAAATTTTTGAAAAATGTGGGAAATAAAACCATTTTTAAAGCAAAGCAGCGAGATTCCGATCCTCGACCGTATTTGTAACGTTGTAGCGAGAACTCCCCATACTTTACCCCATTTGTTCATTTTTCGCCCCGGTTCCGATGCTAATGGGCAAGAGCACGCAATTTTCTATAAGAAAATAATAATAGATTCCGTTTGCCTTATGGAAGTACGATGAGGTCATTTATGATTCATGACTAGTGCCGTGATCTGACGCTGGCGTCAGTTGATTTTTGTAGTCCATAAGAGTCGTTGAATTTGGCCTGGGGAATTGTGGGCGTGGGTGAATGCGGAGTCGTTTTCTGCTCCACAAGGCCCCGTAAAGTCAAAATCGAAATTGTATAGCTAGATATGAGAGAGTACAACGTTTCATTTCTACCGGTAAGTGTTTCAACACGAGGGAGGAAATGATTCCAGCCTTGTCTCAAAGCGGTAAACGGTTTTCTGTTTTTCATAATTGCCGGATAAACCTGGAGGCAGAGGGTTATGATCCACGACAAAATGTCGCGAGGGTTAAGCAACCTCTCCCACATTAAGAAAGTGGCGGGGTGTGTGGAGGATGATAATCTGACAACAGTCCACGTTATTGGCCAACCCTCGAGGACTACGATCAGCCAAAGCACCACGTTCCGAATCATACTTGCGGTTAAATTGGCAATCAAGCTGTTTCATGTAAATCTTCCACCTCAAACCTGCTCACTCCCCCGCCTGGAACCTACCCCAATACAACGCAGAACCGCTTATATACAGGAGCGAGAGATTCTCGGGGCATGTCCATCACCGAATATAAAATGAAGGAACATTCCTAGAATCTTTCCACAATCCGGTAAGTGAAAAATTTCATATAAATTTGATCTACTGCAAGCAATACCATCAAATTTAATCGTGAAAAATGAGTTACATCTTAGTTACAGGAGGTGCAGGTTACATTGGTTCTCATACAGTTATTGAATTGATCAACAATGGGTATAAGGTTGTCATCGTAGACAACTTGGTTAACTCAAGTTACGATGCGGTGGCTAGAATTGAGTTTATCGTCAAGCAACAGATCCCCTTCTTCAATGTCGACTTGAAAGACTCGGCTGGTTTAGATAAGATCTTTAAAACCTACGACATCCAAGGGGTTATTCACTTTGCTGCTTTAAAGGCCGTGGGGGAAAGTACCCAGATCCCTTTGAATTACTACGATAACAACATCGGGGGAACAATCAGCTTGTTGTCAGTGATGAAGGCCAATGACGTCAAGACGATTGTGTTCTCTTCTAGTGCCACGGTGTATGGGGATGCCACCAGATTCGAGAATATGATTCCCATCCCCGAACACTGTCCCAACGACCCCACCAACCCGTACGGTAAAACAAAGTACATGATCGAGCAGATCTTGAAAGATATCTACTCCTCCGATAAGGTTTGGAGAAGTGCTATTTTGAGGTACTTTAACCCCATGGGGGCACACCCCTCGGGGTTGATTGGGGAAGATCCATTGGGGATCCCCAACAATTTGTTACCATACTTGGCCCAAGTGGCCATCGGTAGAAGGGAAAAGTTGTCTATCTTTGGTGACGACTATAACTCTCATGATGGCACCCCAATCAGAGACTACATCCACGTAGTAGATTTGGCCAAGGGCCACATTGCTGCCTTGAACTACTTGAACAAGATCCAGAAAGGTGAAGGATTGTTTAGAGAATGGAACTTGGGGACTGGAAAGGGCTCCACCGTCTTTGACGTCTACAATGCTTTCTGTAAAGCTGTGGGTAGAGAATTGCCATACGAAGTGGTGGGCAGAAGAGCCGGTGATGTGTTGGACTTGACTGCCAACCCTACCAGAGCCAACACCGAGTTGGAATGGAAGGCCGAGTTATCCATAGAAGATGCTTGTGAACACTTGTGGAAGTGGACTACCGAAAATCCGTTTGGGTTCAATATCGACAACTACAAGTGGGCCGTGTTTGGCGACGATAAGGCCGACTACAACAACAGGCTTCACACCGTCACCTACAAAAACGGATTCAGCGTTTCTTTGGCCAACAGGGGTGCTATTATCCAGGATGTTGTAAAGAACGGGCAATCATTAGTCTGTGGGTTCAAGGATGCTAAAGGGTACTTGTCCAAGTCCAACCCATTCTTTGGAGCCACCGTAGGAAGAGTTGCAAATAGAATTGGCGGGGCCAAATTCGACTTGAACGGGAAGACGTACACGTTGGACCCAAACGAGGGAGCAAACACCTTGCACGGAGGCTTAGAAGGTTACGATAAGCAAACCTTCTTTGGTCCTATTGCCAGACAAACTAAGTCGGACAATGGTAAGATTGTCAACACCTTTGAGTTCAACTACTTGGACAAGGACGGTGCCAACGGGTTCCCTGGTGATGTTGAGTGTGTGATTAAGTATACCATTGATGAAGAAAGTGTTGGAATTGAGTTCATTGGCCACCACTTGAAATCATCCCCAGCAGACGCTACTATCATCAATTTAACCAACCACTCGTACTTCAACATTTCCGGTACCGACTCTACTGACGGCACCGTGGTGAAAGCCATCACCAATAAGCAATTAGAAGTCGATGACTTGTTATTGCCTACTGGTAACATTGTTCCTACTCATACCGATATCACCAGTCCAACCAAAATTGGCGAGGACTGTAGTTTTGATTACTGTTTTATTGTCGATGAAAATGGCAGTGGTATCGACACCAGGAAGAATGAGCTCAAACAAGTGATCGAGGCATCACACCCTAACTCAAGGGTCAAATTTGTAGCTGCCACCACCGACCCCGCCTTCCAATTCTACACCGGTATTGGTATCAACTGCCCTGGGTTCAAGCCTAGAGCAGGTTTCTGTATCGAAAACTCGAGATTTGTTAATGCTGTTAACGTTGAAAAATGGAGAAACCAGGTGGTGGTCAAGAAGGGTGAAACTTATGGGTCCAAGGTCAAATATAGTTTTGTTGGTGTTTAGTAAATGTATGAATTAAGAATTGGTTAGAGCCGTACAACATTGTAGCATAAGATTGATCAGTAGTCTCAGTCTGTTAGAAAAGTGCTTAAGTGCCAGACCTCTACATTTCTAATTCGTTTCTTAGTCTACACATTTCATGGGATTACGCTTCCAAGTTCGTTTCTTTATTATTCTATATATTACACATCCATGAAGTGAGTTTGTCCGTCTAAATCTTGTAATCTTTTAGCTGCTTGTTCACTTGTGATATCTCTCTGTGATTCACCCAACATTTCAAATCCAACACAGAATTTCTTCACGGTGGCAGACCTTAACAATGGAGGGTAGAAATGCATATGGAACCACGAGTTATTCTTTTCAGCATCAGTTCCATTAAATGGAGCTTGATGTATACCCATAGAGTATGGGAAGAATGTGTTGAACAAATTGTCGTATTTAGTGGTCAATATCTTCAAGATAGATGCTAAATCTTCTTTTTGCTTTTCGTTGAAGGATTCAATGGATGGCAAGTGTTCTCTAGCCACTACCAAGGTTTCAAATGGCCACAATGCCCAGTAAGGTACCACCACAATGAAACTATCATTAACTGCCACTAATCGTTCCTTTTCCTTGAGTTCTAATTGAACGTAATCGCCCAATAGGTGGGAGTGGTTCTGTTCGTGGTAGTCAGTCATGTTGTGTAATTCCTCTGTGACTTCGGTGGGAATGGTGTCAAGACACCAAGCTTGACCGTGTGGGTGAGGATTGGAACATCCCATAGCAGCACCTTTATTCTCAAAGATTTGTAAGTACTTATAAGGAGCAGCTCCCGATAAACTGTCTTTCTTCAAATTCAAGTATAATTCTTGCCATAAGTTGACGACTCTCTTAATAGATACAAGTTCCATTTGGGGTAAACTCAAAGCATGATTAGGTGAAAAGCAGAGAACAAAGCACTTACCTTTAACACCTTGAGTTTTCATCAATTTCGATTTCAAGCTATTCTCATCGGTCTCAGAACTGTTGTAATCAGGTTGGTCCAATTTGACAGCAGGGTAATCATTCAAAAAATAAAAAGTGTCTTGGTATTTTGGATTAGAATCACCAGTGGCTCTAATATTACCAGGACATAAATAGCATTTCTCATCGTACTCTTGTAATCTTGTTTTCTTAGCTTCTTCTCGGGCTCCTTGCCAGGGTCTTTTGGATCTATGTGGTGAGCACAAGATCCATTTGTTAGTCAAAGGATTGAACCTACGATGAGAATGGTCTGTGAAATCAAATGGAGCATCTGATATTATGTTTTGAACAGTCATATTGTTAGTATCAGTATTTGATAATAAGTTTTTTAGTTCACTTTTCATTTTGAAGGAATTAGGGAGGGTTTTTATACTTGAATAGATTAGAAGAAAGTCGTCAGCAACACCTGGATAAATACTGATTTGAGCTAAAAAAAAAAAAAACCAATTGAAAATCTCGGGATTTGTTACTTTTTTTTGAGAGTCATGGCAAGAAAAACCTCGCAAGAAATGTCGTGAGGCCTCGTCCCGTAAAAACTTTTTCTTTTTTCGACGCGGAGATTTTTTTGTATGGGGAGAGTCAATGTAACGTTGTAGTTCGGGAAAACTTTTGAATTATTTTTTAGTCTCACTCCCTCAAAATTACAACGTTGTAGTCACCCCAGTCCTCAAACCCCCACCCGGTCGTGCATATACCCCCCCATTGTGGGTTTATAATCATCAGTTGCGGCATCTAAATTTCATCACCTTAATTAATGACTTCTTACGAAAGAACTGTTGTTGTGACAGGAGGGGCTGGGTTCATCGGCTCTAATCTATTGGCTATGTTTCTCGAATGGTACCCTCAATACCTATTTGTTTGTATGGACAAGCTTAATTATGCATCCAACGATTTGAGTCACTTGGAGCACTACAGTAACTATATGTTCATTGAAATAGACTTGACCAAATATGCCATGGTCATGGAAAAGCTTACCGAGCTTGAAGCTACCGATATTATCAACCTTGCGGCCGAGTCATGTGTCGACCGGTCTTTCGACAACCCGTTGTATTTTACCACTAATAATATATTAAGTACCCAAAATTTACTTGAATACGTTAGGGCCCACACCTATATAAGATTTGTCCACATTTCCACTGATGAAGTTTATGGGGAACAAGTGACTGGTGAGGCCGTCACGGAAACTGACCAATTCAATCCGACCAACCCCTATTCTGCCACCAAAGCTTCAATAGACTTGATCATTAGGTCGTACGAATATTCGTTTGGAATCAGTACGGCCGTGATACGATCCAATAATGTTTACGGGCCCAACCAGTACCCCGAAAAAATCATCCCTATGACCCTAGACAAGTTGAGCAAGGGTCAGAAAGTGAAGATTCACGGGGACGGGCACCACAAGCGCAACTATTTGTACATAAGCGATTTTGTCAGGGCGGTAGAGTTGGTGTGGCAAAGAGAATTGAAGGGAATCTACAACGTGGGGTCCCCGTTCGAGATGAGTAATATCGAATTGGTACAAATGATAATTAAAAAGACTAAGAACACCAACCATGCGAGTGAGTATATAGAGCACGTCCAAGATCGCAAGTATAATGATGCTAGGTATATGATTGCTTACGACAAGATAGCGGAGCAGGGTTGGAAACCACAGGTGGGGTTGGATCAAGGGTTAGATATGTGCATGAAGAAGCCCGGCCCCTCCAGCTAATTTTTCACGAGATTTTTGACATTCATATCGAACAACGTGTTCTTTATAGGCATTTCCAACGAATAGAACGGATCTTTCATCACGTAGTCCGAGTATAATATATATACCTGTTTGAATAATTGATTGGTCTCTTGAAATTGGTCCTGAAGGACCCCTGTGCTTAAATTTTCAGTGGGAGTGGGCGACGTTATGACGATGAATTTGACCCCCGTAAGCGTCTGGAACACGTAAAGGTTAAAGTGATCGGTCTCGATGCTCTGTAATCCTGACCTGTTTGTGTTGGGGTTTGGTGACTTAGTGTTGTTCAAGATGGGGGAATCGTGGCCCATGGAGGTGGTGAATTTGGAGGTGATGGCGTGAACCCCGTGCAACGTTCCGGCGAGAACCAAGTAGTCGTTGGCGTTGAGTTTGTTGAGACCTTGGGTCAAGTCTGTCTGATAAATAAGCCCTCCAGCCTTGTTAAGAATATACAACGAATACACTTTCATGGTTATGGGTGAAATTTAATGCGCGGTGAAGATTTGAGAGGTACTAGTTGGTGGTAACTAGTTCAAATGACTGGTCCAGTTGTGGTCCTACGGTGCCAGAGTTGGGTCGAGCTGCCACCCGACTACAGCCAAAGGGTACGGCAACAAAAAAAAGACTTCCCCACCAGGACTCGAACCTGGAATCCCCTGATTCGTAGTCAGATGCCTTAACCATTGGGCCATGAGGAAAATTCTGGTGGGGAAACGGGCAAACGGAGTGAAGAGTGTGTGTTTGCCAAAGTTTAAACTTTTACACGAAACTTCGCACGGGCTAAGAAGCTCACTCAAATTCCTAGGACCAGCCGCCCACGATCAGCGCACCCCGGACCTGCGTACATCCCGCGTAATGTAAACACAGAAAATTCTACAAGCAGCATGGACCATTCTCGTATGGACCAGCAGTTCCTTGCGTTTATTGCCTACAAGTCACAGCCGCCTGTACCGCTCATGGAATCGACCAAGCAGAACTTGGCGGTGGCTGACCCCAAACGACTAAAATCCTCCGCTCTTGCCTTCATTGATTCCATGTTTAGTACCAATAACCACAAACGGATTCTTGACCTGGTCAATGTTTGCCTCAACGGATTTGTGTGCTTATACTACACGGCAGTTCCAACAGAGCTAGCCGCCCACGTGAAGCGCCACCAGGGGTGTGTGGTGAAGATGATCCAGCTACGTATGTTTGACGAGGCCTTGTTCCACCTTGGAGTAATTCAGCAGGCCATAGCCGCCGTTATTGAGAACCGGCTGTTTCAATTCGATCCCGATATGCAATGGTCAGACCTTCTACAGGGTGC
Organism: Yamadazyma conglobata; assembly: GCA_030572275.1. Classification (NCBI taxonomy): domain Eukaryota; kingdom Fungi; phylum Ascomycota; class Pichiomycetes; order Serinales; family Debaryomycetaceae; genus Yamadazyma; species Yamadazyma conglobata. The sequence continues at coordinate 1,071,187 of JAJLZN010000002.1, forward strand.
TGGAATTAGCCGCCCAGGAGTGGGAGAGGATATCCAAAAAATGGTAATTGCGTTTCATTTCCTTACGCTCCAGGCGGTGTTGAAGTCGCTATCGTGTAACTTCAAGCGACTTGTTAACGAGGTCGACTTCTCCCATCCGTTCATAAGTTTTGAGCTCATTCTGAAGCTCCCGCCGGTGTTTTTGAGCAGTAGCAACTTTCTGTGGTGGCTCGATACCTGTAGCGACAGCCAGTCGAGCGAGAAACACGTCAACAACGTGCTTACCATTTTGGCGGGATTGGTGTCGATATGTCAGAAGCTTCCACCGCCGAAGGCCAAAGACGCTCTCGTTCAACTCCAGTTGAAATTGTTCGAATACCAATACCGGAAATCGCCCCTGGCTTCTTTTATGCTCGACCTGTTGGACTATGATGACTACACAAACATAGAGCCGTTCATGGTTGATCTAAAGCAGCGAGTCTCTTCTGAAGTTGCGACCGAACTAGATACGTTGGTGCGGCCGGTCTCTTCTGGTACCCAGATGTCTCTGGCTTCGGTGGTGCAGTTGGTGCAATCATTGGAAAAGCAGCCCGAGTTGATCAACAAATTGAGAAACGCATTAACTGGGGAGAACAGAGATTTGTGTAACGATGCCGTGTTCTTGGCTTCATGTAGCAGCAGCCTACAAAACTTGAAGGGCAAGTATCTCAATTCTTTCATGGGAATAATTCTGAAGTATATGTCTAGTAACGCCCAACAAATACCGATACTATCCCCACAGCATTACACACTCGTCGACTCGATAACAGCACATATCAAAGACCTGGTGGTTTCCAACCAAACTCCAGAACTGACCAAGCAAATAGTGGCAGAATTGTACACTTTCCTCCATCTCTATGGAGACTTTAAACGGGTGAGAAACTTATCTAACTTGATGTTCAATTTGGGCAGAAAATCTGAAACCTCTAGCCTTGGGGCCCAATGTATGACCGCATCTGTCAAGTATGAACTCAATATTTACAGGAAGCAAACTACACCCGAAAACAAAACTATTCTCCTACAGAAGGTAGAAAGGGCTGCAGCTTTCCTATGGGACAAGGGCAATTTCGCCGAATGTGGCAGTGTAATCGGCCTGTTCTTGGCCACTATTCAAGATGCGTTCGTATCATTCAATGACGGTTCCAATTTCGAGTACAAGAATCTCGTCAAGCTCCTCAGAAAGTTGCTTAGCTCCAGGCCAGATATGTGCTACCAATTTGTTGGTGATGGGTCCAAATTGACCAAAACTTTCAGACTGATTCTATTCACCAAGCTATTGGATGGTATAGAAGCTAACAAAGATACAAAAATACTCCACAGCTCTTTATACCGCAGTCTTTCCCTTGAAGACCAAGTTCTCAGGTATACGTGCCAGTATTACTGCTTTAAAGTTGAAGATATGGACGACTATCCAGAAACTGAGTCGAATGACTTTGATACCCATATAACCGACCCTCAGGTGACACTTTTGAAGTGTGGCATAGACCTCTTTCAAGCTATAAATTGTGAATGGTCTATTACTCAAATTCAAAGATGCATGCAGTTATTTGGAAACTACTTGGAATTCAATCCAACAGTGACCGACTTGGAAATCGAGATAGTTACTACATTGATAGAATACTTGTCCTATAACTGCCTATACAGATATCTACAAACTTTCATAAGCGACTACATGAAGGTGAGGGTTTCTCTTCAGAAAACATACAAGCTCAGGGTACTCTCACAATATATCAATGCGTGCTTGAAACTACACGACATTCAGCAAGTAGGTCCCGTGCTAGATCAATGCAAAGGTTTGATTGCAGGACTTATCAAGCAAAACGATCAAGCGTTTCCCTTATACCCGCTGGATTTGATGACCTTCAGAGTTTTACTGCTCCACTATTATCTCCAAGTTTCAGATGCTGCTACTCTCAAAGAGAAATTGGGAGCCGCAATCAAGTTTGGTTCCAGTAAACCGGAGTTTAATCTTTCCAAATCATCATCGTCTCAATCCATGTCTAGAAAATTGAGTAACTTGTTGTCCGTCGTCGAGCTAAACATCGTTGCTTGTAAAATTTATGAAAAGGAAAGGCTCAATATTCAATGTTACCACACCAGCAGAACAGGTTTCAAGTTGGTTCTCTCGTTGATCAAAAGCTTTTCGAATAGTATGCTCAAACAGGAATCTAGAGTTTTAAAATGGAAAGCAACGCTGATGATGGTTGATCTCCTTTTGATGATGATAAACAGCGCTATCAATTTGGGTATATCGAGGGATCTCGCATACCTCATGAATGAACTAGCCAAGGTGAACAAGTCCAACATTTTTCCCCTTCGTAATGGACTCATACATTTCTTTTTAGCTGATAAGTATTTATTGGCTAATGAAGCGGAGCTTTGTCTCAGTAACTTAAAACAGGGTAGACAAATTGCCGGTTTGGCCATCGACGAAGGCCTTGAGTTTCTCAATTTGAACAGTAGTCTTCTTTATGCAGCAGCCAAGAATGACCTTGAAATGACGCTGTTGTATGACCAGTTACACCAGTGGAGTCCTACTAAATTGGGTCAGGTATCGATTCCTTTCGACGATATCATTGCTCACACCATGTTTGTTTTGCCATTGGTTTCCAAGAGAAAGAGATGGCCAATTCGTAGCGTGCGTTCAGCTGACCAACTTCTTTCATCGTTAATGTCGATTGAAAAAGAGTTTGAGCTGTTGATGAAATCCGTCACGGACGAACCAAAGTTCTCCGAATTGAGCAACACGGTTGTCACAATTCCCCCAATAATCGAAACTAATCATCGGGTTGGAGAACAGAGGTACGTCGAGCTTCGAGACAAAGCCTGGTCTCTTTTTTTGGCCAATCTTCTGGCACCTTCTTATATTCTTCGAGAGTTATGTGACTTGCTAACTCGAATCGAATTTACGGTGAATATGGTCGATCAACTTGCTCACGAACAACAGCATTCTTCTCGACTTTTCTATCTCCAAGACTATGTGAGATCTCTACCCTTGCTTCAGGATTCAAGACTACAGGAATACGCTAGAAATACCAAAGACTCAATTTTGCCGCTGTCCGTCGAGTCTGTAGAACAGGCTTTTGACCAGAACCTTTTCGAGCAACACCTTCACAAAACACTACCAGAAAATTGGTCAGTTGTAACCTTGGACGTGACCGCTGACAAGTCAGCTCTCCTTTTGACAAAAGTAAGCAAGCAAACTAGCTACACACCTATCCACATCAAACTCCCTATTATGAGAAGGGATGTTGGCGATTCTAATGTCGGCTCATTCGAAAGTGCAGTGAAAGAGTTGAACGACGTAATCGAACTCAGTAATCAATCAATCAGGCCCAGTGCCACCTCCATGATTGTTTCTAAGGAAGATAGAAAAAGATGGTGGTCTCTCAGATTCTCATTGGACTTGAGAATCAAAGAGTTGCTTGATCGTATCGAAACAAATTGGCTTGGTGGCTTCAATGGTATTTTTAACAACTTCACCATTGACTCGACCATTAGAAAGCAATTCGAAAGGGTAGTTCACAAATTTTTTCCCTCCACAAAAAAGAAAGCATTTGACCAGAATATTGTTGACGTTTTGTGTGGTTTCATCGTTGATAAGTCGTTATCTCCTGAACTAGACCTCCAGCTTATAGAGGATATGGTCTATTATATCGGGGACTCTTCATTCTATCAGGGACTCGACACAGAATACAACAAAGTCAATATAGAAAGATTACATCATGAACTCACCAACATTTTCTCTCAGGTTCAATTCGAAGAAATTCAACACCTTGTATTGATCCCGGGACCAAGCTGCATTGAGATTCCCTGGGAGTCGATGCCGTCTTTGAGGAACAAGAATATTACCCGAGCCACTTCGGTGCACAACTTGATTGAAATGATACGCAGCAAGCAAACTCTAAAAGCAAACCGCCATCTGGGCTTGTATATGATCAATCCTGAAGGTGACTTAAAAAGAACAGAGGAGAGATTCAGCTCAATCTTTCAATGTCTTGAAGGCTGGGAAGGCATTATCGGTCGTAAGCCGGGCAATCCCAATACCTTCGTATCGGAAGTTCTTCAGAAGGACATGTTTGTGTATATTGGACACGGAGGCTGTGAGGCTCACATGAAGCCAACGACGTTACTTAAACACTGTCAAAATGGAAGCAAACTTCCACCAGCTTTTCTTTTAGGGTGTTCGTCGGGCAAGTTGGATACATACGGTATTTTTGAGCCCCATGGAAACATCCACAATTGGCTTACTTGTGGATCAAGTATGATAATCGGTAATTTATGGGATGTCACCGATAAGGACATCGATAAGTTCAGTCACGAAATTTTTCAAAAAAGTTCATTGATCGAAGGAGAATCAACGGATTCTCTCGATTTGGGAGATTGTGTCAAAGAAGGGCGGAAAGGGTGTAATTTAAGATACTTGAATGGAAGTGCTCCTGTAATATATGGCTTGCCATTACACTTATAGACTAATATACAATTTAAAACCTCTGTATAGAAAGATATGCAAATAAATATCCAAATAAAAAAATATAAAAAAAGCCTTTGCCTAATCATCATAAGTCATTTCTAACAAGCGCCTATACCGCTTCTTGATTTGGATTAGTATTTTCACCCGCTCCATCATTATTGTTTACTGCTCCAGAACCAGGTGCGAGACGCAGGTCTCCGGCAGAAGTACCATTATCATCCGTATCATCACAATCGTTGCCATTATTGTTGGTATTACCTCCCCCGCTCAGAGAGCTGTTACTTGGTATACACCAGTTGCGATGAGAATGCCATGCTTTCATTTGACACTCCCTAGAACAATACTTTGTACGCTTACAACGTCTGCATTTCAGAAATTCTCTGGGATAAGTCTCCCATTTTCCGCAATCCAAGTTACCACATTGCCTAACACCACCACGAAATTCATTTCTTCTGCATGAGTTTCTCATGATGACACCAGACCAATAATACATATCTGTGCCAGCTAAAAATGTGAACTTCTCGACTATTGGGAAGAGATTGACCTTCCTGTACTCGAATAACGAATCATCGTAATCAGTATTGAGCTTGGTACTTTGTGCCTCTGAATTTTCAAAGAACTGATCATCAATGTTGAAGTTATCATAAGAGTCATAGTCCCATCTTTGCTTAGAATAGAGCTTTTGCTCAAATCTTTTCTTGGTTATCAGCATACTCAACGATTTGCAGTACCGCTCTGTATGTTTGTTGAAACTTTCATTCAATTCAAATAACGCAAGCTCTCTATCTATTGGGTCATCAATCATTTCACACTCCTCCAAAGACTCGAATAGATCACTGAGGTTGTTCAGGTTGAGAGAAGGAAACAAATAGGTATAGTTCTCAATGTCGGAACCAGAGTCTGAGACAGAACCAGTTTCTGGATCGCTCTCTCCTTCCACCACGGCATTGTCTAAGTTGGTATCATCGACTCTCAACCCGCTGTCATCATTAGCGTTGTTATCATCAAGCGTAAATTTGTCGCGATCAAGCATAAGATTGTTCTCTTGCAAAGCGTTGATACTATCAATCATTTGTGGTGAATTTGAGGCAGATGCTCCGAAACCCAATCTGCTTCCGCCTTCCAGGGTTTGATTATTAATCACATCGCTGGTACCTAGAGCAGATTCTAGTTTAGATCTCCGAGACTTTGGTTTGATTGTATGACGTTGCTTGATGGCTTGGTCCTTTTTCAATTTCATCTTCAATTGTTTCTCGATGAAAACTTTGAGTTGTTTATCTCTTACACTCATGTCAATTACCAAATTTGTGTTTTGAAGAACTTCTTTTAGGTTAGGGTACTTCGAGATGTATGCAAGTAATTGTAATGCCCAGACAATGTCATCATCTCTGGGAATGACGACACCGGTCTCTGTGAAATTTCTCGGAGATGGCTTATTGGTATTATAGTTTGTGATTTGAGCAGCTCTTTCATCTTGGAGAAGTAATTCGGTAAGGAAATGAAGGCTATTATCCATGAGGTATTCATTATCTTTAGAGTATCTTGGGTCAACGAGTTCGCTTTCCTTTTCCTCTTTCAACTTTTTTAGAATGAGGAGGGTTAAATAACGTCTTTTAATGATAGCATGGTAGTTATTATCGAAATTTTCATTGATGCCTGATGTTCTTATAAGTTTGAAAAGTTGGTCGATGCTTAAATTTTCATAATCTTCGTTAGTCAAGCACAGTGACCGATTATCCAAGAGAAATGCTGGGGGTCTAGTGTTAACGCCCGTGATGGAATTGGTGGCCGCGGCGATGGCAGCAGCAGCAGAAGAAGATGAATCCGTTCTAAAATTGTCTTGAAATGCTTCAAATTCAGTCAAAAAATTGTTGTTATCATTTTGTTGAGTATTCTGTTGAGTCGTCTGTATGGGAATGAAATTACCACCATCGCCATCCACCACGGGATTTGGTTGCGGGGATCCGGTAGATTCATATTGGTCACTCGTAGCCCTTGAAGCACCCAGAGATCCTAAATGACTCAAATACGTTCCTGCCTGACCAGCAACGCCTCTAGTGGCTTGAGAAAAAGTCCGATCATTTAATGTGATATAATTGTCCAACACCGTAGCAATGATTGGTAAAATACCTGCTTTCACCACTCGTTGCCGTATAACTTCAGTACCTCTAGTACCAATCAAAACCAAACATTGAAAGGCCAAGGTCCATTTCCAGGCGGTTAACACTTTTCTTTCACTATTATAGATATTTTCACTCAAGGTGAAGTTGGTATTATGACACTCATGAAGGATTTCAATTAAACGCTCAACTCCACCATCAGTGGATAGCGTTTCTCTCACCTTTGCTGAAGACGATACAAGGTAGGTTAAATGATTTAGCGAATTAACCAAAGGCCTATCACTCGTGACATCCAACGCCCTCCGATCGTACACAGTGGTGCTGATAGTCACGGCGGCCCTGTTGTTACCAACAGATTTGTAATTCGAATCACGCATGTGAGTAGCAGCTAGCTAATGTGATAGGTAATTCGTGGAGTGAACTGAGTGTACTTTACCTCTAGAGCGCTAAAATTGGGGGAAAAAATCAGGAGAAAAACCTAGCGATAGCGACAGGTAGCACAGTACCTGAAATATGATCAAAAAAACGGTTGTTTATACTTTGTGGAGTTCACAGGAAAAGCTTTTAATCGTGTGGCACCTCTTGAGTCACCTGGATTATAAATCACAAACGGATTCGCAAAGAGAAAACAGAAATTTTGGGAGAGGATGCGGTAGAGACACGTACATGGCACCAAAAGTTGGGGCCAGATAAGCGGTTGGCCCAGTGGTCGAAAGTATCATTATATTGTTTAACAGGTATAATTTGATGTGTAACGAAGTATAGGTAAAGTAGTTAAGCAAAAAGACTAGTCTGGTGGGCGGCGCAGCGGCCATGAAAATTTTGCAGCTAGTCTGCGACCCCACGACAACTATGAAGGACACCAACCCATCTCTACCCCCAGAAGCCAGAGGCCGTAGACCCGGGGCCATTTAAGTAGCTCAGACATGTAGTAGTCTAGAATCTCTATTAAGTCTAATAAAACTATACACTAATAAACAAGAAAGAATGAGTCTTTCATCGGGCTTAAATCAAAGCCTCAACGTCTGCGACCAACCGAACAGACTGTTCCATGAACATTAAAGTCAAAATCGAATGTGGACCGATTCTGAATAATTGAGCCCAGAACCCTTTGTAGAAAGCCGTCACCCCTTCGGTTTTCAAGGTTTTTGCAATACAATCGATAGGGCCCTTGTACAAATCACCTTTTTGATTGTAGACTCTCGTCAAAACCACATCCCAAGGGTTCATTACTATGGCCACACAAAGACCAGCAACTGAGGAGGAGATGAAGTGCAAAAAGATCGAATCAGCCGACACGATATTGTTAGCTACCACCATGTTCTTTGTGTAGAAATAGGCTGGTAATTGTACCGAGGAGCCTGCCCCTGTTCTTAAAATTGCAGCATCCACCCCTCTAAATAACCCTTTAATCCCTTCACTCTTGAAGATTTGGACCAATCCGTTGAATGGCGATTTGTAGTATGTTTGTTGACCTACTGATTGGGTTTGATTGGCAGCAGATACTGATGCGGCGTATGATTGCATTCTGGTCTTGACCAAGAACAACGGGTTGGCAACGATGGCCCCAGCAGTCCCGGAAATGAAACCGGCCCCAACATTAATTCCCATATGTTGCGGTACGACCCCATCGCTCAATGCTTGTGGGTTGAAAAATTGAGTCAAGTAGTATCTACCAGGTTCATAGAATCCAAATCTACACCCATTCAACCCGATTTGGTAAAGGTATCCAGCGACCAAACCTTTCTGTAACCCTTTAATCCCTTCATTTTTGTAAATGACTCCAAAAGCTTGGAATGGATTTTTATACAATTTTGGAACCGACTTATCGGCCTTTGATAATTCTCCCTGAAGCTGCATTCTGGTCTTAATAAGCTCGATAGGGTTAGTGAAAGTCACTGCACCACATGCGGCTATAGCCCCGGCTATGAAGCCCCCTAAGGTGGACACTTTCGGTGTTTCTTTGTGCTGGGACATAGTTAGATATCAGCTTTATCGGTGGAAAAATAAAAAAAAAAACCGTTACACCAAGCCGAAAAATTTCACCGAAGGTGCCTGCAACAGGCCGCTGATAAAAATCCGATGCTCCTGTACCGGAGAATTTTGTAATGTAAATCACTTGGACCTGTTTGCTTGACGGAATGGCTGGGTTGTTCGAACACGTAAACACAAACAGAACCGAGTCGATCAATGAATCGGGTGGGCGATTGGCTCGGATTGACCATGTTGCAAATATGCCCTTGCTGCAAATTGAGCTTGCTGCACCCCGCAGGCTGGCCTTGGAGTAAAAACGCCTAGGTGTCTACATGGTCATAGGCCTCATACATCGTACCACCTCCCCACACCATAAGCCCTGGCTAGAACTAGCTGTAATCTATAACCGTTAATGTGTCAACAACATCTCTTACGTAATCGATCATCAACCTCATTTTTCCATCTCACCAATTTTTCACCCCAGATAACAATGCTTAGGTGGATTCAACAGATACCCAAGCACCAGAACGCCAAAACAATCATTGCCAGGCGGTCGTATGCCACTAGCTACAACCAGGCCAAGGTATTGAACAAATATCCAGTCGGTCAGAATCTTAATGGGTTCGTCATACAAGAAGTGCAGCCAGTGCCCGAATTTTCACTCGTAGCAGTCAAGTTAAAGCATGAAAGAACTGGAAGTCAGCACTTGCACCTCGATGCCCCCCAAGATAAGAACAACGTATTCTCCATCGCTTTCAAGACCAATCCCCCCGACAGCACCGGGGTGCCTCATATTTTAGAGCATACTACGTTGTGTGGTTCATATAAATACCCAGTGAGGGACCCATTTTTCAAGATGTTGAACCGGTCGTTGAGCAATTTCATGAACGCCATGACCGGCCATGACTACACGTACTACCCGTTTGCCACCACCAACTCCAAGGACTTTGAAAACTTGATGGACGTCTATTTATCATCGGTATTCGAGCCGTTATTGACCTATGAAGATTTCGCTCAGGAAGGGTGGAGATTAGAGAATGAGGTCACTGACGACAAGTCCAGTCCTTTGGTGTTCAAGGGGGTTGTCTACAACGAGATGAAGGGTCAGTACTCGAACTCGGCCTACTACTACTGGATCAAGTTCCAAGAAGCCATTTACGCCTCATTGAATAACTCGGGAGGTGATCCAAAAAAGATCACTGACTTGCAGTACGAAGATTTGATCGATTTCCATGCCAGAAACTACCACCCATCTAACGCCAAAACGTTTACTTACGGGTCGTTGCCATTAAGATCTCATTTGAACAAACTTAATACGATGTACGGACCATTCGGATCAAGAAAGGTCAGAAATGTGGTAAAGCAGCCTACTTTCCAAAGCGTCACCGACAACACCAAGAATACCACCACCGTCAAAGGTCCAGTGGATGTAATGAGTGGCAAGCTGATCGAAGAACAGTATCAAGCATCTATCACCTGGTACTTGGGGGATGCCTTGAAAGAAGAAAGCCAATACGAAATCTTCAAGTGGAAGGTGCTCAATTCTTTGTTATGCGATGGACATAGCTCTCCGTTTTACCAGGAATTGATTGAAAAGGGATACGGGGAAGACTTCACCGTCAACAGTGGATTGGACTCCACCACGGCCTTGCTTTCGTTTTCAGTGGGGTTGAACACCTTGACCGAAGAAAAGGTTGCTGGTCTCGAACAAAAAATCCAGTCAATTTTGACCGGTAAAGTCATTCCAGATTTACAATCAGACTCTAAGGTTTACCGGGAACGTGTAGAAGCCATGATTCACCAAATTGAGCTTAATTTCAAGAAGCACAAACCAGATTTTGGTTTGGGCTTATTGCACTCAATTGTGACTACTTGGGTCAATGAGTTAAACCCTATCAACACCTTAAAAATAGATGCGGTTCTCGAGCGTTTCAAACAAGAGTACAGCACCAAGGGGTTGAAATTGTTTGAAGAGTTGATCAACTCCAGCTTGTTGAATGCCAGCACTCCTACCTACAAGTTCACTATGGTGCCTGACCAAAACCTCACCAAAGAGTTAGCCGAGGAAGAGAAGCAAAGGTTACAGGAACAAGTGTCCAACTTAACTGACGAAGATAAAACCATTATCTTTGAAAGATCTGGCAAGCTTGCTGCCAGACAAAAGGAAGAGGAAGACGTTTCTTCGTTGCCCACATTGACCATAGACGACATTCCAAGACACGGAGAGTTCCACAAACTCGACTTTGGTAGTATCAATAGTAAAAAGTTACAAAAGAGAATTGTTGATGCCAACGGGTTGATTTATGCCACGGCCGCCAAAGATTTGAGTTATTTACCAACCAAATTTTACCCATATATGCCATTGTTCATCTCTTGTCTTAGCAACTTGGCCGGTACTTCTGAAACTTCTATTATTGACTTAGAAACAAAAATTCAGAAGTTGACTGGGGGTGTGAGTTTCTCGTTCAGTAACAGAACCAACCCATACAATGTGTCCGAGACTAACTTGAAGTTTGTCGCTAACGGGATGGCATTATCCCAGAACTCTGGTCATATCTACGACTTGTGGTACGAGATGTTGACCAAGACCAAGTTCACTGAAGAACTGGAAGTGGTGGATAAATTGAGCATTTTGATCAAGACCTTAGGTCAAAACCAAATGAACACTATTGCGGAAAGAGGCCATTCTTATAGTTCATCGTACTCTACCAGCCAATTGACTCCTACCAAGAACATCAGAAACCTGATCTCGGGTATTGGCCAAGTGGAATTCATCATGGAGCTTAACAAGAACTTGGACTCGAAGGGTAAGGACTACTTGGTGAGTGAAGTGTTGCCAACTTTGAGAGAGATCAGAGACTTGGTGGTCCATGGTAAAACCGAACAATCTGAACCCGGGTTCGAGTATAATTTGATTGGTGATGCCAAGGCCGTTAAGAGCAATGAGGCCTACGTCCAAAAATTCGACGACTCTGTGATTGGCTTAGGAAGTCAGACCAAACCAAATGAGTTGCAGTCATTTATGGACGAGTTCAACGCTAAGTCTCCAACCAGCAGCCAAACTTTAATCAACCTCCCATTCCAAATCGGTTACTCCTCGTTGGCCAAGTTAGGTGCTGAGTACACCAGCGAAGACGGTGCCAGCTTACAAGTGTTGGCCCAATTATTGTCATTCAAGCACTTGCACTCAGTGATCAGAGAAGCCAACGGAGCTTACGGCGGTGGTATGTCATACGACGGTTTGGGCGGAACCATTAACTTCTACTCTTACAGAGACCCTAATCCATTAAAATCGATCGAGTCGTTTAGACAATCGTATCAGGTGGCATTAGACAAATTAGAAAATAACTGGGACTACGCCGATTTACAAGAAGCCAAGTTATCGATCTTCCAGAGTGTTGATGCTCCATCACATATTGCTCTGCAAGGAGTGACTGCATTCCTCGAAGGTATCACCGACGACATGAAGCAAGAGAGAAGAGAACGGTTCTTGGACATCGATAATGAAGAGTTAAAGAATGTGACGGAAAAATATTTGCTTAACGCCGCCAACAAGGAAGCAGCCACTGTCATTGGTGACAACGAGCAGTTACAGATATCACCAGAAAGTCAGGACTGGAAGATCAAGAGTTATTAATCTACAAAAGATTACCATGTAAATAGTATTTATTGATCATTAAAATATATACAAGAAAACGTAAGCAGGACTCGGCAACCCGTACAGCGAGAGCTCGACGTGACTCCTACTATACTCTATGGGTTCTGTGGAAGTCTTTAGCTACAACTTCAGGAACTCTTCTCTTCTTATCCTCGGTGAACAAACAATGTCTTTTGGCGACGGGATCATAAAGGATCAAGTTGAGTTTTCTGGTGTGTCTAGGAATGTTGAACCATTTCTCGTACCCAGTCTTAGCCGCCGAAACAAGCTTGACCATGGTGTGGGTGGTTTTAGCTTTGGCCATATTGATGTATGCGATGAAGTTTTTTCAGGTTAAATTTGTGGTCGCACTTAAATTGTCACAAAGACATCATCACCGGCGGTTAAATTAATTTCCCTCACCAACGCGCACCGCAAATTCAATTTTCACGCCAGTGGAAAAAAATAACTGCCAGATCAACAAGTTAAGTTATACAAATATGAAGGTCACCAGTATTACATTGCTCCTCAGTTCGTTGATGGCGTTGGTCATGGGTTTGAACATGGAAATATTGGCCAACAGTCACCCGGAACCTGTCTGTATCCGTGATTTTGTCGGAGAAGACCAACTTGTGGTTATAAATATCAAGACCAACGGTAGAGTTGGTGACGGTCAACAATTGAATGTTTTAGTCAGCGATTCTCTTGGAAATGAATTGAGAAAGAAAAACGACATTGGTGATCACGCCAGAATCACCTTCACCAGTTTCCATAGTGCTGCCTTTGATGTTTGTTTCACCAATTACTTGGAATCAAAAACTAGATACACTCATTTAGCCAGAGAAATTGAATTGGATATTGAAAGTGGTGCTGCTGCCAGAGACTGGAACGCGGTACAGGCTGCTGAAAAGTTGAAACCTAATGAAGTTGAATTACGTAGAATTGAAGAAATGACTGGTGAAATCACTAGTGAATTACAATACTTGAAAAGAAGAGAAGAAAGAATGAGAGATACCAATGAATCCACCAACTCAAGAGTCAAGTACTTTTCTATGCTCGTGATTGTTTCCTTGGTTGGTTTAGGTGCTTGGCAAATCCAATATTTGAGACACTACTTCAAGGTCAAACATATTATTTAGATACAATATAAAAGTATATTTTGCAACATTTATTTGAAACTAAATACTGTTGTTGTTTTCAAAACTTCAATTGCTCGGATGACCTGGTTTCGTTGGGCCGATTTGGTCGTTTGTAAGTACTGATCAACAGTTTTACCACACATGTCGTCGATGGTTGTGAATTGTTCTTTTAACAGCCCGAAATTTTCCAGGTAGGTCCATTTCTCTAGCACCCGCAAGTTGAACCCCACTACTATTTTCACCATCGTCCAAGTAGTGACGGCCTTGTGGATATCTCGTAGCTCAAACAAGGTCACCAACGAGTCGTAGATTTCATCCGACGCTAAAAAGTCAACCACCTGAGACGTCACTCTCTCGGTTTGGCCCTCTCTCAACTCCTCTAGAGCCTTGCTTATAGCGTCTATACCTTCGAACCCCGTGAGTTCGTAAAGCGTCCTCTCAGTCAACATCAACATGAATTGCACGACGTGCTTGTCGAACCCTTCGTCTACAACTGCCTTTGTTAGAGACTCGAAATAAAGGTACATCTGATGACTTTCCAACAGCACGAGTTTCAAACTGACGACCCTGAAGAAATTGAAAACTCCCAACGAGTCGTCGACCTTCAATGACCTCGTCACCGCCGTGTCAACAGGCGACAGGCTAGAGCACAAGAGGGCAAGTTCGTAGACCAAGCGGGTGATTTTGAACCTCAAATCGTAGGTCTGGTATATACAAGTGTCATCCACACTTTTGGTCATTGGCTTACCCAAAAGCTTTTCTTCTTTGGAGAAACAACCGGTGAATTCTACAGGTGAATCACCGTCGGTATGCGATAGCACGCTTTGGACGAGCCGGTCGTACCAGTATACGGGCTTGGAGCTACGCTGGTGTATTAACCTGCCCAAAAGGGAACCATTTTTCACTTTCTTCCGAAACGCTTCGGACTTCTGTTCACCCTGGTAAATGAGCGAATGGTGGGCCAATGGCTCCAGGGTGAGCCCAGTCTTCAAGAAATGATGAAACTCGTACTCAATGAAGGCGAAAGTGCTTTCAACGAACTGATAGTAGTTGCAGAACAATGCGTGGTAGTTATCAGGTTTGATCTCGGTCCCACTCGGCACCGCCGTGGCCTTACTGGCACAGTACAACGTCCACTCGAGCAAGTCCCATAAACAGTACAGGCTCCTGTTCGGATTGAGCCTGGTGGTGACCAATGGGTCGTCAAAAAGGAGCGTGTCGGTCTTTGGAGGAGCCGGTGAGTTGCTTCGAGACGTCATCTGGGACAATTTGTTGACCATGTTTAGCGATATGGAGAGAGACTTTTCACTGACGTCGGTGGGGTCCTGGGCATTGAACTTTACCAACTCATCATTGACGTCGTCTAGAGATACGTCCCCGTGGCCCGCCACTGGGCTTTCCAGGTCTGTGGGGGTCGCTACTTTCCTTCGCTTAGCGGACTCTCCGTCTAAGGAACCCAGCAACTTGGCCCGCTTGGACTGGGCCCGTGGAATGACAATAAACTCGGCAAAGAGCTCGTACAATCCATCAAACACCAATGGCTCGGTCGGTACTCGGGCCAAGTAGTGCTGTAATATTCGAGCAGCCTTGTCTCGCATGGACACCAAATTGGAGTAGTCCTTTTGCACTTCCCGCTCGGTATTGAGGGCCATCACGTCGTAGGGATGATTATTGGAGGTCCAGTTGATCTGGGGAACTCGTACGCTTATTGTTAGCAAAATCCGGAGGGTTTTAAGGTTTGGCAAATGGGCTGGAGGTATGAGATGAGATGCTCCCGCAAGATGTTGGAGAAGCAACAGAAGTTGGCGAACGTTGGTGAAATTGGTTCCTTCATGTAGATTGGTATCGTCTATCACCGGGATACATTGTTTGATGACTTCGTTCTCTAACTCTAGTCGAATATCAGGACTTATTTTGACCATGAATAAGTTGGGAAATGTACAGGAGTGCATTGCGGATCACTCTGTAAGGCTTGTTAACTGGTCAGAACAACCCCACGTATATACAAGAACTAAATAGCGATAAACGAACCAGTTACATCAATCATACTCTCCTAAAGAACCGAGAATGTAGGCAAAGGTTTTGATATCGATGTAGATCCCCTCAGAGGTCTTGGAGAGACTAAAATTATTTACATTGCCATTGGCGTCAGTGTTGCAGCAGCTTAGCATATCGATCAACAACACGTCGCTCAAGGTTTGTTTACCGGAGCCGTCCAAGTTTAAGGCACTTTTGACCTTTTTCAAATCACTCAATGTCAATTTGAAGTCTATCAACTCTTTCGACGACACCGGGCCGTTTGGCTGTGCTACCTCTACAAACAAGCTCCAAGTATCCTTGATGTCATCGAAATGGTCACGGAACTGAAGAAGCTTATCGGCGTAGGATAGAAGCTTGTCGACGTCTACGATGTCCAAAATATCATCGTCGGTTTCGATAACGGTAGTGACGGTGAAGGTTGTGACCATCTGAAGCACAATGTCGGTCTTGGTGTTCCGGTACGAGAGGTGTGTGCCTCTGAACCGGTAGAAATGGTCGATGGCCTGGAGAATATCGGCGACAAAGCATCGGGGGATCGCAAGCTTGGTGAAGATGTGCTCGAGCGACTTCAAATAAACATCCTCTTCCGTTTCGGTGAGGTCAGCGTATACCGTGAGGATCTCTTCCTCGTACCGGGGATGTAGTTGCAGGAACCCGCTGGATAATCCGCCGGTTTTGGCTTTTCTTTTGGACATGGGTATGGTTTAACGGCTGAAAATTACTCCGCACTTTATCACTAATGCCAGCTCCGTACATTAGAACCGACTTGGTCGACGTCACCGAACAATTGACTGACATCCCATGCACCGTGTTGTTCAAGAAAGAGTCTCAGCAGCCGTCAGGAAGTTTTAAGCTTAGAGGAATTGGCCACTTGATTTCCCAGTCGTTGCAAACAGTAGAGGGTAGTACCAATGCCACCGTGGAAGTGTTTTCGTCTTCAGGCGGCAATGCTGGGCTAGCAGCGGCTTATAGTGCTAGATATTACAACCGTAAGTGCACGGTGGTACTCCCTGTCACCTCGAAACCGTCGGTGGTGGAGCAGTTGAAGCAGTTGGGTGCCACGGTGCATATAAAGGGAAACCATTGGGGGGAGGCCGATTCGTACCTCAAGAACGAGATCATCGGGCACCTTGGCTCCGACATCCACCCGATCTACTGCCATCCGTTCGACGACCCGTTGGTATGGGAGGGCCATGCCACGATGATAGACGAGATCGAGCAGCAATTGACGCCAGAGCAGCTAAGCCGGGTCAAGGCGGTAGTATGTAGCGTGGGAGGCGGCGGGTTGTTGGCAGGAATCATCGAGGGGTTGCACAGGTCTGTACACTTGAAGACCGTGCCGGTATTGGCAGTGGAGTCAGACGGGGCCCCCAGTTTAGATCAAGCCATCAAAGCCCAGGAGGTAGTGACATTGGACCTGGTCAAGACGTACGCCACCTCGTTGGCTGCCCCGTATGTATGTCAGCGGGTACTTGATTTGTGTATCCAGCACCCAGTCCACAATGTGGTGATCCCCGACACCGATACCGTGGCCGGCACGGTGTATTACTACAACACATTCAAGGAAGTGGTAGAGCCCGCATGTGGTGCATCGATCTCGGTTGTTGCCCAAAACCAGCAATTATTGGACCGGCTCCAATTGGCAAGCGACGACATTGTGGTAGTGGTTGTTTGTGGCGGTACTGTTACCACAGAGTTAGATATAGAGACGTATAGACAATATGTATAACAGAGGTAGTCACTGCGACAAGAGCGCTGACGCTCTCGCTTATCTTCCCCATATTTGCGGATTCATATGAAGTTTTTCAGGGACTAAATTCAACTATAATGAGCTCTTGGTTGCAGTCATGGAGCCGAAATGGCAGTCAAGATCCGGCTGATGACAATGGGTCTACGGGCGTTGCCGCCACGGGGCCCACTAGCTCTGAGCCTTCAAGAGCGTATACAGAGACGCCGCAGCAATCACAGCATAAACCGGAGCCTGGTAGAGGCCCCGTGAGCTTTTCGTCCATATCGTCAGGGGGCTGGATTTGGAGACGACAGGACGTGGCAGGTGGTGATGGGCCATCGGAAGGTGAAGGTTCTGGGGACGATGGTCAGGACAACGGGGGCGCTGGAGGAGATGGCGATGATGATGATGATGATGACGATGATGATGACTCCAGCGAGTACAACGAGGAGGCTGACCATGTGCGGGTCGACAGGAAGCGGAGCGTCTCTTCGTGGTCGTTCTGGAACAAGGACGGGGTAGAAGAGGTCGATAAGCCGAAGCCACGGGCAAAGAAGACAAAGGACAGCAAAGAAGTGAAAGACCGGGAGACCGACAAGGCGGACCCCGTAAGTTTCTCCAATACGATTCTCAACTCGACCCCCAACATCACCAAGGATCACAACGAGGCCAAGCACCAAGACGATGCGGTGTTGTACAAGCCCCACGATGACGCTACGCAGTTTAATAAGATCAACACCCACAAAAACGAAAATTTGAAAGAGAACGTGATTGTGCCCAATTGGGAGACGTGCTTGCCGAGCCAAAACTCGTTGGTTCCCGGCAACAGTCTCACGCTGTCGCTATTCAGCGGGTCGACAACGTCTAACCAGAACAACAACAACAGCAGCAAGGTGGATGTGACGAGTTGGCGGACGTTTCTCGGGCAGTTATCGACCAAATTGGGGTTTAGCTCGCAGACGCTTACAAATGTGATCAATGACGATGCCAGTTTGGACGAGTCTACCGATAACTCAGGGGCCTCCAAAGACCGGCTCGAAAAGGAGTTTAGTCTTTTGTATGAGCGGACGTACAAGTTATTTGGCCGGTCGCTTGCCAAATTACCGGACCATAAGCGGGCGTGCTTACCGAGCTATAACCGGTATTATACCAAGCTGTCTGACTCGTACACCTACGAACAAGAGACACAGCTCGAAGAGGACGTCAACGACCCTAACTCCATTTCTATCACTAATGATCCCATGGGGAATCTTTTGATCAACCACAAGAGCCTGAAGCTGAAACCGCCGGTGTTTAGGCCTGCTGAAGTGGTTCGCCAGCGGGGCGGGTCTTTACGTAAAATCAAGAAAGTATTGATCATTGGAGTCCATGGGTTCTTCCCCACCAAAATGATCAGGCCGCTTATCGGGGCGCCCAAGGGAACTTCTCTCAAGTTTGCCAATGAGGCCGAACGGGCCATGATCCGGTACTTTCTCGATAACGGGATGATTGATGAGACCGATACTAAGGACCTCAGTATCCAAAAAATCGCCTTGGAGAAAGAGGGAAAGATATTTGACCGGGTCGAATTTTTCACCGAGATCTTGACCAAGTGGCAGAACGAGTTGAATGAAGCCGACTTTATATTTGTAGCAGCTCACTCGCAAGGGTGTGTAGTCTCGATCATCTTGTTGGCCAAGTTGATAAAAATGGGGGTGTTAAAGGATGCCATTCACAAACGGATAGGGATCTTGGGAATGGCCGGGATCAACAACGGGCCGTTTTACGGGGTTGACAAGACGTTTTTCATGAAGGCATACTCCGCCATAGAGCATGACTCGTTAATGGAGTTATTTGAGTTGACTAAGTTTACCAGTGAACAATCGTTGGTGTATAAGGAGTCGATGCAGGTAATCATCAATTCCAATGTCAAGATTTGCTTTATAGGCTCGATAAATGATCAATTGGTGCCATTATACTCGGCGGTGGCGTCCCACGTATTCCACCCCAATATTTACCGGGCTTGTTACATCGACCACTCGTCGCTGACCCCGTTGTTCATCCAAAAATTGGTTTCGTTGTGCTGCCAATTACAGAACATGGGGTACTTCGATAACAACGTCATGAAGGAGTTGAGTACGGCGCTAGCTGGCCCGTTGACGGGCGGGGGTCATTCCAAGATTTATAACGATGGGAAGGTCTACGATTTGGGGATCAAGTTTGTGTTGGATACCGACGACTTGGTGATCCCGCCACCGGTAGAATCTCGCATGTCTAATCAAGCGTCGGGTCCAGTCGATGGTGATTCCCAGGTCCAGTTCGGGTCGGTCACCAGTGGGGTGGGGCCCTACGGGTCGGTGCCTCAGTCCGATGCCGCCGAAATCATCACTATCCCCATGACCAATCAGGTATACATCAAGGAGTTCAACATCAGTAAATTAGGCACAAACCCGTTCATTCTTCCCTGGTGCTTACGGGGATTGTTGTTCAATATAGAGAAAAATTGGCCCAATAACAACCGTCTCATTAGCGTCGATAAGGGTAAAGAGGTGGGGAAAACCGGTTACGACGAAATCAACGAATTATACCGAGCCTTTGATGAATGGACGCCCGAAAGTAAGGTGTTGAAAGAGTTGAAGTTTAGATTAAATGGGTTAAGAGCAAGTAAGTTATAATAAAGATCCGGGGGTTTATTGTTTGTAATCTCTGCTGTAGTGTCCATTTGTGTCACTTCTCGCGATTCTCTGTTTTGTTTATACCAGTAAGATGAATGATTCCATCGTGGCTGACGCCAGTCCCCAACTGCTGGAGCATCATACCCAGCCGTCTCCGCTGGAGCTGTGCCATTCATCTGTTACGGCGGAACAAGTCACGGCGTCCGACATTTACCCAACGCCTGGCTCTTTGGAATCTGGGTCTGTGGACCCTGACGCTCTGGACCCATGGCACCAATACGAACGCATGCTTCGATACGTGGCGGTATATGACGCTACGTTGACTACCATACGTCGATGCTTGCCCCAATTGGAGGTGTCTGCTGTGGTAGACAAAATTCATGCCCTGTTTCCTGCCGCTGATTGGACGGGGCCAGAGGTGGTGGTGCTAGCCCAGTGGTACTTGGATGCCCGTCCTGGGCCCGATAATAGTGTTCCTGAATCTGTGGTAACAGAGCTCCCGCTAAGAAACGACGCCCAGATCGCCGATACGCTTCAGCGGCTAGTAGCAAAATTGGCAAAGTGCAAGTTCCCTACGATCTGGAGCTCTCATGAGAAGGCGGCGTTTTTGTTCCAGATGGACCTGGACTTGACCGCCCGTGGGCTCTTTGAGCTGCTTCCCGACGTGGATTTTGCCCTGCTCCCAAGCATCTTCACCACTGCTCCCGCATGGACTCCAGGGGAGATCCGGTTTCTCCAGCATGCCAAAGCCATCGACTCGAGCCTCGACTCAGTGTGCTCGGAACTCGTGATCAGATCCACCGACGAAGTCACCGCCAAACTTCACCAGGTATCTCCAAAGCGAATCACTTTCGATGAAGCTTACCTCGAATACTTACACCACACCCATCACACCAATTTAGGGGATTTGAGGCTCCACTTCCCAGACGTGCCAACTCGGGAGCTTGTGCGAGAGACTCTGTACGTCAAAGCATCACAAGAGGAACTAGATTTTGCTAGGAAGGCATACGACCAGGAGAAGTCTGCGTTTTTTGTGCAGGCGTGGTTGCCATTCAGGGCTATTTCTACGATTGAAAAGTGGTTTAGCCGGTTCAAAGATACTTATCGAAAGCGGACTTTCAAAAACTCTCTCGAGGAACTATTGTATATGTCCCAGTGGTATTCTTCGGGTGAGTTCGGGAATACTAAAAGGAGACGTACTCGTAGGTCAGGTGGTTCTGGGGAGAGTTCTGAAGGTCCTGGGGAGAGCACTGAAGGTACCGAGAAGAGCATTGAAGGTCCTGTAACAAATACTGCTTCAGAACCACCATTGGCTCTGGAAAACGACGTATCTGACGCTATTCATTTGGTTCCTCACGCAAGCGAACCACCATTCAGTTTCGAGCAATATAAGCAAATGAAGCTACATAAGATCGAGCAAGAAACAAAGAAGAAACAGCGGGCAGAAGAAGCGAGGCTTGAGCGGATCAGAAAGAAAGAGCAATGGGCTGTCAACCCTAAGCCTAAGAAAGCTCCAAGCAAATCAGGTGAAGCTAATAAGTTGGCCATAGAAGCAGCATATTTTCAGAGTATCACGGGTGATAAGCAGATGATAAAGGACAACGTAAAACGGAAAAGACAACCGACTGCATTTTGGGTTCCTCAGTTCGAAGACAGAAAGACTTTGAAACGAATGATGAAGCGTAAGATCATCAAGAAACCCAAATCTAAATCCGTGGGTCGACCCGTTAAGTCTGAACCTAAAATTTCAGATCCGTTTACACCACTGCAATCTGAGGAGCCTGATCTGAAAGATGAGCGGGAATCAACCGAAGAAGAAATCGAGGTGGAAGAGGAGGACGAGGAGAATGTCAGTCCATTCGATCCCTACGATATCACTGTCGATACTGATTTGGATGCTGCCGGTAGACAGTTGTTCGTCGACGAAATATACCAAAACGAGAACAAGCTTCCTGACTTAAAATTCGAGCCCGAAGACCTTGAAACTGACATTCTCGAAGATATGAATAAGTCTTTATATTCGACCGACGTGTTATGTGCTAAAATTGTATTGGACTTCCCTAATTGTTATAGAAGCATGGACTCTTCGTTCCCTCAATTACGAATCACTAACAGTGAGGGGGCCGAAATAGTCAACCCTTCGAACCGGGTACGGGTCAGGACCTTGTTGTACCCAGAGCATAATGAACTCTTCATCCTTGCAGTCCCGAAAAATAATGAATTGAATCCACTTTATGAAATTCAAAAGTTTTTTCAAATTCATTACTGTCTTTTCTTCTCTCATTCGGAAGTTTTGAAAAAGATCATATACAACGACTATTGTATAGGCCTCGAGACTGCTGTGAAGGAAAACAATTTCACAGAATTCATGGCCATCATAGATAGATGGAACTTATTGATGTTGGTACTATCTCCTACTCATAAAGGTGACGCATTGGCTAAAGTTGATTTGAATAGTGAAGTACGTCAATACCTAACACAGCAGGAACCGGTCGCTACCGAAGATTTGAAACTTGTCATTTTCTTTGAGGAATTGAAAGTGAAACTGGTCAACTTGAACGGCGAATTGACTCCTCCCAATGATGGTGATCTTCCAATATCCTCTGCTTCCGCTCAAAAAAGAACAGTTAAAAATGAGGAAACAAGTAATGGAGTTATCTCAGTCAAGACAAGCAATGGAACCTCTATAAATGGACTGTATCATTCGATTGATACTGACCGCGTTGCTGGTGTAGTTCGTCCTCGAAGCTATATCGCTGATTTCTTCTCTTTATTGAGACAGAAGACCTCAGTATCAAGATATTGTATGCAACAAATCTTGATCAGGGTCTACGCCAGGGTAGTTTCTACTAGATCAAGGGAGCTTAGAAAGTACAAGGCTTTCACTGCAGAAGTTTACGGGGAATTACTCCCTTCATTTGTCAGTGAAGTGCTCACCAAAGTCAACTTTAGACCCCAACAAAAATTCTATGATTTGGGGTCTGGAGTAGGAAACACCTCATTCCAAGCTGCATTAGAGTTCGGAGCATCATTCAGTGGTGGCTGTGAACTCATGGAACATGCTTCAAGATTGACTGAGATCCAGCAATTGGTCCTCGACAATCACTTGAAAGTTTTGGGAATCAAACCTCTTAACATGGGTTTTGCGTTGGCTCAAAGTTTTGCCAAAAATGAACAAGTTCGTAAAGATGTACTTCAGTGTGATGTATTGATTGTGAATAATTATTTGTTTGATATGGACCTTAACTTTGAAGTTGGACGCTTGCTCTACGGGCTTAGACCGGGTACCAAGATCATTAGTTTAAGAAACTTCATCACTCCAAGGTACAAGTTTACTGGTGACGAGACCATCTTCGACTATCTTTCGGTCGAGAAGCACGAAATGAGTGATTATTTCTCTGTTAGTTGGACTGCCAATAAAGTGCCGTATTACATCTCCACTGTTGAGGACACCATTCAACCGCAATATCTTTAGTCGAAGCACTTTGAGATTGTCTACGACGAGGGGTTGCTTCCCTAATCATTAATTAATCTGTATACTATAAACTTATTATTACAAATCTATCATTTCCCCTACTCCACGATTATACCTTTTTCCTCTTCTTGTTTACGTTTTCCTTATCGTCATTAGGCCTTTTAATGTCCTTAACATCGTCGCTTATAGCAGTCCCATTCTTGGTTTCCGTCACCCCTGGTGATCCTGGTCTCGTACTACTAGCGGAGCTGCCCACGCCATTCATTTTCATCTTCTTCTTGTTGGCGGTGTCCACTTCTCTGGTAAGAGCTAACAATAAAGTGTTGATTCTTCTACCCAATTCTTGCGGAGTCCGAGATAACATAAACCAGTCAAACCTGAATAAGTCACTCAAACCAACCTCTTCCTTGACCTTTTCACTCAAATGCTCGCTGAAGATACCATACTTATGTACACAGCTCAAGATAAACCTGTCTTCGAGCTTTGAGTAAACCCTCTTGGAATTGTTTGGTGGATAGGTGATGACAAGCTCGGATAAGGGATCATTCACGGATTCCATCTTGTGTTTCAAAATCTCTTGCTGTCTGTGAAGCTTTGCAAGCTTCTTCTCGCTGGCATCGATTTGTGAAATGTATTTTTCATACCCATCAATCTGCTTGTAATTCTCCCAGAACGCTTTGGAATACAGTTCCACTTCCTCTGGGGTTTTTGTACCCACGCTTTTGGAGATTTCTGCGTAAGCTTCTCTTCCATGTTTAGCACAAGCATGTATGAAGTTTGTGAAATCACGACGGGTCCATGAGTTGAAACACTGTTCAAGGAGTTCCTCTTTCTTTTTGATTTCCTCCTCAGTCAAGGGAACAGCGTCTTTGATTCTTTGTTGCTCAAGGAGCCTTCTTTCCTCTCTGGTCATGTCATCTTTGTATTCCTCGGCTAGGAATTCCTCGTCACTATCGCCAAAGTCATCCACAGAGTAACGATAGCCAATTTCCTTCTTGTACAGTAACTGTTCTCGTTCGAGTAATTCTTTCAACTCCTTGTCGAAAAACTGATGGTCCTGGATATGATACTGTTTGGGTTGCTTGGGTTTAGCTGCTGTCCCATTCTTGGTCAAGACCGTTTGTTTCAAAACGTCTTTATAATAGTTATCGATTGAATACGTTTGCTCTTTACGCTCTCTCTTACTGGGATTGATCCAGGTACCGCTGACTCCCCCATTCTCCCGCTTAGCGAAATTCTGTCCGTTCCATTCGTAGGCGGAGTTGTCGAACGAAAAGTTTTGAATATCATCAAGTCCCAACTTGTTGAACTTTTGGTTCAAGGTTTTGGTCTTTTCAGCTCCCCTTTGCAACACAGCGTCAATATCATCATCAAATGTGTTGTCGTCCTTATTGGTCTCGAACACTTTTTGAGCCCCATGTTGAATCATGCCTATCAAATCATCTTTGTTGTTACCGATAGACGCAGATGTGCTTTGCCTACTTTGCTGAATAACCAATTGGTCCAATCTTAATTTTTGGGCTGCCCTTTCCAACACCTTTTCTTCAATTGCATTCTCGGTAACAAACCGGTACACTTTGACCTGTTTCTTTTGACCGATTCTGTGAGCTCTGTCCATGGCTTGAAGATCTGCCTGAGGGTTCCAATCGGAGTCGAATAACACAACTATATCAGCACTGGTCAAGTTGATACCCAATCCACCAGCTCTGGTGGTCAACAAGAAAATGAATTTGTCCGAATCGGGAGCATTATAATCGTCTATGGCTTGAATTCTCTCTTCGTGTGAAGTTGATCCGTCAATTCTACTGTACTCGTATTCTCTGAAGAAACAATAATCCTCTAAGATATCGAGAAGCCTGGACATTTGGGAGAAAATTAACACCCGAGATCCTTCCTTCTTAAATTTTTTCAACATCTTGTCGAGAATGATCATCTTCCCGGCATTATCTACCAAATGTTCATCGGTAGTAAAAGGAGGGCCTGGTTCTGCCCCGTCGAATAAGTATGGGTGATTGCAACACTTCCTCAACTGCATCACAATGTTCAACAACCTGGTTTTACCTTCTCTCTTGCCCACCGCACCATTCACAGCATCAATGTCCTTTTCCAACAACTGTCTATACCATTTCCTTTGCATTTCTGTCATGGGAATATAGACATTTGTCTCTATTTTGGGCAAAAGAGACTTCTCTACATCTGCCTTAACTCTTCTCAATAAGAACGGGCTCAATAATTGATGTAGTTGCTGGACGACTTTATCTTGGTCTTGCTCTTCCTTTTGATTATCGAACCAATCGTCAAATACTTCTGAATCCCCAAACACGTCAGGTAGCAAGAAGTTTAATAGGGCCCATAATTCGTGCAAGTTGTTCTGAAGTGGTGTACCGGTGATTAAAAGCCTGTTCCGGGAATAGAATAACCGTATAATTTGTGACAATGAACTTTCTTCGTTTTTTATCCGATGAGCTTCATCCACCACAATGTATTCCCATCTGAACTTTTTCAACTGGGCTTTTTCTCTAATGATCATCTCAAATGATGTGATCAAGACGTCAAAGTCGGCTGTAAAGAGTTTGTTCTTAATTATATCCTGTCTTTCTTCCTTATTACCTTGTAAAACCACCACATTTACGTCGGGGGTCCATTTGGCAAATTCTCTTCTCCAGTTATCCAAGGTCGACTTGGGCACGATGATGATGAAAGGACCATCGATGTGCTTGATGTACCTCAAGTACCCGAGAAACGAAATGGTCTGTAAAGTCTTACCTAACCCCATCTCATCGGCGAGTATACCACTTAGCCTATTTTCGTAAAGAGAGATCAACCAGTTCAACCCTTGAATTTGGTACTCTCTCAACTTTCCTTCTTGAATGTAATTGGGACTCTCCACCAACACGGTCTTTTCTTGGTCAGCATCCCCTATGTGTTTTTCGTCTTCAAGCAACTCAGCATCCTCTTCTTTTTCAGTCTTCCGACGCTTTGAATTCTTCTTAGACTTTTTGGTATTGTTCAATTGGACAGAATGTTCAGTGTCTAGCTGTCTGATAATTTTTTTGAAATATTCATCCTTGGATGCATTTAAATCGATGAAGTACCGGAACAAGGGGGTTAGCCCCAATAAGTATTTAAATCTGACGGTAGAATCATCGACATCACGTTTTTTGGCTACCAGAGGATCCACTGATAGGATATACCGTTTCTTTCTTTCGGATAAAGTTTCAACCTTCACATCAGGATTTGAAGATTTTATATCCCCTTCATAATCGGATTCAAGGATGGATGCCTCTTGTTTCTCTTTGCGTCTACTACTTCTAGTCATATCGAATGTTCAAATGTAGATATCAAATAATTGAGCTTATCCTAGGTTTGTTATCAACCTCTAATCCTTTGCCAATATATTAGTGAAAAAACTGAGTGACTTTTGTTTCGATTTTTTTTTATTTTTTCTAAATTTTTGCTATGTGGGTTTGTTCATAAACCGAAAAAGGCACACCTAACCTAAATTTGCAGCATTGAATAAATAAAAATGCGTGGTATACGCAAATAGAGATCTTCTATACACGAAGGGCTTGTTCTACACGATAGCTCGAGAATGGAGCTAAAGAGCGTTGTATATTGATTATTTTATACTCTAAAGTGGACCCCCCACCCAAATTCCTACTTATCGGGGTGTGGTTGGTCGTTATCCCACATATCCAAATAGCGCGATTGATTCCCTCCGCCAGAGATGAGTTTGGGTTACGCACGATGATATCCCGTTTTAGAAATTTCTTTTTCTGTCGAGACTGCTCCATAGGGAAATGGCAATACTGAGAAGTCGTGTCATACCGGTTGGACATACAATACCCATTTTTATCCATAAATAAATTAGCAGTTTTAAAATGAGGATAACTCTCTCAATTTTTAAGCTAAATTGTCGGTTCAAAAGATATTGTTACCTTCGACGAGCGACCAATCTATAGGTTTCTTACCCTGTTGCTCTAACCATTGGTTACATCTTTTGAAACTTTCCAGGGTGAAAAACCCTTTCGCAGCCGAAAATGGTGATGGATGGAACGTCTTTATAATAAGCACCCGATCTTTATTCTCTGCAGTGTTGAATTTGCTGATGGTGGTCTGAGCCGGCATCCCCCATGCCATCACTACAAACCCACTATCAGTTTGTTTAAGATGATAGTCAAGTGCCGTTTGGATCACTTGCTGAGTGAAGGTTTCCCACCCTTGCTTCGAGTGACTATTTGGTTTATGTGCCTCTACAGTAAGACAAGTATTAAGTAAAAACACCCCTCTTTTGGCCCATTTAGTTAAATTACCTCCCCCACCTTTGCTAGAGTCAGGTACCTGAAATTTGGGGTAGTCATTGATGATACCTTTGTAAATATTCTTAAGCGAAGGTGGTGGTTTGGTGGGTTCTAACACCGAGAATGCCAATCCGTGGGCCTGATTGAAATTGTGGTATGGATCTTGACCCAAGATAAGGCACTTGAGTTCGGGCAAGGGTGTGAAGTGGGACCAAGAGTAGATTTGATCTTTTGGGGGGAAGACCGTTTTGCTCAGCTGGGCCTTCAAAAACCGTTTAAGTTTGAGAAAGTACGGCTTGGTCAATTCCTTGTGTAAAAAGGTGAGCCAGCTGATATGAAGGTGGGTGATTTCAAGTTGTAGTAAGTCTCTCGTATCAGGATCGAGACTGGCGATCCATTCGGCCTTATTGAATCCGTTGTCTAGGGCGAACTGGGCATACGCTTCTGGGTCGCCTGACAGTATGGCTTGAGCGAGCTTTGAGTCAGCAGTCGCCACGTCACTGGTGGCCTTGTTCCCAACACTGGTAGCCTTGGGTGGCATATTTGTAGTTTCTTCTTTGGATGGTTTAGTGGATGCTGGCTGGGTGTCTTGAAGTTCGTCTTGTCCAACAAACAACTGGTCCTCTGATGCAATTTCCGGTTTCGACGGTTTTTTCACCAGAAAAAAATCAGTGATCTTGGTTTTCTTACGGCTACCATTACTCTTAGCATCGGCCCCCGTCCTTTTAACACTATCAACCATGGTTCTACTGATTGAAAGAGTAACGCGTTGACAATAAAAAAAATTAAATAAAAAAATTAAAATAAAAAAAAATTCTATTAAACGGTCAGAATAGTTTTGTGAATGCATAAGGGTACTCGGGGTCTTTGCGCAACACAATACTGGTGAGACAACTGTATAAGATATATAACAAGGCGGTAAGAAAGAGAATGAGCCCATGTTTGGTGGTATCGCCCATGGCACTAGTGGCACTAACCCGATAGCCCCCGACGTAGATTAAGCTGATGAGGCACCCGGCCAACAACACGTACATCCCACTCAACACCACGACCTCGACCCCAAACTGGTAGAATTGCCCCCCACTAATGTAGATTAGTCCGTGTTCGTTCCTGGTAATAAAGGGGATTCTCTGCATCCGGACAAAGTTGAAACCCGTCACCGACGCCAACACCGTCACCAAGATAAGAATCTTGTACACAAATGACTTGCCGAGGTTAGTGATGATCTTAGGGCCCTTTTTCTTGAACAACAAAATGGCTCCAAGCGTGACGGCAAAGTAGGTGAAGAAGGTACCGGCCGGATCATCGTCTCGCAAGATAATGGACTTTTTGACATTTTCGGCAATAAAGTTGGCCAACGTCAACGTCTGGTGGCCGAGGTTTCCCTTTGGTAACCGGAACACAAAGTGGGACTCTTTTAATATGGCGATATCGTCGTATTGCTCCAATTTGTTGGGGGGTACCAACCACACGTGAGGAATGGTGTCGAGCTTTATAGCACTGGCCAAGCGGTGATTTTGTTCATGGGCCAAGTCAATTTCCACAAAGTAAAGCGAGTGACTGGCGGTGTGGTCTCTGAACCAGGCGTTGGCCACGGGCCTGAGGACGTTGGGCAATGATTGGCAGGACCCGCAGTTGTGCTCGGGGTTGTTGGAAGTGAAAATTATCAACGTGTGGTAGTCTCTTACGCCGGTAAAGGCATTTAGGAAGCCGTCGGTGATTCGTATGATATGATCGGGGCTTTCTTGGGATAATGCCGTGAGCAGCAATGCTTCGGGCGAGGATGCCACCACACTGAAGACCCACAAGAGGACGGTAACGACCGAACAGATGGGGTTCATGTTGAGGTGAAAAATGCTGGTGCGGCCTCGTTCGTCAGTTGTACCTCGCGGGCCCATCACCGTCTACGTTAAATCCCATACCATATGCTCTATATCTATACCTCTATATATTATTCTAATTCGTGAGTAAAGTCGTCTCTCTCGTCATTATTTATAATCAAAAACCCAACGGTAACAATAGCAGCCCCGGTTATATAAACCCAATTAAGACTGAACCCTTTGATGAGCCAGTCCCCCACCATGGCCAATGGGATCGTTAACGATAACCCGACTGTCACTGTCAACGGGCTGGTCAAAATCACCGCTTTGCACCAGCAAAAATCGCTTATAAACGTCACCAATGTGTTGATCAATAATAACGATAAGATGTGGCTGTTGGTGGGAAGTGCAAATGTTTCTACGCCAGTGACATGAAGAATGATAATCACTGGCCACAACATAAAGAGACAGAATAATCCCACAAATGCAAAGAACAAGTGGGTGTTTAATTCCCGTTCTTTGGTCGAGTTCTTGATGATGGTCTTCACCTTTAATAGAATGGTGTAAACCCCATAGATCAATGCCCCCGAGAGAGCCAACATGTTGCCGAAAAACACAACGGTGTTGGAGGTGGTAGGGTTTGTGGAGGAGGAGTCAATTTTTGTCACAATCAACACCCCGGAGAAGCATAACACTATACCATAAATTTTGTTGCGGTTGATTTTTTCCACCGAATACAAGAACCCCACCAACAAGGTGAAGAATGAGGAGGTGCTGGACAAAATTGTCTGAGAAGCCACCGACGTGTAAGAGAGGGAGGAATTGGTGACCAAGTTAGCAGAGAACCATAAAGCACAGAATTGTAATGAAAGCATGATTGTTTCAACGATCCCGATTTTGGTATCAAGGGTTTCTTCATCAATGGACCCAGTAATCGACCCTTCAGTTTCAGCGGCCATCACTAAATTTTCACTACTTCCGTAGCTGGTAGTTTCTATATCATTAGTTAGCCTCTTATCTTTATTATAATAGTATTCCTCTTTAAGTTGCAGAATGAATTGGTTTAAAGTCAATTTCTCGTACATCAAGTACGGTATCAAATACAACAGGAAACAAGCAGTATTGATATATGTGATTAAGAAAGGTTTTCGGTAAATGTCACTTTCAAATAAGTCGCTTACTAGAAATGAGGACATCACCCAAAAAATTACCACTGCTGCCAAATTCATGAGTCCTAAAACCCATTTCTGTTTGGATGAGAGCTCACGTTCATTCTTGAAGAATATGCATTTGTTTAACCAAAGTTTGAACTTATCCCCCATGTTCATATTATCTAAAACTTTTTATTGACTCTGGAGCCGTACCAGTGAAAATTTCCTTAACTGAGGTTCATACGAAATGTCTAATGTCGCAATCTCGCTTGACCAAAAGATAAAGGTCGTCACATGATTTGGAATCATTCGCGGTCCAATCTGTAAAAATCAAGATCTACTGGTTAAGTCGTGAATTTCGGAATTTATCTTTTGCAGTACATGAAGTTGCTGAGCGGATTCTCGTCTTTTTTTAAAGGGACGTAGCCGCTTTAGGAAATCGTGATGTAACTATTGTCCAAATTTTGGTTTGTTTGATAATACTCGAGCTTCGGTATGGAATTAATTTTTTGTATATAATTGACTTCATAACTGATAAAGCATCCAGCAGCCTTGCCTTTAGTAAGAACCTAGCTTACCCAAAGCCTAATTCCAGAATTATCAAAAACCCCAACTTTAATTTTTCGTTATCTTTATTTCTATAATTGGCTCGGAAAATTTTAATCTGTTTTCCTCCAGCCCCCTCCTAAACAGATTTTTCAACCCATATAGTTACAGCTAATGACATCCAACTTTAGTGACGAAGAGATCACCCTGGGCTCCATCAATGAATTCACTCCGTTAAACACACTCAGAAGACAATCGTTTTTGGATGGTCCTATCGGGTCTTTCAAAGGCCCCAATTCATTACATAATTTTGCAAGCTCTTTCACCAGAGCTCAATCTTATGCTGCTACCAAGTTGGATAGTGAAATTCATAAAAAAAGATCGTTCTTTTCTAGAACCGATGATGATGGTGAGCCAGACGAATTGTTTGACCCGGAGTTGATGGTGCCATCTCCACGAGGTGAAAGACTCAGTACGGTGGTGCATGATGTCAACCAGGCTCGGAACATGATGTTCAGTTACGATACGGCCGGGTCTCCTAATAGTGATGTCTTCTACCAGGATGATATCATCACTGCCTTGAACAACTCCCGGTCTCGTGCCAGTTCTTTGGCCCAAAACTCCCAAGCTATTCCAATTCCTAAAAAAAGAGTGATTCCAGCTCCTTCCTTTTCCAGTGTCCGGAGCTCGGTGTCCATGATGACCACTGCATCCCACATGAACTTGAAAAGGGTCGAAGATAAAGATGGGAATATGGTGACCGTGTTGGCGGGTCAATCCACGGCTCCTCAAACTATTTTTAATTCCATTAACGTTCTTATTGGTGTGGGGTTGTTGGCATTACCGGTGGGAATCTTGAAAGCCGGCTGGATCATCGGGGTGCCGATATTGTTAGCATGTGGATTGGCCACTTATTGGTCTGCTACCTTATTATCCAAATCCATGGACACCGATAGCACCTTGATGACGTACGCCGACTTGGGGTACGCCTCGTACGGATCCATAGCCAAATTGTTTATCTCCCTAATCTTCTCAATCGATTTACTTGGGGCAGGTGTCTCGTTGATCGTATTGTTTAGTGACTCGTTATACGCCTTGTTAGGAGACGATGAAAAGTGGACCAAGACCTCGTTTAAGATTTTAGCCTTTGTCGTTTTGACCCCGTTCACCTTCATGCCCTTACCCATCTTGTCCATCTTCTCTCTCCTTGGGATCTTGTCGACCATTTCCATCACTGGATTAATTTTCATCTGCGGGCTCGTGAAACAATCTCAGCCTGGCTCTTTGTTGAATGTGATGCCCACCAACTTGTGGCCTGACTCATACGCCAACTTATTTCTCGCCATTGGGATCTTAATGGCACCATTTGGAGGACATGCCATTTTCCCCAACTTGAAAAGTGACATGAGACACCCTTACAAATTTACCAAGACGCTTAAGGTCACCTACTCCATCACCTTGTTGACCGACTTGTCTATGGGGGTAATTGGTTTCTTGATGTTCGGGCTCCACTGTAAAGACGAAATCACCAACAACTTGTTGCTCACCCAAGGGTACCCCAGCTTCATCTACCCATTGATCTCAGGGTTAATCTGCCTCATCCCTATAGCAAAGACCCCTTTGAACGCTAAACCAATCATTGCTACCTTGGATAACCTCTTCCAAACCACCACCCTCTCCCACAGCTGGTTCATAAATTCCGTTAAGTCGGCAGGTAAATTTGTCATCAGAGTCGGGGTCAACGCTTTGTTCGTGGGATTGGCCATTTTGTTCCCGGAATTCGACAAGGTCATTGGGATCATGGGGGCCTCTATCTGCTTCTTGGTTTGCATCATCTTGCCATGCTCTTTCTACTTGAAATTATGTAAGCACGAAATCGGTCCATTAGAGAGATTTGTGGTGTGGGTGGCAATTATCGTATCCACTTCATTAGCATTCTTGGGTACTTGGGCCGTTATTACCTACTAATTGGTATACATTTTATAGATCTGAATACCCCGGTTATTCCCTTTGCACGTGATTGAATTCACGTGTCACGCCGAACCTAATACACATGATAAAAATTTATTAAATCGCACCTACCTACCTCCCCAATGCTTTCCTGGATTCGGTGGTCCTGTTTCCTCTTACTACTATGTCAGTCGGTATGGGCACTGAAGACCCAAACCCCCACCACCCCCATTCCCTTGCCTACACCCTCCACCATCATCGACATCCTCTCGTCACAGGTCCAGTTCTCCACCTTCCTCCATTTGCTTCAGCGTAACGGATTGGTGCCGTTTATTAACACGCTTCAAAACGTCACGGTGTTGGCGCCGGTGAATCTGGCATTCGCCGCCGGCACCGAAGACCTTAGTTCCAGTGAACTCCTTCGGTACATCGTCGACCAAAAGTTTCGGGTCGGGTACTTGGGCAAAGAGCCCATAGTGTTGGACACCTTGTACACCGTTAACAACAGAACTTATAGCGTGTTTGTGGCGCCTAATTTGGACACTTTAGAGTACGAAGTCGACCGGACGGCGGCTATCGTCGAGGAGGATATTTACGCCAAGCACCAATGGTCATTCATCCAGGCGCTAGACAGTCAGTTACCGATGAAACGGTCCGTGTGCCTGATGCTCTTGGACCCGCCAGTGGTCGCCAACGGTGACGTCCCTGAATTCACATTCATCCGATCTCTTTTCTGGTCGCTCTTGTCCCCCAGTTTTGCCGTTAGGTCCAGGCATTACCACATCCCTACGTCGTGCGAGCAGTTTCTTAACAACACCGGCTCTTTGTTTCTCCCGTCCGACCTGATGGTTCACAGCAGCATTCCTGACGTCACTCGGAGGTACCTTACGTCCTTGCACCATGCGTTGAACACAGGAACTTTCTCGTTCACCGACGAGGCCATTCTCACCGTCAAGGCCGATATCACTCGGTTTCTCGAGGCCTTGATGATAGACAAGTTGGTGGCCCCTGGGAATTTTAGCGGGGTCGTTCGCAGTATTGGTGGACTCCGGTACGCCGTATCAGGATATGGCGACTCGATTGTTTTGAATGGCACGGTACAAAGTTACCCTAATACCACCATTCTGGCAGCAGATGCCACCATTCACGTGTTCGACTCTTTGAACAATAACCGGCTGTTTTTCGACTCTTTGGCTATAGATCTTCCAGATATCACCCCCAAGAAGGGGCTCTTTGCTTTGCACTACTCGGATTTGGTCAAGGAATTTGAGTTTCGATCTTTGACCCACCTCATTGACGGCAGCACTTGGAACCAAACGTTTTTTGTAACGAAGGAACAGCGGGATGATTGCTCGGACTCGCAAGTGCTTTACCACGAGCCGGTGCTCCAGTCGCCGTCGTTTTCCAACAAGCAGAAATTGCTTTACCAAGTGTCAAGCGAATCCATAAATATCACAAAAGAGTTGGTGGATTCGCAGGAAACAGTTTACCGATTAGTCGATAGCTCGCTTTGTCCTAGTTCGAAGATAGGCTCATGCTTCCAGCTCAAGGTATCAAGCTCATTTAGCACCGAAGCTCATAGTAATGAGACAATGCCACCGCCCGCCATATCACGTATCAATGACGAAATTGCTATTCTGAAGGGCCCCATTGACCTCGGCTACGGTAGTTTTGCCTACATCGTCGATGAGGAGATTCTGCCTCCGTTATCTTTTAAACACACTCTAGCAGAATTGTTATCTAGCGGGAGTATTCCCCGTCATGTAGAACTGATCAAAATCAACCAAGAAGAGTGTCTTCGGACCATTCAATACTTGAAAGATTTTGACCTTCTTTCTCTTGATGACAACCTGAGAGGGTACTCGGCATTCTTGCCGTGTGGTATGACCAGCGATTCCACGACATCTGGTGGGACCTGGAAAAGGCTCGGACTTATTCTCAAATACTTGGAGAAAAATCCTAAACGATTCAAGCATGTGTTGAAAGGTATCTTTATCGAGGATTTGGTTTACTCCGACTTTGGCTTGATTGAAGAGCCTCTGAAGCTTGTTAGTCGGACCTTAGAGGGGGACTCATTGACGGTGATTGATGAAGGAATTGACGGCGCAAATCATCTCTTGCGAATCAACGATACAGTGGTGTCAATTGGATTGAACTCCGAGTTGTTGTTCAACCAGGGGGTCATTCATATCATCGACGACCTCCTTCTCCCATCCACCTTTGAAATACCACTCTTCGATTTGATCAAAGCTACTGAAGACTCCAAAGGGGTCTCGTTCCTCGACCTTCTTGATGCCTTTCCGGAAATCCAAAAGCTCTTGAAGTTAGACTCCTTGGACGAACTGGGATATTCTTTGTTGGTGCCAACCCAGGAGTCACTTCACTCGTACAATATCACCCCAAGCTTTGGCCAATTGTTCGAATGGCTCCAGCTCCATCTCATCCCCAATTCACAGCTTCCTCATCTCTTTGAGTGTATTCAAGGCACCAAAAATGATGTTTCTGTGGCCTTCAACAGCACCAAGGGTTCTTTGTCATGCCATAAGACTCCTAAGGGCAAGTTGAACTTGGAAGTGTTCGATAGCTACGGCGAGAGTGTGAGCCATAAGGTGAGAATTGTGAGCCATGGGTGTACCAAAGTCGGCGACTCGTCCCACTCCAAGCCGTGTGTGTTCCTTGTCGACCGCCCCATCCACCTCAACTGGCTCGACGATGATGGATTCTTGCATCTCCATTTGACATTCCTCAGCATCGCATTGGGGGTTATCATGGGACTCATCATTTTCTCTGTGTTGGTGTTTGTATTGATTTTCTTGTTGAGTACTAGGAAATCCAACATGCCAAATAATCCTTTCAGTCCATATGAAGAGGGCGGTTTCATGCATATCGGGATCAACGTAGAGGACGACAATTTCGCTGACGGAGGGTACGAGACTGACGATGACATGTTGAATGAACGGGATCAGTTATTGCCTAACAGAGACCCAAGTCCTCGAGGTTACGGCGCTGATGCTAACAACCGTGTGAAGCCTTTGTCGATCAAAGGTGTGAACGGTTTAAACAGGATGAGAAACTTACCCGATATTGGTTAGTTTTGTCATTGAAAAGTTTATTTATCTATACAACGAACTATACACTCTTAATAAATATATGTAGCACACAGTGCCCACTTAGTCTAATTTCTATTATTGGTCTCTTTCACATACTTCGATACCCTCGAGATTCCGTCTTTGCTCAATCCATCAACAACACCGTCGATATCCTCCTTCTTCATTTTTTGTTCAAACTTGAACTTTCCTTCAATCCTGTCAATTTCAATTTCAAGCCCGATAATAGCTTTCTGTAAAAGCTTGTAGTATTTCTCTGGGGCCTCGTCCACCCTCCATGGTTTCTCTTTACCGGCCTCTTGTTCATCAGTGAGGGCCTCGTGCTGTTGCCTTATAAAGTCGTAATCATCTATCAACTTGGCTTTCCCATAGCAATGGACTGCAGCAAAATCCCAGGTTGGAACCACCTTGTGCGTTTCCTGCTTTGTTTGATAGTAGCTGGGAGATATATAGGAGTCACTTGATTGGAAGACTACTAACACGTCACCAGAATCTTTCAATGAAGGTAACTGATGGTTTGTTTTGGCTAAGTGGGCATGGAGAATCTTTTTACCGTCTTTCTCTACCAAGTTGAATGGAATATGATTGGCGATGAGACCATCAGATTCCGAAGAGGTGATTAACGTTGCTAAAGGAAACTCTTTGATGACTGACTTCTGATGCTCCCATTCTGGTTCCAGGTAATGAGCAGGAATGTACATGGCTAGGTATGTAAAGAAATAAAAGATTGATGATTATGGGTGGTTGACGATTATTAATAGTCAAAGGGTTATCTACAATTGGTCTGTTTGACCTTCCCGATCAGGCAATATTTGCGATAAATAGATTGCATAACATTGTCTGTATGCAGGCTGGGTGGAACCTGATGTTTTCGGAGTCGATAACATGGACCACATTCCCTAGGCTCTGGGAATCAAAGACGAAGCTCTAATAGCAGCTCCTACTTCTCTTAAGTTCATAGTTGACTCATTTTGGTTCTATATTAAGTATTTACAATTTAGTATGTACAAACAGGAGGGTTCAACCCCACGGTCCAAGCGTAGGGTCCTAGTACGAGCAACGCAGCCACAAATGATACTGCAAAAGATAGAATGGCGTAGCTGTAAGCTCTTGTAGTACTCAAGGCAAATAGCTCTGATACGAATGTGCTAACTGTTGTTAAGCCACCGCAAAAGCCATCTGATAATGCCTCGAGCACCTGGCAGCCTACGACATTTGAAACTATATTCATAGCATGATCAGTAGACTTTCTACCTCTGCTAAGTAGCGTGAAAATAGCCAAAGCTAATGATCCCCCTATATTGGCAGTAAACGTACCGCTAAAGAATCGTTTGTTGTTGAGCTTTGACAAAAAGAACCGGAGCAAAGCGCCTAAAGAGCCAAACACTACCATGAGAGCCCAAACCCTCCATGACTCTTTTGCAGCCGCAAGTACTATGAACACAATGTAGAATGCTATCCCCAATGCAGCACTTACGCGGGACAATATCTCGGTTGCCCTCTTACTCAAGGGGTCCTCGAACGCCATATGCCTACCCATTAGATGTCCAAATATGGACACCCCCATCTCCACTATGAGTACCGCAAGGAATTGCATTACTCCATATCCCGGGTTGGGGTAGCTGAAGGTCTTATCCGGTAAAATATTGGCAGATTGTTCGACTAACGTCAACACAACGGAGGAGAAGGAGGAAAATGTTCCACAGAAGCCAGTAGCCATCCCCACCACGATTGGAGTCTTTGGAAGCTTATATATCATCCCCAATACTAAGCAGGCTGCAAAATTCGACCACAATACGTTATCGGTGAGTGAACCCTCATAAGTCGTAAGCGTTGATAACCCTTTTCTGGCCAAAGCTCCCCAAATACTCCCATGTATTATGTTGCAATATATCAACACCTGTTCATTCACTTTCATATCGTTGTTTTCATGGGGTTTATATCTCTATGTCAGCCAGAATTCGTTGCTGCAAAAACAACTAAAACTTCACTCAATTGTTTATCTGTCAAAATTTTTTTTATTTTTTTTTTGAGACTGCATCTGCTGTGACTCAAGCCCACCAAAGGCTTTTACGTAAAACGTATGTTTGTGACCTGTAGTCGGCTTCTAGACCCGTAAGTGAATTTTGATCAATTTTTAAAAGCTGCTGTTAGCATCACTGCTTGTACCTATGTTTCCACTCCAGCTACATGTTTATCTTGTATTCCTGTACATAATTGCTGCTTGTCGAACCTCTGGGCGCTATCTGGATCGAGTATCTTAAAGCGGCTTGATTTCCGGTTTTTCAAATCTTGACATTCAACAACCATGACTAAAGTTATATTAACGGGAGCCAGTGGGTTTATCGCTCAGAACATTTTGAAATCATTAATCGAACAAGGCTACGATGTCGTCGGTACAGTCAGAAGCGGGTCAAAAGGTCAAAGTTTGAAAACATTCTTCGGTGACAAGTTTCAATACGAGATAGTGGAAGATATGGTTAAGGCAGGTGCCTTTGATGAAACTTTGAAGTCCCATCCTGATGCCAAATTTGTATTACATAGTGCCTCACCTTTCCACTACGATACTACTGATCCGGAAAAAGATCTTCTTATTCCTGCTATCAAAGGTACCGAGAATATATTCAATGCTGTTTTCCACCACGGGAAACAAATCGAAAAGGTCGTTCTCACATCTTCGGATGCTGCCATCTACAACGCTGAGGATGAACAGAACAAAGAATTGTCCTTTGATGAAACTAGTTGGAATAACATTTCTTACGAAGACGCCACAAAAGATGCAGTCGAAGCTTACTACGGGGCCAAATCGTTTGCTGAAAAGTTGGCCTGGGACTTTGTCAAAACTCATAGTCCCAATTTCAAGCTCACCACTGTGCTTCCTGTTTACGTATTTGGACCCCAAGCTGACTCGAAAGTGGCAAAAGGTGACAAACTCAACACCTCTAATCAGTTCATTGCAGATATCTTGAAGTTGAAAGACTTCAACCAATTGGAACAGTATAAAGGTGGTTTTGTTGATGTTAGAGACGTCGTGAAAGCCCATGTTCTCAGTCTTGAAAATGATGCCACCTCTGACAAGAGATTGTTTGTTACCGGTGGTAAGTTCAGCAGTCAAATGATTTTGGATATTATCAACAAGCACTTCCCGCAATTGAACTTGCCTAAGGGTAATGTCGGTGCTGGTGAAGATGACATTGCTACCTTGGCTAAGAGCGATAATAGTAAGACAAAAGAGATTTTGAAATTTGAATTCAACTCTTTGGAAAACGTGATTGTCGACACTGTAAACCAAATCATCCAATAGAGCATTAGATTAATAGACGTTTCGTACTATGTAGGTGCTGTTACATGTAGATTTTTATTCGATTGAGTGGGTGGCTGTATTGTTTCTGTACCACTCATAAAATTTTACAAAAGCCGTTCATAAAGCTGTCCCCATATTTTCAATGGAAGGTTTCTTGCTAAAACTAGTAAACCTTGTCCAAGCATTCACGGTGTGCAAAATAATTGCGTGTAGATCAACACAGTCGAACAAGTTGCAAAATGATCGAATATTGTGAAAATTGCAAAAAATAATTCGAACTTGAACTTTCTAATCGAAAAATTAAACGAGCCTGACGACACTTTGAACTGAGTTTATATAACTTCTGTTCTGAGAGGCCAACGAATAGCTTTCATAATTTTTAAAATTAGTGTTAATTTGGTATATTGGGAAAACTGCTCGTCCAAAATTTGAAAGCCTACATCTATTCCTCTCCCAGGAGACTTCTCTTTACCAGTCTCAAACTCCGAGAAGAGTTAATAGTAAGAAAAAAAGTATTTTAGCCATTAACAGTATAGCCTTAAATCGATGGGACTATATCTCTAAAGCTGAAAAGTTCCAAACTGACATCATGGATTTTGGTGAACCCACCACCAACAAGAAAAGGTCCCTTGGCCCAGTTGGTTAAGGCGTGGTGCTAATAACGCCAAGATCAGCAGTTCGATCCTGCTAGGGACCATTCTTCACCGGGCGTGTGGCGTAGTTGGTAGCGCGTTCCCTTAGCATGGGAAAGGTCTCCGGTTCGACTCCGGACTCGTCCATTGTTTTTTTGATTTTTTTTCAAACAGAATATATACACTCCTACATGATGTATCTTATTCCTCCTTTAACTTTTTGTTACAGTACAGATCACAGAAAATGGAGTCAATCACCAAAAGATTCACACGGCCTTTTGACATTGTTCAATCTGCCACCTTTTTATACCCCTTCTATGTACGCACCCATAGCTCTTGCTGTAGTTTTTTGCAGCCATTGACTTTCAATACTAACACTTCGTAGGGGTTCACATACTTTGTCAATAACAAGCGTTTGTGGCCTATTTATTTTGCCATACTAATCCCGCAGCTACTCATACTTCTGTGCTGCTACATGTTGGTCATGGCTTTGGTGTTCCCTACATTCGGGTTCTTCGCCGTGATTTTCCTAGGCCCTGCTGGTTTGACTTGGACTTGGTTTACGATCTTCCAATTGAGCGTACAAGTCTCGAGTATCTTAGGGACATTGCTTATTCTTCCAGAAGTTGAGAAGCAGGTGTTCGACAGTGTGCTCTCCAAGGAACTCGATAACGACTTGGTATTGATGGGGAAGTTGAGGAGAATCAAGAAGGTGCCATTCTTGGTCAAGTTTACTAACGTGATTTTCTCATTACCCACATGGTCAGTTATTCCATTCCTTATTGTAAGGTCCATCGTGATCTTACTTTTCGGGTTCGTTCCAGTGTTTGGACCGTTTTTGATAGCCTATATCAAAGCCCCGACTAGAGGGTTACAAGCTCACGCACGGTATTTTACGTTAAAAGGGAATACACCGGCTGACATAAGACAGATATACAAGAGACGCAAGGGCGAGTATATTGGGTATGGGTTGGTTGCAAACATATTGGAGTCTATAGCTTTTATTAATCTATTATTCATATTTACCGATACTATTGGAGCAGCTTTATGGGTAGCAGATTTGGAAAAGAAAGAATTGAACACAAATCAGAACTTGGAACCAAAGACAGCACTAGAGCCTTTTACTGACCACAACGAGAAAGAAAAGGTTTCCTGAAGGTATATAAAATTAGTTTATGTCTCAATATAAATAAACCCCGTCAACACAACCGAACCCTGCGGCAACACCACCTTCGTTACTGGTGCTGAACTTACTTCTCAATAAGAAACCTGCATTTTCATTATACTTGATTTCCCCAGTTGCTTCATCAAACAAAATTCCCCCAAAGACTCCCAACTCACTGATGATGTCTTCGTTGTAGATTTCATTGTTCCTGAGCAATTTATTCTTGTGAGTTGGAGGAATGATTAATTCCATCAAAATATAGGCACCCCATTCCTTTTCGTCGAGCCCAGCTAAAAATTGAGGAATATCCTCTTTGTAAATGTTGTTACCTCCACCTTCTCTTTGTGGTTTCAAAACAAAATTTTGAGGCTGTTCCTTGATAAGCTTCTTGGCCAACTGCCCTTCTTCGCTATCGTCTAACGGATAAATCTTGACAAATGTATTTGTAAGCTTTTGGTGTTGCTCCTCGGATAATTTGGGCACAAAACTTTTCAAGTGAGTTTCGCTAGTCAAAAGTTGTTGAATCTTCTTGGACCCCAGTAATTGGGTCAAAACGGAAGGACACTTGATGGCCAAGGTGTTTTCCAAGTGCAAACGGGCTTCCCATGTAGCTTCAGTAGGATAGTCAGATGGGGCATAACCAGATCTGTAGTAAACGACAGAGACTTCGTCCATGGTTTGCTTCACGTATAACTTACCTCCATTAATGGTGGTTTTGTCAACCACTTCATCCAAGGTGAGCCTAACGCTCTTAAGATTATGATTTTCTAGTAAAGCATACTCTATATGCCTTTGGTCGAAACTGTTTCTCTCACCGGGTTGGATGATGAATAAGATAACCGTCTTGTCATTATCCTGTTCCTCATTATAGTAATAGTTACCCACGGACAAACTCTTAGCAATACCATTGATTGAGTCGGATACGGGGATTTCATCGTCAGCGTAGTACTTGTAAGAGTAAGAGTTGTCGTATTGACCAGACTTATTCAAGAAGTTGTGCAACTGATTGACTTTGTTGGACAACCCACCAAATGACACACTGATGGTGTTGAATTCAATTTGCTTGATTTGGTTGTTTTGACCTTCATGGATCATGAAATCGTTTCTGAATATCCCCAATGACTTAGTTTGGGGTATTTTGCCATTGGCTGCAATGACCTTATTATAAATCTCAAATAATCTGCCAGTAAAATCCTTATCAAAGGCTGATAATTGCTTGATCTGGTCAATCAACCACTCGGGATTGATACTGACCACATTAGTATACAACTCGTTGAAGTTCTTTTGGATATCAATGGCGTCTTCAAAGCTCTTTCTGGGTATTGGTGTTGGAAATAAACTGATTGGTGCATTGTTCACACTGAAATTTTCAAAGTTTGGGGGGTACATCACCAACCCGTTGGAGAGACACCAGTGTAAGGTGTTCTCCAATAAACTGGAGAGGTTGTTCTCATCTAACTCAGGAAACGGTTTGAATTCTGTCATGGTCCAAGCTACTGCCAATGTCGGTTTAACTACTACTGGCCCCTAACTGTGGTGCCTGCAACTGGCTGCGCAATGGCACCATAGCGAATGGTTATCGGTATCCTGCATGTACTCCTCTCAACCAAAGATTAGTAAGCACTTGTCC
Source organism: Yamadazyma conglobata (assembly GCA_030572275.1). NCBI lineage: Eukaryota > Fungi > Ascomycota > Pichiomycetes > Serinales > Debaryomycetaceae > Yamadazyma > Yamadazyma conglobata. The sequence continues at coordinate 1,114,053 of JAJLZN010000002.1, forward strand.
CAACCTTCTTTTAGGGAATCTTATGCGGATTTACAGTCACTGACTACCATAAAAAGCTACCGTATCACATCTCTACCTCTCATATCAGCTAAAACATATTTTGAAGATAAGACTTTCTCACGTGATCACTGTGACTGCTTTTTCGCTATTATAATTTTTCATTTCGCGAGATGTTGAGAGTGAACCTCACTTAACCAAATCTGAAAAAAAATTCAGACTAGAACCTTATAGTACACAACAAAAAGTATGTTAGCACAGCACGATGATATGAACGCAATGATAGCGACAGTCCTGATTGATTGAGAGTGTTATAGCAGAAATCCTTGCATCCACAATGTAATCGAGTCCGTACCAATTTTCCTGCCCGTCGAGGCCCAATTTATTCCTCCAGTCACTTTGTACATTTTCCATCCTCGGGGACAGCAAAGATCGACTGTAAAAGTCCTTGCACCTTCCATTAGATCCAACTCCCAGCTCACAAAACTACGATGTCAACTTAGCTACATTGCAAATTTAGCAACCAATACTAACAAATTCTAGTGAAATATATTGCTGCTTACTTATTATTAGTCAACGCTGGTAACGCCAACCCATCTGCTGCTGACATCAAATCTGTCTTAGAATCCGTTTCTATCGAAGTCGAAGACGAAAGAGTTGAAAAATTATTAGCTGAAGTCGAAGGTAAATCCGCCGAAGAATTAATTGCTGAAGGTAACGAAAAATTAGCTGCCGTCCCAACTGGTGCTCCAGCCGCTGCTGGTGCTTCTGCTGGTTCTGCTGATGCTCCAGCTGAAGAAGCTGCTGCTGAAGAAGCTGAAGAATCTGAAGATGAAGACATGGGTTTCGGTTTATTCGATTAGAGAATTTGCCCAAAACAATAACGTTATGCACCTTGTATAATATAATTAAACCATCACAAAAACTCATTAATATATATTAAAAAAAATCGCTTATCTAAAGTTCGTCATCAAAATGCTTCCTCATGGCATTGGGGTTACCAAACACTATATGTCTGGTTTCAATCATTTGGGTGTCAAATAAAGCGTCTGTCCCACTATACAATTCATCTCTTTTCCTGCTGCCGTCGTTTCTCTGGCCCGACTCCCGGTCTAACCATGCCACAAAATCCTTGGACCCTTTAAGCTGACTGTCAGCCTGATGTAACTCCACAAGCTTGGTGTAGTAAAGCTTGAACTGGTCTTCGCTGTCAAAGTCAGAGGCTAAAAATTTCTGTTGGATGTAGGCCGATAATTTGGCATCATCCGACTGATTCTCCCTCTTGTCGTCTTGTTTGATGACGTTCAAGTCCTCGAGTATATTGATGATTCTGCCCTTGGTGGACCCAGTCACATTAGGGTAAATGCTTATGAAATCATCCAACAATCTATGACCCTGGGTGACGTATTCGTATTTGAACGCATTGTCATTCATCAACGATTGGAAGATTCCCAAGATTCGTTTGGTGACTGTGTCGTTTGTCTCGGGCGAGTTGATATCTCCGATCCACTGTTTGATTAATGTATGGACATCAACATGGCCCATAAAATTGGTGATGGCCTCAGGGTTGTTCCTGAGCGAGCTACCGATCAAACGATATATCTTCTCTTTGTATTCATCTGAGAGACCAGGGGCAATGCTGGTCAAATCTTTGAGTGTTTGAGCATTGCCAGTCAATCTGACCCCATACTCCAAATCGTGGCTCAATTCAATCAATATTTCTAAAGCTTTATCTAGCCTATCTTGGTCAGACCCATCAGCACGGAACCGGGTGATCTCGTCGACAGAGCTGTTGAAGTCAGTGATTTCTTCTGGCTTTAATTTGGACTTGTCGGTCATTAATTTGTTTTTTATGGTGCTAAGCAACTTCTGCTTAAGAGGTTTTTCCTCGACCGCATCCTCTGGCAGCTGGTCTGGTTGGTTGTCTGAAACCACCACGGCGTTCAGCGATTCATGTTCAGATTCGTCTTGGAATTTGGCTTCTTTCTGCAACGTCTCAAGATTAAGTCTTACATGTAAACCAGCTGGGATGTCCTGACCTTCTTTAATGGCTTGCCATTCATTAGTTGGCTCAAACACTTTTGGGTAGCAATCAGTGGCATCGTCAGGGGAGCAAATTATATTCTTGACGCTCGCCCCTGATGCCACCACGAGCTGCAGGCATAAGAAGGCCGCAATTGAGAGAAGAATGGATACTTTCATTATTGTGGTGCTGGTTAATTGCAGATCTCTTCGGCTTTATAGTGGGACCCGTTTTAACACGTAGCGACCCAGTGCATAATCGGTGCTGATCTCTCGGTGTTCCCACGTCCCTGCTCACCTTTGCAGCCACTCTACAGATGTTCGATGAAGTTCTATTATCGTTACAAGTTATTAATTTATACGGTATATACGTATTTATGGTCGTTACATCTAATCGTCATTTAAACAGAGGCCAAGGCTTGTTCAACGTCTTTCAACAAATCTTCAGTTTCTTCAATACCAACCGACACTCTAACTAAGTCATCAAAAACACCATTGCTTTCTCTTTCGGCTTTTGGAATACCTCCGTGAGTCATGACAGCTGGAACTTCAATCAAAGATTCAATACCACCTAAAGATTCAGCCAAAGTGAACAACTTGGTGGTGGAAGTGAATTTAGAAGCAGCTTCAGCGCCCCCATTAATTCTGAAAGAGATCATACCACCTCCTAAACCGTCTCTGTGTTGTCTCAAGACGACGTCGTGGTTTGGATGGGTCTTTAAACCTGGGTAGTTGACCAAAGAGACCTTTGGATGGCTAGACAAATATTCGGCAATTTTGGTGGCAGTAGTGGAAGCTTGTTTAACTCTCAAATGTAAAGTTTTCAAACCTCTGTGAGCTAACCAAGAGTCGAATGGGGATGGGATGGAACCGATAGCATTTTGTAAGAATTTGAATTTTTCGTGTAATTCGTCATCATTAGTAGCTAAAACACCCATAACAACGTCGGAGTGACCGTTGATGTATTTAGTGACAGAGTGGATAACAACGTCGGCACCGTGAACCAATGGGTTAGAAACGTATGGGGACAAGAAGGTGTTGTCAACAACAATAGTAACCTTGTTACCGGTTTTAGCTTCGTGTTCGTTTAAAATAGCTCTAACTTTAGCGATGTCGGTAACTCTTAAAGTTGGATTGGATGGAGTTTCTAACCAAACTAATTTGGTGTTGTCTTTCAAGTTAGCAGCCAAGTCTTGAGCTAAGTCTGGGACAAAAGTAGCTTCGACACCGTGAGTGTTGGCAACTTTAGTGAAGTATCTGTGGGTACCTCCGTAAACATCACCCCCGGAGATAATGTGAGAACCGATAGGCAAAGATTGTATAATCAAGGCAGTAGTAGCAGAACCTGAGGCTAAAGCTAAGGCATATTTAGCTTGTTCCAAAGTAGCGACGGCTTGTTCGAAGTTGTCTCTGTTTGGGTTAGAGGATCTAGAATATTCATAGATACCAATTGGTTTAGATGGTTCGGTTTGAGCGAAGGTAGTGGATAAAGACAATGGTTCGATAACAGCACCAGTTTGTGGATCGATTGGAGCACCGGAGTGGACGGCATTGGTACCGAAGCCGTAATTTGTTGAGTCTTCTTTGGTCATGATTGTTTAGATAATTCTTTATGTAAAAAATATGGATTTTAGGGTCTTATATATTGAAAATTTTATTACTAAGAAATGGTTGACGCCACACTTTTAACCGTTTTTTTCTTTTGTTTTAGGTATGCGGTGCGATGAGGACGGCATTTGAACCACGGGGTACGCCCAATGGTGGCGGCAACTCTCGCTTGAATATGGTTCTACTGTGTTTGGATAGAGAAATGAGGGTCCTTATGCCAAAGGTGTCATTGTACTTGACAAGAGCCATTTCTTACGTATTACTGTGGATCTTATTTGACGACACGTTATGCGGCCTCCCCGAAGATTGGCTTGGAACGGCAAAAGGGATCAGGCAACTATTTTTAACACGGCGATGGAAAAACTTTTTTGGGAAATCAATTTGAGCCCGAGAATGGACTTCAAAATACAAACCTTGTATGCTTATTACGTATTTTACATTCTCTACATTAAACTCGCTATCACTTGCGTCCAACTAAACAAACTCTACGCAAACGATTATTCAATTTTTGCGGCCATCTAGCGGCCACGCTTTTTATTCCATCTGCCACACAACACCCTTCTTTTTATTGTTGTGTATCCGAGGGTTATGTCTTAGACCCTACAGCCAAATCACAATGGTATGCCCACTACTTGGTTCGAAAACGACCTGGTGCATGCACGACCTTCCACTACATTTTGCAGCTATTTTTGCTCTTTGAATTTTTAACGCCCTAGCGAATATATGAGCTTCGTGTGGCCCCTGGTCTGTAGCCTCACTAGACTCGGCTCATTTCCACCTACTCACTTCGACATATCTCTCTTCTGACGACTTTTATCGCCCACCTTTCTCACCAATTTTACCAACTTTCGTCGCTCACAATTTTACCAGTTTTTGAGCTCTTCACTAATGACCTAGACCAATCTGATCCCTTACTCCACCCCTATACGAATCAATAATAATTGAAATATTACACAAAA